>CM042016.1:34327107-34904607 GCA_023525715.1 Cichorium intybus | reverse complement strand
ACTCATTCTAACAATGCTATAAAACGAGAGGGGAGTTGACATTAGTTATATCCTTAGAGCATAAGTTATGGTATGTTGCATGTGTCCTAAATTTTCTAATGATCCGAGGATTGACTTTCTAACTTTAATCAAAGACATGTACTCTATATGTGTATTTATATTCGTATCATTTAGTAAAAGGATATGTGCTTGTTTTATAATATTTGTACCCATTTTATGTTATGTTGCAATCTAATTTTGGTAAATTGGTTTAGTTTTTGTTAAAGAGATGGATAATTTATTCAATGACCCACTAGTTAGTTAATTTACATATTTTAGGTGAAAGTGGTACGGATGTGATAATATGGATAGAACATAATGTACAATATGATTGAATATGAGATAAAATAATGTATATGATTTGTATATTTTCTAATATAATAATAGTGAGTTACTGAGTTAGATGGATGTTAAAGATTTTTTTTAATGGAAGAAATACAATATGATGTTTAGCACTTATTACACTTGAGTCTTGACTCTATGACCATCTACAACGGCATTTCAAAGGTCCTTGCTAACATATTTGAGATGACATGTCAATATTATTCTTTCACGATTTACAAGTTAGTTTAGAGGGTCTCATTTTCAATTTTAAACTACTAACATTTATTACTTAATAACATATTTAATTATTAGTTATTTGTTATATTAATTTAATATGATATAATAATAAATAATCTATATCTCTCTTTCACTCACATACATACATACATATATACATACATACATACATATGTTATTTGCATTATATTGATGTGTAAATAATTATAAAAACTGACATTACATAATTCAAACAAAAAAATAATTTTCAAAAGCAAAATGAAATATGGTTAAGAAACAAGAGAAAAGACGACGGAATAATAGAAAATTATAAATAATGAAATAAGATTTGATGATATAACAATATGCATTTGTCTCTTAATTTGATTAAACTTTTTAATATAATTGTTTTAAATTGTTTAATATTATCCTTACACAAAGTAAATTAATAAACTCTTAAACATATTTATTTCAATTATTCTTTTCAAATAGTTGCATGCATGTGTTGCATTTTCCATAACTTGTAAGCCTCTTATTTAAGGCTTTTCGAAGTCAAATGTTTAAAGCTATTTTTTTAAAAGCAATTTGGTTTAAATAACTATTTAATGATATAATTAACAACTAAAAATATTGATTAAAAATAGGCTTAAACTTTAATTATTTATAAATTAACATATACTGTAACCATTACTTGCAAGTTTGAGTATCCATTACTTCTCTTCTATAATCTTTAATAGTTTAAATTCCTCTGATTTATAGTTTTCGATTTAAAATATCTCATTAACATTCTAATAATTAAGAAAATGAATTAAGCTTTATTTTCCTATTAACTCATATTGATAATTATATATCAGTGATAATTCAATTTCATCAATAAGATTTCTTACATTTTGTTGTTAACTAGGGGTATAATCATCGCACGTTGGTGCGGAATATTTCTATATGTACACTTGATGAGACATAATTTATAGTAAAATTTGTAAAAATTGAATAATAAAAAGCACACCTAAAAATAAATATATAAAAATAAAAGAGTCTTAAAATTATGCATAAAAATAAAGACACAAAATGTCATAAAAAATCCGAAAGAGAATTTTTTAGAAGTGAATTGGTAATAATTGTAAAATGAATTTATAAAAAGTATTAAGTTTAAAAGACATCTACATAGATGAAAAAAAATATAAAAGTAAAGTTATTTTAAAAAAAAAGAATTAAAAACAATTGTGCTATAATATGAAATAGATTGCCAAAAAATTACTTTTCTAAAGAAAACGTGAAAAAAAATATAAAAGTAAAGTTATTTTTTAAAAAAAAGAATTAAAAACAATTGTGCTATAATATGAAATAGATTGCCAAAAAATTACTTTTCTAAAGAAAACGAAGGTTTAATAATGTTTAAAAATAAAGTTGAAATTTTTTTGTAAAACAAAAAAAAAACCCAAAAAAGAGTAAAAACAAAAATATAGAAAACCAATTTTCTGAAAACATATTCTTAAAAACAAATATATAATAAAATATAAAAGAATAATATTATTTAAAAAAAAACGTTTAAGTTATACATGTAAAAAAGTTGAAAAAGAAGATAAATAATGTTATTAAAAAGATAGGACTAAACTTGTAAAATCAAATAAAAGTTGAAAGAAAGTTGTAGAAAAAGATAAGTTAATAGAACTTATTTCTATAAAAGAAAATTAAATGTGGGTTCAAATTGTAAAAAAAAAAAAAATTGGTGGACTTGAATCGACAAATCCGGTTTAATAATGGTAATACACAACAGCAAATAAAAAGGAGATGGAAAGGTCCGAACTCACGACCTTCGGTAAGAATAAGGAAAGGATTAGTCACCTGAGCTCAATGAAATTTTGTGATATAGTTGGCGCACAAAAAATATAAACAACTGAAAACGCTGACATCGTAATTTGCAAATTGTGTGGGTTATATAATTCGCGGACCAAATGGCTTATAACCCAGCGGTACCAAGGCGTCTCTCTCAACCCAAGTGGTGACTGTTCTAGTCTCATCAGGATAAGGTGTAGAATAGAAGGTGTATGATATAGGAGTATGTTTAGTTTGTAGTTCAATATATATATATATATATATATATATATATATATATATATATATATATATATATATATATATATATATATATATATATATATATATATATATATATATATATATATATATATATATAAAATCCACGATGTGAACTTTTGAGTAAAATTCAAAAACTTTTACTTAAACTTAGGCCATCCAGTATGCCCGATACTGGCTCTCACTTTTTTCTCTTCCACATCAACACCCCTCACTCCTCCCCTCACCCTTGGAAATGGTACATCTCACTTCCCCTCACATTTGGTACAACTCATTATGCATATTGTACAAGTTTGGAAAATACATGCAAAATTCGTCGTGCAACGTGTGGACACCGCGCGAGGCCAAAAGTGAGAGCACCTCTCACTAGGGGGCGGTGTTCCCCTTGAGCTCGCACCACCCCGGCGTGGGGCACACCGGAGGGCCTTAGGTGTTGTTTCTTTTTTACTGAATAGACTTAATGTATAAAATATTTAACGGTTCAGTTATATATTATTGTTTCCTTTTTTACTTAATTCTAACAAAATGACTTAGTGGGTTAAGTTAGAAAATAAATGTCCTTAATATTAAGTCATGATTTTATATTTGGTTTTTCTAAATTACCTTTATTTTCTTTAATAAAAACAATTTTTATTGAAAATTATAAGTAATGGAGTATATATTTCATGCTTACATATTGAGTTATTCAGCTAAAGATTCTCAGGCTCACCCCGGTCCATTCATTACCGAATCATTTGTGGACCCTCAGGCTTTTCTTGGTCTATACGGCTCCCGGGCTCACCCCGACCCGCTATAGAGAGAGAGAGAGAGAGAGTAAAGTTCAATTGAGAACCTAAAAAACCCTAAGGGAACCTAAGAACCCATGTTATGAACTTTTTTTCTACACAATATTTTTCAAAAAAAAATATACCAAAATTTTTATTATGATGCGTCTAGAAGATTTCAAAAAAAAATCATCTTTTTATTTTTTTTTCATTAGGGTTTAGGGCTTAGGGTTTGGTTTAGGGTTTAGGGTTTAGGGGCTTATGGTTTAGGGTTTAGGGTTTAGAAAACTTCAAAAAAAAATTCAAAAAAAATCATTTTTTTTATTTTTTTTTCATATGGGTTTAGGGTTTAGGGTTTAAAAATCTCTTACACGCTTTAAATAAAAAAATTGGATGCAATTTTTTTTGAAAAATATTGTGCAGAAAAGAAGTTCCTAGGTTCCTACGGTTTTTTAGGTTCTGTTATGATCTCGACCCTATATATATATATATATATATATATATATATATATATATATATATATATATATATATATATATATATATATATATATATATATATATATATATATATATATATATATATATATATATATATATATATATAAAATCCACGATGTGAACTTTTGAGTAAAATTCAAAAACTTTTACTTAAACTTAGGCCATCCAGTATGCCCGATACGGGCTCTCACTTTTTTCTCTTCCACATCAACACCCCTCACTCCTCCCCTCACCCTTGGAAATGGTACATCTCACTTCCCCTCACATTTGGTACAACTCATTATGCATATTGTACAAGTTTGGAAAATACATGCAAAATTCGTCGTGCAACGTGTGGACACCGCGCGAGGCCAAAAGTGAGAGCACCTCTCACTAGGGGGCGGTGTTCCCCTTGAGCTCGCACCACCCCGGAGTGGGGCACACCGGAGGGCCTTAGGTGTTGTTTCTTTTTTACTGAATAGACTTAATGTATAAAATATTTAACGGTTCAGTTATATATTATTGTTTCCTTTTTTACTTAATTCTAACAAAATGACTTAGTGGGTTAAGTTAGAAAATAAATGTCCTTAATATTAAGTCATGATTTTATATTTGGTTTTTCTAAATTACCTTTATTTTCTTTAATAAAAACAATTTTTATTGAAAATTATAAGTAATGGAGTATATATTTCATGCTTACATATTGAGTTATTCAGCTAAAGATTCTCAGGCTCACCCCGGTCCATTCATTACCGAATCATTTGTGGACTCTCAGGCTTTTCTTGGTCTATACGGCTCCCGGGCTCACCCCGACCCGCTATAGAGAGAGAGAGAGAGAGAGAGTAAAGTTCAATTGAGAACCTAAAAAACCCTAAGGGAACCTAAGAACCCATGTTATGAACTTTTTTTCTACACAATATTTTTCAAAAAAAATATACCAAAATTTTTATTATGATGCGTCTAGAAGATTTCAAAAAAAAAATCATCTTTTTATTTTTTTTTCATTAGGGTTTAGGGCTTAGGGTTTGGTTTAGGGTTTAGGGTTTAGGGGCTTAGGGTTTAGGGTTTAGGGTTTAGAAGATTTCAAAAAAAAATTCAAAAAAAATCATTTTTTTTATTTTTTTTTTCATATGGGTTTAGGGTTTAGGGTTTAAAAATCTCTTACACGCTTTAAATAAAAAAATTGGATGCAATTTTTTTTGAAAAATATTGTGCAGAAAAGAAGTTCCTAGGTTCCTACGGTTTTTTAGGTTCTGTTATGATCTCGACCCTATATATATATATATATATATATATATATATATATATATATATATATATATATATATATATATATATATATATATATATATATACACATATTATTTCTTTAACGAAAAGCTCTCAGTCCTTGTTGTAATGATGTATGAAAAGTCATCAGTGATCGGACCTCACGAATCTCCTAAATCACAAAAAGGCATAAATCAACAGCATAGCCTTCCCGAGGCCATTCAATGTTCAAACCCCTAATTTTCTAAAGTTTGACTCAAAGAGTCAAACGACCATAAAAGTCAGGAGTCAACATATCTAAGTCAAAGTCAAAGTCAACGATCGTACTTAGCGTCGCTATCACTTAATGATAGTGATGCTAAGTTAGTCCCAATTACGGGTTTCATTCAAAGATAGCATCGTTAACTCTTGTGGTTAGCGACGCCAACCACGCTGTTCCAAACTTCTTCTTATTTAGCCCTTAACTCGTTAAGACAGATGCTAATACTTTCCATAACTCTCTTAAACAGTCCTCAAACCCCTAAAACTGTAAACTTTACGACCATGCATGACCATGGCCAAGATCTAGGTCAAAAAGGAAATAAACCAAATTTGCTTCAAACATGCATGAGCTCCAAGGACAAGTTTTGGGATTTTTCTAGGACTCAAGAGCTCCAAGAGAGAAAGAGATTCGTCCTCCAGCCCTCAAGTCCCCCAATTATCAAAGATGTAACCATCATTGCCCCCAAAACAAGCAACCTAGCCTAGATGTTCATTCAAGAGGTTGAAACCATGAAACAGAGGTTAAGGACACTTACAAATGTCTAAGAACACAATTAGGAGCTGAATCTTCTTGCAATAGCATCCTAGAACACCAACACCTCTCCTTCCACTTCCAAGAAGCCTTCAAGATCCAACAATGGAGTAAGAACACCAAATGGGTCTAAGATGGACGATCTACGGTTTTACAGAGCTGTGAGGGGTGGTAGGGGACGTCCCTCCTAGGGCTTAATGCCTTTATAGGGCCTAAAACCGGAGATTAGGGTTTTTTGCATATTGCAGCGGATAGGGTTGCTATCCTAAGAGATAGCGTCTTTAACCCCGGTTATCCGCATGCGCGCAACTGTGCTAGATAGCGTCGCTAACCTCAAGGTTAGCGCCGCTATCTTTCTCTTTCACCCAATTTAATATTTTGAAATAAAAATAAAAGTTTACCTAAACACGGGTTTTACATCCGAGGGCTCTTGTGGTCCTAGTAAGGACTGATATTTAGCTAGAAGTCCGGTAGGAGGGCCATTGTAAACAGACAAGGTTTCCAATATTCTTGGAATCTGTGAGACGGGATCATGAGGATGCACCCCCTGCGAGAGTTGTTTCGGTTATTGTTCTTTCCTTTGTTCCATTTGTTTTTAGGCTTTTAGGATACAAAATTGTAACACCACAACTTACATGACGGGAATTAGCAAAAATATGACATTATTAGCCGTGATGTCGAAGTCTAGCAGAAATACGATCCAACTTTTCGCTTTTAAAATTATAACACAATACAGCTAATGGGGATTACAATCAGAAACCATAGAAGCACAAAATGAAATTATACAAACGATATAACATGTACATCTAGTTCCCTGCTTTTCTCTTGCCAATCTTCGGCAGTTATCTAGTCAATAACCATGATTCTTGCAAAAATCTATCTCAATACTAGGATTCTAACCTTTGTATATGAAATTCATTACTGATGACTACATTCAAGTATCTTATATTGTCCTTAAACAACTATTGAAGTTTTTGTTGAACTCAATTCACCATGCCTTGAGGCTTATACTTGCACTAATTCATCCATATAATCATTGGCATGACCAACCAACCATTTAGGCTTTTCCCATCTACCCCTTAAAATAAAATAAAGGGTATTTTCTTTTAAGGTTCAAATCTCTATATGATTTCTACATAGCAAATAAAGGCATCTAATGATTAGGGCAAATAACTAAGTCATAAATATAGTGCTTTAACACATATATTGCCAAATGGTAAAGAGATGAACGGAGATGACGAGTAGAGAGTCGCAAGTTGAGGCACGGAGGTGTTAAGATGTCTGACGTCGGAGGCAATTTCACGGGACTCATGTAAAAGCAACATGTTCTTAGCTTCGAGAAAGGAAGGAAACGGTTTGGAATTTGTAATCACATCAATTGTGCTGTGATAGGAAAGTGTAGTTGGCGTAGAATTTGCATTACCAATCCAATATCAATGATAGTGGAATCAACATCTTTCAGGACATCGACAAGGTTTTTGAGAGTATGACAATACTCGGTAATTGAACTTGATCCTTTCTTTATATTACGGAATTGATCCTGCAACTATAACATCCGAGAAATTTTGTTGTTGCGAAAAAATTCTTCCAAGTTATCCAAAGGTCTTTTGCGGTGCAATCATCACTAGAGACAATTTAAACAAGTGGTGTAAAACAATGACTTGATGCGATCACCAATCGAGTACCATTCCTCATCATCATCTCCAGTGGGTTTCGATTTTTCGGTAATATGCCCATATGATTGAGTGCCCTGACACATATTGGAGAAGATTTGTCTCCAAAGTTTATACCGAGATCCATCAACGTTAAGTTTAAAACTAAATTGATTGTAAACATTAGTGAGCGAGCAAACCAGACTCAGCGTGGAGGAGGAGGGGGCTGGTGACTGGTGTAGTCATCGTGATTCAACAGACAACCAAGGAAGCACCAATGATCTCAAACAGTACAGCGGAAGGATGAGAGCCATACTATACAAAGACTAATAATTAGCGATACATCTTTAACATATTGTCATTTCAAATGCTTGTGTCAAATATACTTTTTGATTCATGTATCAAATCAACTGAAGACAAGGTAAAATACACCATGCTTTTATTTTGTTGTATAATTTTAGACCCATGCATTTTTTTTCATATTACAATGTTTTAAACCAGAGCGGACCATGATAAATTGACACGGGGGGGGGGGGGGGGGGGGGGGGCACTGACCCAGGAAAAATGGATACGATGGGCAATGAGGATATATATATATATATATATATATATATATATATATATATATATATATATATATATATATATATATATATATATATATATATATATATATATATATATATATATATATATATATAATTTACACTACGGGGTAAAATTTCAGGGGGGCACGTGCACACCCGGGCTCCTACGTAGGTCAGCCCCTGTTTCAAACCTTTGTATTTGTAACTCTTGGTTTGGTTATGCATGTTTTTTAATTGTTCAGTTTAATGTCTTATGATTTAAAAGCATTGCATACATATTATTTTAAATGCAAGTGAAGCCCAGCCTAGCTGGGTGGATGCGCCCGGGTTATATACACATGTGGTGGAAGGTCTGAAGTTCGACTCTTACTAACCCCATGTGGGGGATTTTCCCTGGTCGGCGAAAAACAGGTGGAGGGGAAAGGCTTTGCGCCATAGGTAATTGCCAACCGCCCTGGGCTGCAAGGCTGAGTACCCTCAAGGTGTTAAATTTGCCGGTTCCAATATATATATATATATATATATATATATATATATATATATATATATATATATATATATATATATATATATATATATATATTATTTTAAATTATTATTTTCGCACTCTTGAATATCGAACAGTAAATGACTTTTTATTTTAACTTTTACGTAGATGCATGTATGTTACATTTTCCAAAAATCGTAATCCACGCACATAGGCTTTCCAAAGTCAAAACATTTGAACCTAAGTCTTCAAATCAAATTGACGTAAATACTGTTTAATGATATAACTAACAACTAAAGCAATATTAAATGATTAATTAAAACAAAATAGTCCAAATCTTGCAATACACTCAAGTCTTGCATACCCATTATCTCTCCTCCATTAATTTTTAATACCGAATGATTATTCTAAATTTATAGAAGCTTTATTTATACATGGTAAATATTGTAATGTTTTTTTAATTCTCAAACTATATGTTAGGTCACATGATAAAACACATTCATGTCAAAACAAGTCATTTTTTTAATTTGTGTTAAAACAGGTGGGGTCGAGTTATATTGATCAAGCAAGATATTTTTTGTCCATCTTTTTTAATTTTAAAGATGATTAATACCGTTTTAAATATTATTACAAAGACTAGAGTTTTATGAAACTAAAGTTGCATAAAAATTTAAATAAGATCTACCCAAAACTTGATTCAAAAAATAACTTCCTGCACATTTTGTCTGATCAATCGCAGCCTCGCTGTAAAAAAAACCTGCATTTTGACTTCCAATCATTAAAAAAAATCAAAATGAAACTAAAATAGCTTTGTAACATCACTATATGAGTTCTATATTTTATATGAATAAAAAAAATAAACTACAAATTTGGTCCCTGTGGTTAGCATTTTTTTTTGTTTAGGTCCAAATAAGATTTTTTTTTTTTTTCATTTTTGGTCCATATTCAAGGTTTCACTTCAATTTTGATCCCTAGGTCGTCAAATTTAACGGCCCAACTGTTAAATTTGTGAGAAAGACCATTTTGCCCTCGCCTCTCATCTTTTTCATCCCCATTCTCAAATTTAACAACCAAGCTGTTAATTTGTTAAAATTACTATTTTGTCCTTTTCACTTTCTTCATTTTTCTGAATTTTAACAACCAAAATGATAGGTTTGTGAAAATGACCATTTTGCCCTTGTCTCTTTCTTCTTTTCCATCCCTTGTCTCAATCACTTTTACAAACTTCCACATGCTTAAAGTTTATCTACTTGCTTTACTCCAAAAAGTTAGTTGCTATTTCCACGTAAAAATGTACAAGGGTAATTTAGGAAATTCACCTTTTAGATGGCTGGGCTAAGTTCACGTTCAATATCCTCCAATGACCTTCCCTTTGTTTCCACAACATTACCAGAAATGTACAAAACAGCAAGAAGACAAATGGAAGCAAATCCAAGGTACACTTTGCTTATTCCAAATTTAGTCATCACACTCAAGAAACACAACCCGATAAAGAAATTTGATATCTGATTCAACATTAAAAAATAAATCAGTCATAAAAATAATAAATTAATGAGTAAATATAGTTTTGGTCTTTGTGGTTTACACCAAATTGCAGTCTTGGTCTTAGTTTTATTAATCTTGCACCGGTGGTCCCTGTGGTTTCCAAATCTTTTCACTTTTGGTCCCTGTGGTTTCCAAATATTTCACTTTTGGTCCCTCCATCTTTTACCGTTTGTGTAAATCACAGGGACCAAAAGTGAAATATTTGGAAACCGTGCAAGATTTTCAAAACTAGGACCAAAACTGTAATTTAATGTAAACCACAGGGACCAAAACTGTAATTTAATGTAAACTACAGGGACCAAAACTGTAATTTACTCTAAATTAATTTTATTCGAATTATGACTTACCCAATGCATCCCAAGTGATAAAGCAACTGCTTTTGCTCTAATTCTAGAAGCAAAAATCTCGGGTAGTAAAAGAGCCGGGACAGGTCCAGCACCAAGTGAGAAAGACAACACATATCTGACAAATATTTAAAACAAAAAGTAACAAAGTTTTTTATAAGTGAAGAATTAAGATTTATTTATTAATTAATTGAAGAAAATTAATGACTTGACTTACAAGACAGTTCCGATGACAGAAAGTGGTCCGGAATATGGTGCGAGGATTTTCCAAGTGAAGGACAGAGAGAGGAGTAGCATTGAAGCAGCCTTTACCAAAAATAAATAAATTAATAAATAAATATTTTTTATATTGGTATGAATTTTATGTATAATATTAATAGTTTAATACCATTCCAGTAAAGCTAGTGATAAGAAGACTTTTTCGCCCTTGTTTGTCCATTAAAGAAGATGCTATCATTGTGCCTACAAGAAAAGTAACATTACATGTCAACTATGATGTTGTTTGTCCTGTTCTGTTTCAAGGTAAAGAAGAATGTTATCTAACCGAAAACATTTGCGGCCCCCACAAGAGCACTTGCTGCCACGTCAGATGCCACGCCAGCATTACGGAAAACCGAAGTGGAGTAATACACAACCGCGTTTATTCCCGCCATTTGTTGAAACAAGAATAGCATTGCACCAACACTCACAACTGTTTTCACAAATAATCAAAAAATCAGTCTTTGAAATACAAATACATTTTCTATGTTTTGTAATTTATATTTTATACCTTTGAAATAGCGGCGAGTAAAAAGATCTAACCAACCGGCATCTTGTTCTTCTGAATCTTGACTTGATGTGGTTAAATCAGTGATAAGGTCTGTGACTTTGTTTTTTCCGTAGAGTTTTTTAATTGCCAGCTCAGCTTGGGTGATTTTTTTTTGCTGTAAGTGAACTGTAGATTAGTATTGTTAATTTATGAATAAAAAATGGTGAAAGTGATTTATGAAAAACCTGAACAAGCCAACGAGGACTTTCGGGAGAAAATGCCATTCCAATTGCTAATAGAACAGAGGGGATAACAGCTATGCCAAACATTGTTCGCCACCTGGCAATAAAATGATGAGAAGATAAAAAGATAATTTGTTTTTTTTTTTTTGTTTGATGGAATGGAATCACAAAGGAATGGAATGGAATGGAATGGATCGTTACGTTCCAGTATCATGAAGGAATGGAATGAGTTATTCAAACATGTTGTTTGTTAATGTATAGTTAGATGAATTTAAATTGATGAATAAAGAAAAAGATGTTATTTTATAATGAGTAAAGATTAGTCAAATAAGATATATTGCTAATTAAATTGCAAATAAACATATTCCATGTCGTTTGAAATATATACTATATGTATTTCAGATAGACCAAAAAAAAAGCTTCTTATTACTTTAAAAAGTTGTTTACAAAAATTTTAAAAAAATAGATAGAGTTGAATTATATTATAGAGTTAAATCAATAAATATTTTAGAATATAACGAAAGATGATTTTCTTGAAGTTTTCAATTTTTTTTAAAATTATTGTTACTGAAAATTATATAAACAAAAGTAATTAATAAATATATTATATTAAATCATCCAATTCCATCAAGAAACAAACAAAAAAATTAAAAAAATAAAAAAAAACCCTACCCCGGTAAAAGAAATCACACACATTCCATGAGGAATTCTCTATTCCATTCCTATGAGTAAAAACAAACATGATTTTTTCATTTCACCATAATACGGCATTTAATTCCATCTTCGGTTACTAAAAACCAAACACTACAAAAATGTGAAGGATGATTATAATTTATAAAATTTACCATGAAGGGTTTCCAGCTAAGGGTAATCCAGCCACCAAAGCTGCAAGAATCCCAATGCAAATAAATAACTGATTGATAGATCCAAGTGTACCGCGAATCTCAGTTGGTGAAATCTAAATTAATAATAAAAAAGAAGGTGTTAGGTATGAATATCAGTAAAAAGGTAAAATAAAAAGCTGGTTATGTAATAAAAAAATAATAGCTAAATATAATTAGGGTGTAAAATAAATTGTTATGAAGTATAAGGGCTAAAATGGACAAAACCATTTAGAAGGTTAAAAGGTTAGAAATTACTAAAGCTTTTTAAAAAAAAAAACTCTTATCTCCGATGGTAAAAGCTTTTTCAAATAGTATAAAACTGTTAAAAAGCTACCATTGGAAAAGCTCTTACCTCAGATATATACAGAGGGACAATAGCAGATGAAATGCCAATTCCAATACCACAAAGCAATCGCCCTATTATCAATGTTTCAACATTCGTTGCTGTGGCGCTGAAAATTTATATTGTATTAAATATATTTACAAACAAATATATATATAAATATTAATAAGTCAAGATAAAGCCATATCTAACCAAAGAATTGTTCCAACTGTAAGTGGAATAGAATCCAATATAAATGTTTTTGTTCTTCCAAAATGATCTGCAAGTGATCCACCTGTAAATGAACCAACAGTAGCACCAGCAAGAAGTGTGCTAACAACCCATCCTGCATAAAAAATTGTTCATTTTTCAAGTTTTTTTTTATTGAAATAATGTGATATTATTGATTTATTGGAGTTTAATAGTTACCTTGTAAAACAGTATTTTCCACAATACCAAGATCTTTTGCAAGGTATTCAAGTGCACCATTTACTACACTGAAAGAATTCTAAGAATGAATTAAGTGGATGGATTTTAAATTTTTAATCATTTTATGATATGTAAGAGTTTAGAAATGTCAAAGTACATACCCTAAATGATATCCAAACAATATGGCTCCAAGACTAGCAACACCAACATATGGAAGAACAGAACCAGAAGATTTTGATGGGCTTTTGATAAGAGCATTATCTTCAAGATCTTCATCTATGATATAGTTATGTTTGGTACTTGTTAGAAGATGTTGATTGTGTAACAACCAGAAACATTTGAAAGTCTTCATTTGCAGAGTGTAATTTCAATGAAACAAACTAACAACATGATACTTTTAATTCTACAGCTTATTTTGAAGTCCAATTAGTGAAGATTGTTCTATTGTACGAAGTAAATCATGGCTAATCAGTAATCACCACTATGATTCTCTCTTTCCTTAATCTCGTGAAATACTATTAACAGCCATGGATGAATCAAACAAAGAAAAATAGCGGAAACGTCAACTGATTTAATATCTTAAACTAGATCTACTATGAACATAGCAATCGAAATCGAAATTGAACAATGATATTGATCAAGTAGCACAATAATCAGAATCATGATTAAGGAAACTAACATAGAGCGATAGAAATACAAACCAGAAACTTGAGCCTTGACTGATCGCGACTTGGCAGAGGATCGAAACACACTTCCACCGCCAGTACTTACACGGCCAAGCTCAAGGCCCATAGGACCCGACCCGAACCGCAACCCGAAGCAAGACCTCCGTTCACTCTGACTCATGCAGACCGTGATTGGTCTGTTTCTGAATCGACTCAAGCCTCGATCAACTGTATGGTTTTGAATATGTAAACTCACGTTTCCTTTGATGCCTAAATTTGTAGCTTGCATCTTATATTGATAAAAAATTTCACCTAAAGCTAAAAGTCCAACATTGAAAACAAATACAAGTCAACATTTTGTATATTACTGGAAGCAAGAATGTTGTTCGTAAAATGAGATTTGTAGTTGAATTAGAGTTGCAGAGATTCTTACAGAGTGACGATTTGATCTGGAACACGACGAAGAAGAACCGTTTTGCGTAAGATCACGAAAATGCTGTGGATTCACCTCTTATGATTTTATTTTGAACTTTTTTTTTTGTATTTTGATGTGATAGTAATTATGCACGTGTATTTATTACCTGGATTAGATCGAATAAAATCTTCAAGAAAAATATTAAATTTAAGAATAAATTACATGAATGGTAGGTACTATGTGTTTGGGGAGTGATTTGTATACAACAATTTTTGTCCGTACACAACAATTTGACGTTTTTTATGCATGATGTACAACATTGCTAAAACACAGATTGTTGTATATGGAGAAAAGTTGTTGTGTACAAATCACTTCTGGTCTATAATTTTTTTAAATTTTTTTTAATGGTTTGGATCATTGGCTTTGAATCACGTTTAGTCTCTACTATAATTAAAATAGGGTTTTAGTAAATAAACCTTTTTAATTGTTTTATGTACTTGATTTAATGCAAATTTATAAGTCTAATCAGGATTATTTAATAGTTTTAGGCTTAGGGTTATATATATATATATATATATATATATATATATATATATATATATATATATATATATATATATATATATATATATATATATATATATATATATATATATATATATATATATATATATATATATATATATATAGGGGTGGGATCAACATAGAACCAAAATTAGACATAGAACTATAGAACCACTATGTTCAGTACCGAACATGCATATGTTCAGTACCGAACATGCATATGTTCAGAGCTGAACATACGTATATGTTTATTAGTGAACATATATTGTATATGTTCACTAATGAACATATACGTATGTTCAGCTCTGAACATATGTATGTTCGGTACTGAACATAGTGTATGTTCAGGACTGAACATGTGGTTCTATGGTTCTATGTTGATCCTGCCCCTATATATATATATATATATATATATATATATATATATATATATATATATATATATATATATATATATATATATATATATATATATATATATATATATATATATATATATATATATATATATAGTTAGAATCAAATGTGGATCACAAATATTGTGATCGTGTGATCAATTTTAGACCATCAGATGAAAAAAATGAATGGTTAAGATAATGATGGCATGATCGTAATTAACTGAAAAAATAACAATTATTTTTAACTAAATAAAATCAAAAAATGTAAATTGGACATTTTGTTGAAAAAATATATAAGGAAATTTTGGATTTTAGGGTATATTAACCATATTGGGTTAATGAACAAAATGGGTAACGAACTCTTGCTTTTGTCTACATTTAGGTAAGAATGTTTTTTTTGTACACTTTTATCCATCGAACTTGTGGTGACCGTTTAAAAAAGGGTAATATGACCAACTATTGTAGGTTTTTGCTGATTTTGGTATTAACGTATATTACGTAGCATTATCTAGTATTACGTGGCATTATAAAAATATTACGTGGCAGGGTCTTTTATTACGTAGAATAGCGACGGAATTCGGCGGCAGTGACAGAATGCAACAATTTCTCCGGTGGCGGTGGATTAATTCCGTCGCTATGCACGTCTAGTATTACGAATCCAAACCGTAATCTATCTCCCGCCCCTTCCACAATCACCTGCTAACAATCAACACCAAAACCATCCGATTTCACAAAAACTCGATAAATCTATAGTAAAATTAAACTCAGAACTCGCTGCAGTGATCGATGTACCAATCATCCGAATCAAAATTCGGCAAAAACGACATGTGTTTTAGAATCAAAATACCAGAAATAAATTGAAACGAACAACAAGATCGAATTGAAAATCGCAAGTAGAAATAACAAGACGTCCAGTAAAACAAACAACATTGAAACGAACTAGTAGAGATTGGAAAAGCAGATTGAAAATTACCTATTTTGATATTGGTGATTTGTATGAACTAGAGATCAAGCAAAAGTTTGGATCATAAAGAGAGAATTTGCTACCCTTCACCTCAAAGTTTGGATCATAAAGAGAGAATTTGAATCAATTACAAAGTTTTGAGTTATATATATGAGAAATTGTTGCATTCTGTCACCGCCGCCGACTTCCTTTTGGCCGACCAACTGGGTCTTTTGAGGAAGAAAACAGTGCCGACGAGGGGTTTGGACGGTGGTTGTTATTCTCGCCGGAAACAGAGGGGCGGTGGATTGATTCCGTCGCTATGCCACGTAATAAAAGACCCTGCCACGTAATAGTTTTGTAATGCCACGTAATATACGGTAATACCAAAATCAGCAAAAACCTACAATAATGGGTCATATTACCCTTTTTTAAACGGTCACCACAAGTTCGATGGGTAAAAGTGTACAAAAAAAACATTCTTACCTAAATGTGAACAAAAGCAAGAGTTCGTTACCCATTTAATTCATTAACCCAACCATATTTCAAGGAAATTTCCATATCAAAATTTAAAATTAACATTTTTGAAAATCATTTTTGATTTTGATTTCCTGGAGATTAATTTGAACTATTTTCAGGGATAAAATTCAAGTTCTATTATTACTATTTTCATTCTTACAGAATTAGACTGTCATTCTTAAATAATATGAGTATTTTTATATCAAATGTATAAAACATTTTGACAACTACATTTTGAAAGAATAGAAATATACATTCATATGACAACTACATTCTCAAAGAATAGAAATATACATTTATTTGACAACTCATTCTAAAAGAATAGAAATATACATTCACAAATTCTTTAATAATACACTTAATTGTTAAATGAATACACTTCATTTGACATAATAAACTACCATTCTCAAAGAATATATAACCATTCTTGAAGAATTCTCCAGTTTTGGTCTGTCATTCTTAAAGAATATAAACATTTTTGAAGGATGCGCTAGTTTCAGTCATTCATTCTCAAAGAATCTACCAACGAACAATAAACATTACTCGGTCCTTAACATTACTCGGTCCTTAAGGAAGGACTCCCAAACCTGAAAACACAAAACTAAACGTGAATGAAGATTATGAGTTTGATACCAGGGAATTTGAAGCTCAAGAAGCACTAGAAAGAATAATAAAAAAGTGAGAGTTCCTTATATCACGTCCAATATATACATTGGCAATAATAATCTAATAACTTTATTGCATAAGATAATACCCTCTTTAATCTTTAAAATTAACCCTAATGTTATATCTATATTAATATCCCTAAAATTATATGCATACGTGTCTCACTATATTCACCTCCTGGACATGAAATAGCCACATTTACAACTATTACCCCATGAAATATTAATTCCTCCCATTTCTTTTACACAATATTTTATAAGGGATAATTTGGTAATATGATAAACGACGTACCTCATCTCAAGGTAAGGGTTCCAAAGCATGGTTGCCGTCACCACATTCCAAGCCAACGCAGAAACAAGATCTACAATGTCCATATCATCGCGACCTCCATTTATTTGATCTGATGTTCAAATAAACCACACCCTCGTTAAAAAAAATTAACACATGAATATCAATTTAACAACTCAATTCTTAGACAAAATTCTTGGAGCGGGATGATTAAACAGAGGTATGGAAAAAATCGATACCTTCTACTGTGACATCCCATTTCTACTGTTTGCAAATACTATGGTTTTTTCGTATAAATATAGGAATACAAAAATACGGTTTATCAAAAACCGATAATTTAAATGCTTAAAACAGTGGGTGTACAAATCCATATCAAAACTAACCATAGTAAGCAAGAAAGGATTAAACCTTGAGTCCAAAATAGGAGCTAACTCGAGCTCCACTCCAGCTAAACTTCATCCAATTATAGCATATCGTTTTAACCTGGAATACATGGCAAAACATATAATACGTAAGACAATAATGTCTCGTGAGTTACATGAGTTTTAGACTCAAATCTTTAACTTCTTTTTCCAGCTTTTTATAAAATTTATAACATAAAACTTCTGTCAAAACTTTATAGTAATAACATACTATAACTCTTTACTTCTCGAAATCATTTCATAACATACTTTACAACAAAAACATCTTTCAAAACCTTATAGTAATAACATACTATAACTTTTTACTTTTCAAAATCACTTCATAATATACTTTTCAAAATTTGCTTCTTTCTTACTTTCTTTGACTGGTTTTTATAAGCTTGCTGGATTTTTATACTTAGGGCTTTAATCACCATAGGTGATACCCCAAGTCTCTATGGCTAGAAAGAACGGATCAATCCTCACCATAGAAGTGCTAAGGCGATCTACTTCGCGATGGGGCTTGTCCCCAGTAGACCCCTTACCTAACCCGGGTAGGTTGGAACATAGTTCCCTTACTAACGCTGCTTGCTACAATTACCAGTCATTCAAAAACTTGCTGCTTGCTTGAACACTTCTCATAAACATATAACTTGTGGCTAGGTGCCAAACTACATCATTTTATGTCTTTATGGCTAAATGCCAAATATAGCTTTCATCACATAATTTTCATATGTTTAAAAATTATTACCTTCCATCACATATGTAAAATATGTTTTTTATAACAATCTAAGCTTTATGTTAAATCATACTTTTCAACATCTTATGGCTATATGCCATTCATACTCGAAAACATATATAGTTTGTAACTAAAACATACTTCTTAAACATCTTGTGGCTATATGCCTATCCATACTTTCAAACCTGTATAACTTGTATTCAAAATATACTTTCACATGATTGGTTCATAGACCAAAACATAACTTCGAATATAGCATTATACTTTCACAAACAAGTTAGAAATAATACTCTTGCATATAATTTCACATATAGAAATTTTATAAGAAATCTTGAAAATACTTACTTGCCATGTACCCCAGAATGGGTAAACATACTGCATGTACTCACCTGATACGTAAAAGTAAGTCGCCCACACAAGCACGTGATACTCAAGAACTCTTCTTCTTTCCCGAACCTACATTCCACATGGGACTGCTTAAAACGAATTAACGTTTACATTTATTACTTATAATTATATAAGTATACATGTATTTTCCCGATACTCAACACGTACTGTGTTCCACTATACCCTCCCTTTACTTTATAAATACATCATTAAGGTTATTAATTCTCTTTAATAAGTTTGTAAAGGTCCCGACATTCGTTACCAATTCTAAACTCACAACCAAGGTTAAAACCACAAAAAGAAAGGTTTGACAGCAATGCTGATTTTTGTCCCATAACCGGATTTGCAACAGATGACCAAGGAAAACTCAGATATTAAACTTAATAAAAATCATGTTGGAACTAGACCCAATGATAAGGTCACAGGGCCTGACCTCAGGTCATTTTCATTTTCCATTTGCAAATGAAAAATCCACCATGTCACCACAAATTACAAAAACAGTTACATGACCTACCCTTAAAGATATTAACCAAGAATGATAATCAGAAGGCCCTAGGTTTTGAAATTCGGTGTGAACAAACTAGACACATATACTGAACTTTTCCCACTGGCCTTGCCCTTAAATGATTCTCCTACTATCAGTTATGAATTTTACAAATCAGAAGTCACTGCACAGTGCACCCCTGGACCAGTCAGTGAAGATTGCAACTTTCACATAACTTAAGGTCCGCGTTAGTCCAAGAGCTTCTGGATGAAGAAACTAGACTCAGCTACCATTCTAGGGATATAGAGATCATCCAGAATGGACACTCACACGATTTTATATGAATTATCAAAAACAGAACCAAAACAGTAGAAACAAAAACATAGCTCAATGGTAAACATTACCTACAGTTCAGCGAATTAAAACCACTGCAGAATTCAGTACACTACACCAATGGAATCATTAAGAACAATTATATGTGGTTCCTTTCATCCAAAACATCAATTATAACCCATCAATTTCATTGAATTCATAGGTTGAACAAAACCCCAATTTTTAGGGTTCATAGAATCAAACTTCAAATAATCATGTTTCCATACCATCAATAGGTTGGAAATGAACTCTATGACACATAAACACATGAATTATTAGCTTTGAATCTTAGGTAAGACCTCCCCAACTTCTGAAAATCAGATTCTAACCCACCACCAACCCAAAAACGGGTTTGCAAGCAATAATTTGAGAAGTTCTTACCTTATTTTGCTAGAATTCCTTCTTTGCTTCACAACTTCTTCAAAATCACACTTGCGTCTTCATAATACTCATAAAATTGTCATCTTGTTGCCATCTCCTGCTCAAGACCGTGATATGGAGCTGAAATGTGGAGAAATTCAGCTTTAACATATCCTCTTTCAATAGTTTGCAAGATTGGTCCCTCATCTTTTGAAGTTTAATTTCTTTTATCCCAAAATCAAAACACTTCACTTATTAAGTTCTCAAAGTTGTCATAAACTACCCCAACTAATAAATTCTGAATTTATGAGGATTAATGAGATATTTTTTTTTATTTTTATATTTTCCATATTTACAGTTTTAGTCCCTGAACTTTCATTCATTTGACTTTTGACACATATATTAAATTTGGCCACATGAAGCTTAAATTCTTACATTTTTGGTCCAAACTAGAATTATACTTTTATAATAATTCTAGTATATGGTCAAATGACCAAATTACCCTTCTCATGGTAAAATGACTAAACTACCCTTGCAAACATACTTTCTCACATAAATACACATAAAACTTTAAATTACACACGCTTTATTTATATTATTAGTTTGGGTCGTTACAACTACCTCCCCTTTATTGGGATTCCGTCCTCGGAATCATCACTCAACTATTAATTCAAGGGATTACTTCTTCCCCGTCTTCAAAGGCTTTCAGCCCAAGTCTGGTTCTTAGTAGATACTTTCTTTTTACCAACGCATAATCATATTCTTCATTATTTTATCTTTTAATCTTTCCTTCTTTGGTTGCTTTTGATTCTTTAATCAGCTCTTAACGGTTCCTGCATTCAATCCTTTATAGAGAATTAACATAATCTCTTTAAAACTTTATATCTTCCTAGTTAACCACCATACCATTTTGGTCATTTTACTCTCATTTCCTTATAATATTCATAATACTTATAAGAAGAATATATTACTTTTATTAAATGACCAAAATACCCCTTTCGGTCATTTTATCTGTTTTCTCAACCTTTTAGTCATTCATTCATGTTTCATACTCTTCATTCTAGTTACTTTCCTTTCTACCTCATTTCATTGATATACAATCTCTTAGTAAACTTATTTTACAAAATAGTTTCATACTTTAATACTTTTTATCATAAATAACAATCTACTTTATAATTCTTCTCATATCTTTACTAAAACATGTGAGATTTTACTCACAGCATTCTTTATTTATAAAGGTTCCCAATACCATTAAACATAATTATATATGTTTCGTTTTTTTTTTTTTGCAATTTCATAGATACACAAAATCTTTTCCTTGTATAAATTTTGTCCCTTAATGGACATTTTACTCGAACATAACTTCTTCTTTCTTTTTAGAAGTTTTACAACTTCTTATCTTTATATAGTTGTTCTTTAGATCTTTTAAACTTCACTTTATTATTCTTTACATCCACTATCAATTCTCGACTTATTACCACTCATAAGGAATACATTCCTTTCGTTTTATTTCACACCCTTACTTTTCTGTTTGGGACAGAATCTGTCAAAATGGTGTACCTTCCATAAAAATATGCATATCTTACTTTAAAAGTGTCGAAATGACGTACCGCTTTTCGTTTTAGAAACTAGACATCATTAGCTTTCTTTCTGTGTATAATTCATAATTTTTGGCCTTGTAGATTTGTACAGTTTTACTGTTGAAGTTGATCCATTATTTCTGTCAACTTCCTTATTTTCTACTCTTGACTTTTATACTACTAATGGTATACTTCTTGTTAGCTTCTATACATCCGCAATCCCCTTCTATATGTTCCACTTTGTAATCTATATGTATTATTTTCTTTAAATACATATCTCTTTTCATTTCGTATATATATGCTACTATTACACCACCATACTTCATTCTGAAGTCGTCTTTAATAAAATGTCATTCTCATATACTTCTTACTCATTTCTCATTTTATATATGTATTACCTTCATTAATACATATGTTATATCACCTTTTACTCATGTTCTTTCCACATCTCGTCATAATAACGATCTAAGTACTTCTTTCATCTCCTTTTATTAATTATGAGATTTTAGTCTCATTTACTCATTACACTTACTAATACAATTCTGTATTTTGCATTTCTTAACCTTCTTACAGTACTCTTATGAGTACATTTCTTATCTTCTAAGGTACCCCGTGTACCATTCTCATCTTATTACACTTTTTATGATTTTATCATTTCATTACTCTTTACTGGTTATAGTTATTGCTAAAAAAATAATTTTTCTTACCTTTACACCTTTTACCATCTCTTCCATGGGTTATAGACTACATACTTAACACATTACTTTATTCTTTCATTTAGACTCCACTTCTTTACACTATATATATATATATATATATATATATATATATATATATATATATATTTAAAACATTATATATTTCATATAAAACTTACTTCTTATGTATCTTTAGGTGATACCCAACTGTCATTTATTTTCTCGTCATCTTTCGTTCTTTTGTATTTCGAGGCAATATGCCCAATACATTATTTTACTCTTTTGCTTCATACCTTATAGTATTCTAATTAGAATACTATTTCATGACCATATTTATACTTTTATACATTATATATATCTCAACACTTACTCATGCTTTTATATTTATAAACACGTATAAACATATATACACTTCTTTGTATTTCATGGTTACCAGCCATGTACTAACCATTTCTCATAATTTTTGGAGACTTTTAGCCTTTATTCCCATTCGGAAGTAGTAACTTCATGTCTGTTTATCATAGTTCTTACATTATCTTTAATTATTCGTTTACTACTTGTTTAGATATTTACTGTTTTTCTTTACTTCATATCATTTATGACCTTTAGTCATTTTGCTCACATGCTTTTGATTTTTCTTCCATTATCATACATCATTATACTCTTTCATTACTGTTATTACTTCTTTTATTTCATTCATTTGGTTGCGGAATTTATTTCCTGGCAACCACTATCTCATCATCGTTTGTTTCATCTTTAATCTCTTGTCGAACATTTATTTAGGCATTCAACCTTTATTTCTCAATTCATATTTATTTAATCACTTTACTTTAATGTAATTTACTTACAATATCACAATCTTTAACAATTTACCATTAATCATTCTTTTCCCCATTTGGGTATCTTACTTACTTTTATTACTCATTATAACATTGTACTATAACTTACTCAATTGATAAGTCTTTGGACACTTTCATACATCTTCTTTATAAATTAGTCTTCTTCTCCCCTTTAGCATTGTCATCTTCTATCTTTAGCTCTTCTCATCATTTTGATCCTATCGTTCCACAACGATTTTCTTGCTTCCCTTATGCATTTATTATTCGTACGACTTTCAAATAAGATTCTGACTTGCATGATTATGCCCAACGCACACCACTTATTGGTATTAACCTCTTCCTTACTGCTCTTTTATTTTTACAAAATTTATGTACTATTAATACACTACGCTTAAAATTTTTCATTCTTCATGTAAGAGTCTTACAACTCTTATATAGGTAATCAATACCCATAATTCCTCTTTAAATTACTCTTATTCATACTTTCTCTTGCCTTGACAGGCATATATTTTAATGTCTTTCAATCTGTCTAAAAATATTAATTATCACATTATTTCTTTTACTTTACCATACTAAGTGGTATATATCCACTGCATTAACTTTTATTACTTATAATCTTACTTGTTCTTATTACATAGGCATATAACTCCTATGTTATCCTCACTACTTTCTTCAAAACCCTTACCCACCAGATTACCACAATTCCTTTACGATTCCACCAGTCTCAATACATATCCTGTGATTATGATAATATGGGCCCATATTACCATAACCACCTATACATATTGATTCTGCTGTTACCACAAGGTTTCATGGGTCACTAGTTCCCTTAGCATAACACCATTATAATATATGATGATCAATATTACAAATCTTGTTACTTCATAAACATAGTCTTTAATAGATATAAACAGCTATGGAAAATAACATACAATTTTCTTAATGGTCAAACTTTTGCTCAATCAAAGCGTCAGCTTAACATTTCTTAGTGTTATATATTTGCATATTTTAAGTGATGCATAATATCTTAGTCATTTAAGACATCATATAGCATACTTTCATGAACTAACTTTCCTATGACCTGAGTTTAAGCCTAGGAGTGGAACGATCCAATCCTAATTCGCTTAAACTATGGCTCTGATACCAACTTGTGACACCCCATTTCTACTGTTTGCAAATACTATGGTTTTTTCGTATAAATATAGGAATACAAAAATACGGTTTATCAAAAACCGATAATTTAAATGCTTAAAACAGTGGGTGTACAAATCCATATCAAAACTAACCATAGTAAGCAAGAAAGGATTAAACATTGAGTCCAAAATAGGAGCTAACTCGAGCTCCACTCCAGCTAAACTTCATCCAATTATAGCATATCGTTTTAACCTGGAATACATGGCAAAACATATAATACGTAAGACAATAATGTCTCGTGAGTTACATGAGTTTTAGACTCAAATCTTTAACTTCTTTTTCCAGCTTTTTATAAAATTTATAACATAAAACTTCTGTCAAAACTTTATAGTAATAACATACTATAACTCTTTACTTCTCGAAATCATTTCATAACATACTTTACAACAAAAACATCTTTCAAAACCTTATAGTAATAACATACTATAACTTTTTACTTTTCAAAATCACTTCATAATATACTTTTCAAAATTTGCTTCTTTCTTACTTTCTTTGACTGGTTTTTATAAGCTTGCTGGATTTTTATACTTAGGGCTTTAATCACCATAGGTGATACCCCAAGTCTCTATGGCTAGAAAGAACGGATCAATCCTCACCATAGAAGTGCTGAGGCGATCTACTTCGCGATGGGGCTTGTCCCCAGTAGACCCCTTACCTAACCCGGGTAGGTTGGAACATAGTTCCCTTACTAACGCTGCTTGCTACAATTACCAGTCATTCAAAAACTTGCTGCTTGCTTGAACACTTCTCATAAACATATAACTTGTGGCTAGGTGCCAAACTACATCATTTTATGTCTTTATGGCTAAATGCCAAATATAGCTTTCATCACATAATTTTCATATGTTTAAAAATTATTACCTTCCATCACATATGTAAAATATGTTTTTTATAACAATCTAAGCTTTATGTTAAATCATACTTTTCAACATCTTATGGCTATATGCCATTCATACTCGAAAACATATATAGTTTGTAACTAAAACATACTTCTTAAACATCTTGTGGCTATATGCCTATCCATACTTTCAAACCTGTATAACTTGTATTCAAAATATACTTTCACATGATTGGTTCATAGACCAAAACATAACTTCGAATATAGCATTATACTTTCACAAACAAGTTAGAAATAATACTCTTGCATATAATTTCACATATAGAAATTTTATAAGAAATCTTGAAAATACTTACTTGCCATGTACCCCAGAATGGGTAAACATACTGCATGTACTCACCTGATACGTAAAAGTAAGTCGCCCACACAAGCACGTGATACTCAAGAACTCTTCTTCTTTCCCGAACCTACATTCCACATGGGACTGCTTAAAACGAATTAACGTTTACATTTATTACTTATAATTATATAAGTATACATGTATTTTCCCGATACTCAACACGTACTGTGTTCCACTATACCCTCCCTTTACTTTATAAATACATCATTAAGGTTATTAATTCTCTTTAATAAGTTTGTAAAGGTCCCGACATTCGTTACCAATTCTAAACTCACAACCAAGGTTAAAACCACAAAAAGAAAGGTTTGACAGCAATGCTGATTTTTGTCCCATAACCGGATTTGCAACAGATGACCAAGGAAAACTCAGATATTAAACTTAATAAAAATCATGTTGGAACTAGACCCAATGATAAGGTCACAGGGCCTGACCTCAGGTCATTTTCATTTTCCATTTGCAAATGAAAAATCCACCATGTCACCACAAATTACAAAAACAGTTACATGACCTACCCTTAAAGATATTAACCAAGAATGATAATCAGAAGGCCCTAGGTTTTGAAATTCGGTGTGAACAAACTAGACACATATACTGAACTTTTCCCACTGGCCTTGCCCTTAAATGATTCTCCTACTATCAGTTATGAATTTTACAAATCAGAAGTCACTGCACAGTGCACCCCTGGACCAGTCAGTGAAGATTGCAACTTTCACATAACTTAAGGTCCGCGTTAGTCCAAGAGCTTCTGGATGAAGAAACTAGACTCAGCTACCATTCTAGGGATATAGAGATCATCCAGAATGGACACTCACACGATTTTATATGAATTATCAAAAACAGAACCAAAACAGTAGAAACAAAAACATAGCTCAATGGTAAACATTACCTACAGTTCAGCGAATTAAAACCACTGCAGAATTCAGTACACTACACCAATGAAGATCTCCACCGTTCAGATTTAAGAACTATGTGTTAGGAAGCTACGATTCAAATTTCATGATGATCCAACGGTTAACGAAGGTGTACTGCATTTTTTTTATGACTGCGCACATGATGACGAAAATTAAGTTCTTATTTCCTTGATTCCATTCCACCCTTCTAATTCCCACATACCAATTGGAATCATTAAGAACAATTATATGTGGTTCCTTTCATCCAAAACATCAATTATAACCCATCAATTTCATTGAATTCATAGGTTGAACAAAACCCCAATTTTTAGGGTTCATAGAATCAAACTTCAAATAATCATGTTTCCATACCATCAATAGGTTGGAAATGAACTCTATGACACATAAACACATGAATTATTAGCTTTGAATCTTAGGTAAGACCTCCCCAACTTCTGAAAATCAGATTCTAACCCACCACCAACCCAAAAACGGGTTTGCAAGCAAGAATTTGAGAAGTTCTTACCTTATTTTGCTAGAATTCCTTCTTTGCTTCACAACTTCTTCAAAATCACACTTGCATCTTCATAATACTCATAAAATTGTCATCTTGTTGCCATCTCCTGCTCAAGACCGTGATATGGAGCTGAAATGTGGAGAAATTCAGCTTTAACATATCCTCTTTCAATAGTTTGCAAGATTGGTCCCTCATCTTTTGAAGTTTAATTTCTTTTATCCCAAAATCAAAACACTTCACTTATTAAGTTCTCAAAGTTGTCATAAACTACCCCAACTAATAAATTCTGAATTTATGAGGATTAATGAGATATTTTTTTTTATTTTTATATTTTCCATATTTACAGTTTTAGTCCCTGAACTTTCATTCATTTGACTTTTGACACATATATTAAATTTGGCCACATGAAGCTTAAATTCTTACATTTTTGGTCCAAACTAGAATTATACTTTTATAATAATTCTAGTATATGGTCAAATGACCAAATTACCCTTCTCATGGTAAAATGACTAAACTACCCTTGCAAACATACTTTCTCACATAAATACACATAAAACTTTAAATTACACACGCTTTATTTATATTATTAGTTTGGGTCGTTACAACTACCTCCCCTTTATTGGGATTCCGTCCTCGGAATCATCACTCAACTATTAATTCAAGGGATTACTTCTTCCCCGTCTTCAAAGGCTTTCAGCCCAAGTCTGGTTCTTAGTAGATACTTTCTTTTTACCAACGCATAATCATATTCTTCATTATTTTATCTTTTAATCTTTCCTTCTTTGGTTGCTTTTGATTCTTTAATCAGCTCTTAACGGTTCCTGCATTCAATCCTTTATAGAGAATTAACATAATCTCTTTAAAACTTTATATCTTCCTAGTTAACCACCATACCATTTTGGTCATTTTACTCTCATTTCCTTATAATATTCATAATACTTATAAGAAGAATATATTACTTTTATTAAATGACCAAAATACCCCTTTCGGTCATTTTATCTGTTTTCTCAACCTTTTAGTCATTCATTCATGTTTCATACTCTTCATTCTAGTTACTTTCCTTTCTACCTCATTTCATTGATATACAATCTCTTAGTAAACTTATTTTACAAAATAGTTTCATACTTTAATACTTTTTATCATAAATAACAATCTACTTTATAATTCTTCTCATATCTTTACTAAAACATGTGAGATTTTACTCACAGCATTCTTTATTTATAAAGGTTCCCAATACCATTAAACATAATTATATATGTTTCGTTTTTTTTTTTTGCAATTTCATAGATACACAAAATCTTTTCCTTGTATAAATTTTGTCCCTTAATGGACATTTTACTCGAACATAACTTCTTCTTTCTTTTTAGAAGTTTTACAACTTCTTATCTTTATATAGTTGTTCTTTAGATCTTTTAAACTTCACTTTATTATTCTTTACATCCACTATCAATTCTCGACTTATTACCACTCATAAGGAATACATTCCTTTCGTTTTATTTCACACCCTTACTTTTCTGTTTGGGACAGAATCTGTCAAAATGGTGTACCTTCCATAAAAATATGCATATCTTACTTTAAAAGTGTCGAAATGACGTACCGCTTTTCGTTTTAGAAACTAGACATCATTAGCTTTCTTTCTGTGTATAATTCATAATTTTTGGCCTTGTAGATTTGTACAGTTTTACTGTTGAAGTTGATCCATTATTTCTGTCAACTTCCTTATTTTCTACTCTTGACTTTTATACTACTAATGGTATACTTCTTGTTAGCTTCTATACATCCGCAATCCCCTTCTATATGTTCCACTTTGTAATCTATATGTATTATTTTCTTTAAATACATATCTCTTTTCATTTCGTATATATATGCTACTATTACACCACCATACTTCATTCTGAAGTCGTCTTTAATAAAATGTCATTCTCATATACTTCTTACTCATTTCTCATTTTATATATGTATTACCTTCATTAATACATATGTTATATCACCTTTTACTCATGTTCTTTCCACATCTCGTCATAATAACGATCTAAGTACTTCTTTCATCTCCTTTTATTAATTATGAGATTTTAGTCTCATTTACTCATTACACTTACTAATACAATTCTGTATTTTGCATTTCTTAACCTTCTTACAGTACTCTTATGAGTACATTTCTTATCTTCTAAGGTACCCCGTGTACCATTCTCATCTTATTACACTTTTTATGATTTTATCATTTCATTACTCTTTACTGGTTATAGTTATTGCTAAAAAAATAATTTTTCTTACCTTTACACCTTTTACCATCTCTTCCATGGGTTATAGACTACATACTTAACACATTACTTTATTCTTTCACTTAGACTCCACTTCTTTACACTATATATATATATATATATATATATATATATATATATATATATATATATATATATATATATATATATATATATATATATATATATATTTAAAACATTATATATTTCATATAAAACTTACTTCTTATGTATCTTTAGGTGATACCCAACTGTCATTTATTTTCTCGTCATCTTTCGTTCTTTTGTATTTCGAGGCAATATGCCCAATACATTATTTTACTCTTTTGCTTCATACCTTATAGTATTCTAATTAGAATACTATTTCATGACCATATTTATACTTTTATACATTATATATATCTCAACACTTACTCATGCTTTTATATTTATAAACACGTATAAACATATATACACTTCTTTGTATTTCATGGTTACCAGCCATGTACTAACCATTTCTCATAATTTTTGGAGACTTTTAGCCTTTATTCCCATTCGGAAGTAGTAACTTCATGTCTGTTTATCATAGTTCTTACATTATCTTTAATTATTCGTTTACTACTTGTTTAGATATTTACTGTTTTTCTTTACTTCATATCATTTATGACCTTTAGTCATTTTGCTCACATGCTTTTGATTTTTCTTCCATTATCATACATCATTATACTCTTTCATTACTGTTATTACTTCTTTTATTTCATTCATTTGGTTGCGGAATTTATTTCCTGGCAACCACTATCTCATCATCGTTTGTTTCATCTTTAATCTCTTGTCGAACATTTATTTAGGCATTCAACCTTTATTTCTCAATTCATATTTATTTAATCACTTTACTTTAATGTAATTTACTTACAATATCACAATCTTTAACAATTTACCATTAATCATTCTTTTCCCCATTTGGGTATCTTACTTACTTTTATTACTCATTATAACATTGTACTATAACTTACTCAATTGATAAGTCTTTGGACACTTTCATACATCTTCTTTATAAATTAGTCTTCTTCTCCCCTTTAGCATTGTCATCTTCTATCTTTAGCTCTTCTCATCATTTTGATCCTATCGTTCCACAACGATTTTCTTGCTTCCCTTATGCATTTATTATTCGTACGACTTTCAAATAAGATTCTGACTTGCATGATTATGCCCAACGCACACCACTTATTGGTATTAACCTCTTCCTTACTGCTCTTTTATTTTTACAAAATTTATGTACTATTAATACACTACGCTTAAAATTTTTCATTCTTCATGTAAGAGTCTTACAACTCTTATATAGGTAATCAATACCCATAATTCCTCTTTAAATTACTCTTATTCATACTTTCTCTTGCCTTGACAGGCATATATTTTAATGTCTTTCAATCTGTCTAAAAATATTAATTATCACATTATTTCTTTTACTTTACCATACTAAGTGGTATATATCCACTGCATTAACTTTTATTACTTATAATCTTACTTGTTCTTATTACATAGGCATATAACTCCTATGTTATCCTCACTACTTTCTTCAAAACCCTTACCCACCAGATTACCATAATTCCTTTACGATTCCACCAGTCTCAATACATATCCTGTGATTATGATAATATGGGCCCATATTACCATAACCACCTATACATATTGATTCTGCTGTTACCACAAGGTTTCATGGGTCACTAGTTCCCTTAGCATAACACCATTATAATATATGATGATCAATATTACAAATCTTGTTACTTCATAAACATAGTCTTTAATAGATATAAACAGCTATGGAAAATAACATACAATTTTCTTAATGGTCAAACTTTTGCTCAATCAAAGCGTCAGCTTAACATTTCTTAGTGTTATATATTTGCATATTTTAAGTGATGCATAATATCTTAGTCATTTAAGACATCATATAGCATACTTTCATGAACTAACTTTCCTATGACCTGAGTTTAAGCCTAGGAGTGGAACGATCCAATCCTAATTCGCTTAAACTATGGCTCTGATACCAACTTGTGACACCCCATTTCTACTGTTTGCAAATACTATGGTTTTTTCGTATAAATATAGGAATACAAAAATACGGTTTATCAAAAACCGATAATTTAAATGCTTAAAACAGTGGGTGTACAAATCCATATCAAAACTAACCATAGTAAGCAAGAAAGGATTAAACATTGAGTCCAAAATAGGAGCTAACTCGAGCTCCACTCCAGCTAAACTTCATCCAATTATAGCATATCGTTTTAACCTGGAATACATGGCAAAACATATAATACGTAAGACAATAATGTCTCGTGAGTTACATGAGTTTTAGACTCAAATCTTTAACTTCTTTTTCCAGCTTTTTATAAAATTTATAACATAAAACTTCTGTCAAAACTTTATAGTAATAACATACTATAACTCTTTACTTCTCGAAATCATTTCATAACATACTTTACAACAAAAACATCTTTCAAAACCTTATAGTAATAACATACTATAACTTTTTACTTTTCAAAATCACTTCATAATATACTTTTCAAAATTTGCTTCTTTCTTACTTTCTTTGACTGGTTTTTATAAGCTTGCTGGATTTTTATACTTAGGGCTTTAATCACCATAGGTGATACCCCAAGTCTCTATGGCTAGAAAGAACGGATCAATCCTCACCATAGAAGTGCTGAGGCGATCTACTTCGCGATGGGGCTTGTCCCCAGTAGACCCCTTACCTAACCCGGGTAGGTTGGAACATAGTTCCCTTACTAACGCTGCTTGCTACAATTACCAGTCATTCAAAAACTTGCTGCTTGCTTGAACACTTCTCATAAACATATAACTTGTGGCTAGGTGCCAAACTACATCATTTTATGTCTTTATGGCTAAATGCCAAATATAGCTTTCATCACATAATTTTCATATGTTTAAAAATTATTACCTTCCATCACATATGTAAAATATGTTTTTTATAACAATCTAAGCTTTATGTTAAATCATACTTTTCAACATCTTATGGCTATATGCCATTCATACTCGAAAACATATATAGTTTGTAACTAAAACATACTTCTTAAACATCTTGTGGCTATATGCCTATCCATACTTTCAAACATGTATAACTTGTATTCAAAATATACTTTCACATGATTGGTTCATAGACCAAAACATAACTTCGAATATAGCATTATACTTTCACAAACAAGTTAGAAATAATACTCTTGCATATAATTTCACATATAGAAATTTTATAAGAAATCTTGAAAATACTTACTTGCCATGTACCCCAGAATGGGTAAACATACTGCATGTACTCACCTGATACGTAAAAGTAAGTCGCCCACACAAGCACGTGATACTCAAGAACTCTTCTTCTTTCCCGAACCTACATTCCACATGGGACTGCTTAAAACGAATTAACGTTTACATTTATTACTTATAATTATATAAGTATACATGTATTTTCCCGATACTCAACACGTACTGTGTTCCACTATACCCTCCCTTTACTTTATAAATACATCATTAAGGTTATTAATTCTCTTTAATAAGTTTGTAAAGGTCCCGACATTCGTTACCAATTCTAAACTCACAACCAAGGTTAAAACCACAAAAAGAAAGGTTTGACAGCAATGCTGATTTTTGTCCCATAACCGGATTTGCAACAGATGACCAAGGAAAACTCAGATATTAAACTTACTAAAAATCATGTTGGAACTAGACCCAATGATAAGGTCACATGGCCTGACCTCAGGTCATTTTCATTTTCCATTTGCAAATGAAAAATCCACCATGTCACCACAAATTACAAAAAACAGTTACATGACCTACCCTTAAAGATATTAACCAAGAATGATAATCAGAAGGCCCTAGGTTTTGAAATTCGGTGTGAACAAACTAGACACATATACTGAACTTTTCCCACTGGCCTTGCCCTTAAATGATTCTCCTACTATCAGTTATGAATTTTACAAATCAGAAGTCACTGCACAGTGCACCCCTGGACCAGTCAGTGAAGATTGCAACTTTCACATAACTTAAGGTCTGCGTTAGTCCAAGAGCTTCTGGATGAAGAAACTAGACTCAGCTACCATTCTAGGGATATAGAGATCATCCAGAATGGACACTCACACGATTTTATATGAATTATCAAAAACAGAACCAAAACAGTAGAAACAAAAACATAGCTCAATGGTAAACATTACCTACAGTTCAGCGAATTAAAACCACTGCAGAATTCAGTACACTACACCAATGAAGATCTCCACCGTTCAGATTTAAGAACTATGTGTTAGGAAGCTACGATTCAAATTTCATGATGATCCAACGGTTAACGAAGGTGTACTGCATTTTTTTTATGACTGCGCACATGATGACGAAAATTAAGATCTTATTTCCTTGATTCCATTCCACCCTTCTAATTCCCACATACCAATTGGAATCATTAAGAACAATTATATGTGGTTCCTTTCATCCAAAACATCAATTATAACCCATCAATTTCATTGAATTCATAGGTTGAACAAAACCCCAATTTTTAGGGTTCATAGAATCAAACTTCAAATAATCATGTTTCCATACCATCAATAGGTTGGAAATGAACTCTATGACACATAAACACATGAATTATTAGCTTTGAATCTTAGGTATGACCTCCCCAACTTCTGAAAATCAGATTCTAACCCACCACCAACCCAAAAACGGGTTTGCAAGCAAGAATTTGAGAAGTTTTTACCTTATTTTGCTAGAATTCCTTCTTTGCTTCACAACTTCTTCAAAATCACACTTGCATCTTCATAATACTCATAAAATCGTCATCTTGTTACCATCTCCTGCTCAAGACCGTGATATGGAGCTGAAATGTGGAGAAATTCAGCTTTAACATATCCTCTTTCAATAGTTTGCAAGATTGGTCCCTCATCTTTTGAAGTTTAATTTCTTTTATCCCAAAATCAAAACACTTCACTTATTAAGTTCTCAAAGTTGTCATAAACTACCCCAACTAATAAATTCTGAATTTATGAGGATTAATGAGATATTTTTTTTATTTTTATATTTTCCATATTTACAGTTTTAGTCCCTGAACTTTCATTCATTTGACTTTTGACACATATATTAAATTTGGCCACATGAAGCTTAAATTCTTACATTTTTGGTCCAAACTAGAATTATACTTTTATAATAATTCTAGTATATGGTCAAATGACCAAATTACCCTTCTCATGGTAAAATGACTAAACTACCCTTGCAAACATACTTTCTCACATAAATACACATAAAACTTTAAAATACACACGCTTTATTTATATTATTAGTTTGGGTCGTTACATCTACGGCAATTGACGGTTACACGATGAAAATCATGGACGGAAGAGGAGGAAGAAGGAAAAATCTCCAAAGCTATACGCCATCTAGAAAACGACGATGATTCTCCGTAAAAGAATATCGTGAGTTATTGTATATGTAATCATAAAGATACGTAGACGGTGATAAGATTTGATTACATAAAAGAATACGCTCTGGTTTGTTCGATCACGGTGGAGGTGACGCTCGTTTGTTCGATGGCGGTGGTGGTGACGACATAGTGTAGGTCGGAGAATCTAGCACCATCGGCTTATGGGATTAGGGTTGAAAAAGACGAGATCCACGAAAGGAAAATTGGGGGAGATGGTATTCACTGAGCGTATAATAAGGAGGGACCTGGTGAGAGAACGACATATTTTAGGAATAATTGTTCAAGTTACCAAAATAAAAGATAAAATTAAAAAATATATAATTAATTATTATATTAATTGACTATATTACCCTTTACAAATGATTGGACCAGAATCAATCATACGATCATACAATATTTAGTGTCCACACACACACACACACACACACACATATATATATATATATATATATATATATATATATATATATATATATATATATATATATATATATATATATATATATATATATATATATATATATATATATATATATAGATGTAGGTTCCATTGAGAATATATATTAGGTTGAGATTGTGAGAATTAATTTCAGCCAATGGTTTTGTATTAAAAATTAAGGCGGTGGCATTTTTGTAAATAAGGATGGGATTTCAAAAAAGGCGGTGGCAAATCTGTAATAATATTGATATATAGTAACTGACGCGAGGGTATTAGTGGCATTTTACATGTACATCAAATCAGAACGGATATCGAGTTGCAGACTATGAGTGCCTATGATCACCGTTTTGCATATGAATTTCGACCAATTACTTCGAATCGTTCATTTATTTTGAAGAAACCCTAACATTTTCTCTCTGCATTTTGCTACTTTCGTGGTGATTTCAAACGATGTCAACAAAAAAGGAGTAGTTACGAGAAGTTCTTCTGTTCGCGATGATAAAGGTTAGCACGATTGTATTTAAAATTGTTTTCTTACAGTATTTGTGGTGGTTTTATATTTTCGTTTTGGAAGGAGTTGATAATGAAGTATTATTTAGGGTTTGAGTTCAGTTTATGTTTTTTTTTTTTACATTTTCAAGGGTTTTTGTGTATTTGAATCCATTTTAATGGTTTTTAAGGTTTGTTTGTGTATTCTCGATTTGTGTATTCATTCGTGATTTGTGTTTTTGTACACTTTCAGGAAAGGATTTCAGTAAATCGTATTCTAGAAGAAAGAAAGGTATCTGTATGTTTTGTTTTTTTATTACAGAGATAATCATATATGAATAAACGTGTATTCAGATGTGAAGATGCATCTATGTATAAATAACTGTTTATTCATACATGAATCAACATTTTATTAATAGATAGATATTCATATATATAAATTATATATGAACATTCATATATGAATAATGTTGATTGAATTGATGTTCACACATAAGTACATAATTACTCTCATACTTTGATTATTGTTATACATGTGAACATTGATATAAATTATTACAGGAAAATCTAATGATAATACTCTCATGTCATTTACTATAGGAAAATCTAATGATAATCGAGTTGAAGGTGAAGATGACTCTGTTGAAGTGCAAGAAACTAGATCTAAGCAAAAACATGATAAAGGTAAATATAAAGCTTGTTTTTTTGTCATGTTTATTCATATATGATTCATTCAAAAGAAGTAATCATATGCACAAGTTATTATATATAGAGAGAATAATCATATATGAGATGTTATTCATCACAGGAAAAGCCAAGGATAAGCGAGTTGAGGATGAAGATGATTCTATTGAAGTGCAAGAAACTAGATCCAAACGAAAACATGATAAAGGTATGACATATATGATTCATTGAAAAGAAATAACCATATACAGAAGTTTATAATACTTTGTAAGATTGGTCCCTCATCTTTTGAAGTTTAATTTCTTTTATCCCAAAATCAAAACACTTCACTTATTAAGTTCTCAAAGTTGTCATAAACTACCCCAACTAATAAATTCTGAATTTATGAGGATTAATGAGATATTTTTTTTATTTTTATATTTTCCATATTTACAGTTTTAGTCCCTGAACTTTCATTCATTTGACTTTTGACACATATATTAAATTTGGCCACATGAAGCTTAAATTCTTACATTTTTGGTCCAAACTAGAATTATACTTTTATAATAATTCTAGTATATGGTCAAATGACCAAATTACCCTTCTCATGGTAAAATGACTAAACTACCCTTGCAAACATACTTTCTCACATAAATACACATAAAACTTTAAAATACACACGCTTTATTTATATTATTAGTTTGGGTCGTTACATCTACGGCAATTGACGGTTACACGATGAAAATCATGGACGGAAGTGGAGGAAGAAGGAAAAATCTCCAAAGCTATACGCCATCTAGAAAACGACGATGATTCTCCGTAAAAGAATATCGTGAGTTATTGTATATGTAATCATAAAGATACGTAGACGGTGATAAGATTTGATTACATAAAAGAATACGCTCTGGTTTGTTCGATCACGGTGGAGGTGACGCTCGTTTGTTCGATGGCGGTGGTGGTGACGACATAGTGTAGGTCGGAGAATCTAGCACCATCGGCTTATGGGATTAGGGTTGAAAAAGACGAGATCCACGAAAGGAAAATTGGGGGAGATGGTATTCACTGAGCGTATAATAAGGAGGGACCTGGTGAGAGAACGACATATTTTAGGAATAATTGTTCAAGTTACCAAAATAAAAGATAAAATTAAAAAATATATAATTAATTATTATATTAATCGACTATATTACCCTTTACAAATGATTGGACCAGAATCAATCATACGATCATACAATATTTAGTGTCCACACACACACACACACACACACACATATATATATATATATATATATATATATATATATATATATATATATATATATATATATATATATATTTATATATAGATGTAGGTTCCATTGAGAATATATATTAGGTTGAGATTGTGAGAATTAATTTCAGCCAATGGTTTTGTATTAAAAATTAAGGCGGTGGCATTTTTGTAAATAAGGATGGGATTTCAAAAAAGGCGGTGGCAAATCTGTAATAATATTGATATATAGTAACTGACGCGAGGGTATTAGTGGCATTTTACATGTACATCAAATCAGAACGGATATCGAGTTGCAGACTATGAGTGCCTATGATCACCGTTTTGCATATGAATTTCGACCAATTACTTCGAATCGTTCATTTATTTTGAAGAAACCCTAACATTTTCTCTCTGCATTTTGCTACTTTCGTGGTGATTTCAAACGATGTCAACAAAAAAAGGAGTAGTTACGAGAAGTTCTTCTGTTCGCGATGATAAAGGTTAGCACGATTGTATTTAAAATTGTTTTCTTACAGTATTTGTGGTGGTTTTATATTTTCGTTTTGGAAGGAGTTGATAATGAAGTATTATTTAGGGTTTGAGTTCAGTTTATGTTTTTTTTTTTACATTTTCAAGGGTTTTTGTGTATTTGAATCCATTTTAATGGTTTTTAAGGTTTGTTTGTGTATTCTCGATTTGTGTATTCATTCGTGATTTGTGTTTTTGTACACTTTCAGGAAAGGATTTCAGTAAATCGTATTCTAGAAGAAAGAAAGGTATCTGTATGTTTTGTTTTTTTATTACAGAGATAATCATATATGAATAAACGTGTATTCAGATGTGAAGATGCATCTATGTATAAATAACTGTTTATTCATACATGAATCAACATTTTATTAATAGATAGATATTCATATATATAAATTATATATGAACATTCATATATGAATAATGTTGATTGAATTGATGTTCACACATAAGTACATAATTACTCTCATACTTTGATTATTGTTATACATGTGAACATTGATATAAATTATTACAGGAAAATCTAATGATAATACTCTCATGTCATTTACTATAGGAAAATCTAATGATAATCGAGTTGAAGGTGAAGATGACTCTGTTGAAGTGCAAGAAACTAGATCTAAGCAAAAACATGATAAAGGTAAATATAAAGCTTGTTTTTTTGTCATGTTTATTCATATATGATTCATTCAAAAGAAGTAATCATATGCACAAGTTATTATATATAGAGAGAATAATCATATATGAGATGTTATTCATCACAGGAAAAGCCAAGGATAAGCGAGTTGAGGATGAAGATGATTCTATTGAAGTGCAAGAAACTAGATCCAAACGAAAACATGATAAAGGTATGACATATATGATTCATTGAAAAGAAATAACCATATACAGAAGTTTATAATACTTTGTAAGATTGGTCCCTCATCTTTTGAAGTTTAATTTCTTTTATCCCAAAATCAAAACACTTCACTTATTAAGTTCTCAAAGTTGTCATAAACTACCCCAACTAATAAATTCTGAATTTATGAGGATTAATGAGATATTTTTTTTATTTTTATATTTTCCATATTTACAGTTTTAGTCCCTGAACTTTCATTCATTTGACTTTTGACACATATATTAAATTTGGCCACATGAAGCTTAAATTCTTACATTTTTGGTCCAAACTAGAATTATACTTTTATAATAATTCTAGTATATGGTCAAATGACCAAATTACCCTTCTCATGGTAAAATGACTAAACTACCCTTGCAAACATACTTTCTCACATAAATACACATAAAACTTTAAAATACACACGCTTTATTTATATTATTAGTTTGGGTCGTTACATCTACGGCAATTGACGGTTACACGATGAAAATCATGGACGGAAGTGGAGGAAGAAGGAAAAATCTCCAAAGCTATACGCCATCTAGAAAACGACGATGATTCTCCGTAAAAGAATATCGTGAGTTATTGTATATGTAATCATAAAGATACGTAGACGGTGATAAGATTTGATTACATAAAAGAATACGCTCTGGTTTGTTCGATCACGGTGGAGGTGACGCTCGTTTGTTCGATGGCGGTGGTGGTGACGACATAGTGTAGGTCGGAGAATCTAGCACCATCGGCTTATGGGATTAGGGTTGAAAAAGACGAGATCCACGAAAGGAAAATTGGGGGAGATGGTATTCACTGAGCGTATAATAAGGAGGGACCTGGTGAGATTACTCGTCTTCAATATATTCATTTGATATTGAATTGCATGATAGTTGCTACATGACTTACTTTCACTGGAACTAGTTGTCTGAGCTAGTTGTCTGAGCTATCACTCTTACTTTCACTGGAACTAGATTACTCGTCTTCAATATATTCATTTGATATTGAATTGCATGATAGTTGCTACATGACTTTCAAGAAAATCATGTTTCTGTTATTATAGCAGAGGCTGATTACTATCTTGAAATATCTTGCAAATATAATGAATTTCAAGATCAATATTTAATTAATCTAATGAAGAGGAGAAATATGGTTCTAGTGAAGTGAGAGTGTTAGTTGATACATTCTTGTATGTTTTATACTAATCAAGAGATTGAACCTTATCACAATTTTGGAAAGAATCACCAATGAAAAACACAAGGGAAATAGGTTGGTCTGGATATATGCTAAGTTTTTAATAGTTTGTTTTTCATATATATAATTATTCAATTCATACATGAACAAATAAGTATTAAACACTTAACATATATGATTATTCATATATGAATATCCAGTATGAATAATATGTATTCTTACATGTTGTTCATATATAATTATTCATACATGAATAAACAGTGAAACCAAAGGGAAAATCATTCAATTCATAAATGATTTTTGTGTTATATATATTTAGTATATGTAATTTATTCAGATATGAATAACATTAGATTATATTGTATATCAGTGAAACCCAAGGGAAAATCAAAAAAATTGGAGAAGGTTGTAATTATATCTTCTGAAGAAAGGTTGACAAGGTCTGCAAAGAAACGTCAAGAAGAAAGTTCACATGTTAATTCAAAGGAATTAAAGAAGATTAGAATTTAAAAAGAAGAAAAGAAAAAGAAATCAAAAAAGCGTTTATTGGTTGATGAAGATATGTTTATTGGACCGTCAAAGAAACATAAGAGTAAAAATATTCCTGCTCAAAGACATTTTTATTCAATGAAAAATAGATGTTCACTAGAGTCAATGTTTGCGGTGATACAAGGTTTGAGTCGAGAACAGAGGAGTGTGTGAGGAAGATATGTTTTGGTAGTTTGCTCAAAATGAAGATGACTGATGTTTCTTTGAAAATTGGGTTTTATGTTTTACAGAATTTTGATTTGGATAAGATGAAAGTGAAGGTTGAAAATGGTTATATTAATGTAAATACTCAATCTGTACATGATATGTTTAGAGTTCCTATGGGTGGTTTTCTTCTTGCAGACTGGGAATACATAGAGGAGGATGATGAAAGAGGTTGTATGTTTGAATGGATAAAACAATTCAAGAAGGGGGAGGTGATGAGATTGAAACATATCAAGAATGCAATTGTTAGGACAACAGTTGCTGATTTTAATTTCATTTTGAATTTCATTGTACTTTTTATAAATACATTCTGTGAGTCTACTGCCATGGGAAGGTGCAATGTGTCACCATTGCACCGTATACAAAAAGACACAGATGTAAGTGAAATTGATTGGTGCAACTACATTGTTGATTGTTTAATTAGAACGAAGATCGCATACACACCCTTCAAAGATACATGTTACTTTTTTGGACCAACAGCGTATCTTGTTGTAAGTATATTTTTTTTAGAAATTTATTTTTTGCTTTATTCATACATGAATTATCAGTGTTTATTCATATATGAATATGATGATAAATCATATATGAATGTATTTGATAATATATTTTTTATGTATGTATTTCACCTTATGATTATGTGTTTTGAAAATGTATACACAATTTTTGCAGTTATTATATGTGGATAGTTTGAAGTTTGATAAAGTGAATGTACCACGTAAACGTCCAGCTATTTGTTACTGGAGTTCAGAGAAGATACGATTTCGGGAGGAATGCGAACAGGAAGAAGGAAAGTTTGGCTTAGGAGAGTTTAACAAGAATGAAGAGGTGGAAGAGGAAAGTGAGGAGGAGGATAGTGAGGATACTAAAAATTATTTTGTTGAGGTAAATTTATATTATGTTTGTATTCATATATGATGTATTATTTCAATTAACTATAACATTCTTTTTTAATATTTAGGAGTATGAAACACTGCTAAGTATTTTGTTTAGGAGGTTGGAATTTTCAAGAGAGAATATTAAAGTTAAAATTGAAGAAGCGATTCAAAAGTTCCCAGAAGTTGAATTGTTTAAGAGTTGGAGAAAAAGATTGTTTGATGATGAGAAAATTGGAGTTGAAAGTACAGAAATTGCATTTGAGTTTAATAATGTTTGTCTGGAAGAACCAGTTCTTACACCAGTTATGGGTGCAAGTATTGTTGAAATAGAGAAGGATTCTAAGAATGATGTGATTGAAAATGATCAAGAAGATTGTGGTGAGGTGCTTGTAGATGTTGTTGATAAAATTGTTAACAAGGAACAAGAATGTAATAAAGATGATAATGTGGAAGGAGATGGTGGTGAAAACAGTGAAGGAAATATGGAAGGAGTTACAGAAGAGGAAACAGTTGAATTAAATCAAATTGTTAGGAATGTTGTTGTGGGTTTTACTGGAGGTGATAGTCAGGATAATTTACCACTAAGTCAGTTCTGGGTGGATCCTGTGGTTAGCAATATATTTGACAGATTGGCTGAAGGTAAACAATTGAAGAAACATTTACTATTCATATATGATTATTAATAGAAACATTTTTCATTTACTTTAAAGTACTATTCATATATGATTATGAATAGAAACATTTATCATTTACTTATGTTATCTGATATTAAAAGTATGTTACAGAAACAGAAACGACAAATGAGAAGATTGAGAAAGAGGTAGGTGCTTGTGAAGATAAACAAGTTGTTGAAGGTAATGTTATGTTTTTTGTGTATATTGGAAGTTTGATTTTTTATTTTCAATGGGAAATATTTACTTATGAATTTAACATTTGTAGGTATTGGAAATGTGTCTGAAGGTGTTGGAAACGAAGAAAGAGTGGAAAATAATGATGTACAAAAGGAAAATGTTGATATAAATGAGGAGCATATAGGAAATACAGATGTAGTTGATTGTATGTATGTTTTATGTTAATTAATTTTTTGAATTGAATATTCATATGTGATTTGTGTACTAGGTGGTGAAATATTTGGTGCAGGTAAGAGAGGTGAAGGGGAAAGTGTAAATGTTTTTGGATAAAAAGAAAAGATGGTTGCGGAGGGTGAGCATTTGTTTTGTGTTATTGGTTTTATATTTTTAGTATTCATATATGTTTTATATTTATATATTTTTTTGTTATAGGTATGTTGGAGTTGCAAGTTAAAAAGAATGGGAAGGATGCTGGTAATCAATGTTTTATATATGATTGGTGTTTGTCAATATATATTTTTTATAGTGTAAAATATTTATAATGTATTATTAATATTCATTTATGAATAATCATATATATTTATGTTTATATATTTTTGTTAGTTATTGAAGAATTAACTGGCGAAGAAAAGGATTTCTGGGAAAATCCAGTTGTGAATGAATTTTACGAAAGTGTTGTATTCCTAAGTTCAAATATACCAGAAGGAAAAGAAGAAAAAAAAGATGATGAAAAAGATGAAAAATCAAAATCACCTTCTTTTAGTCTTGGAATAGGGTTAAGTCAAGATTCAACAGAGCATGTTCTTGATCCTACTCCATTGTCATTTGTACCTCAAGTTGAATCAAAAGTTATTCCAACTTCTGATATTGTAGATTCAAATACCATGGCTATTGTAGTTGCATCGGAAGTTGGTTTAGATGGAAATGCTAGGGTTTCAAGAGAGAAGAAATTAACTTTACCATTAAAATCACCATACAAGAACAGGATTGTTGATGTGAAAACGAAATTGACAGCAGAGGAGATTGCTGTTTCTGAATGGTTGTTCAACTTCCGTGGAGAAATGTGGTAAGTAGTTATTTTTTATTAAATCATTGAATTATTATTGTTTAATTAACATGCAAATAAATGGATATAGGGATGTTGTTGTGAATAGCAAGTATGGTCATATTACTATGAGAGGAACAATGGAACGTCTATTTCCAAAAACATACATTTTTTCAAATGTTATTGACACATGGAGTGATTTATTGAACCATCAAGAAAACGAAAGAGATGTCAATAGCTCTCCTTATCGGTTGTTTTTGAATGTGGATATGACTGTAAGTTTATATTTTATTATGGTATAATCACAAGTGAATTTGAACTTTTATTCAGTTATGATTGGTTTATAATCACAACTGAATATAAATAATGTTTTTATTTATTGATGAATTTTTTTTATGTAAAAACAGACATACTACCTTGAGTCAACAGACATGAAAGAGGAAGAGAAGTACAGTATTTTCAAGTCGAACTTTGCTGTTAGTGTGAAGAATGATAAGCAGAAGATGTTGTTGAAAGATATTGACATGGTTTGTTTATTTATTGATTTATATATTTATTCTATTAATATAATGCTTACATTTTTTGTATGAAAATCAGGTTTTTTTCCCTGTTGTGAGGAGTTCTCACATTTACTTGGTTGTTTTCAACCTTAAAAAGCCATGCATTGAAGTTATTGACAGCAGTTCATTAGGAAAGAATTTTGAAGACAGATACGGAAAATTACTTACTCCTCTTGTAAGTATCAAGTACCAAAATGTAATTTTTGTACGATTATTTTGTTACATGTTTAATTTTAGTTTATATATGATTTTTTGTAGAGAAATATGTTTTTTAAGTATTTGAATGAGATAAGCCATCCAAAAGTGGACATCATTTCAAATGTAAAGGTTTTGACGAAGAGGTTAGAAATGGCATGGAGGACCGTGGACAATAAATGTGATTGTGGTGTCTTTGCTATGAGGCATATGGAGACGTATGCAGGACAACCAATCTCAAAGTGGAAACCAGGATTTCCAAAAGAAGGTCTTCCTCAAGAGAATATGTTGGAAAAGTTGAGGAGTAGGTATGCTTCAAGGATGCTAACATCAGAGATTAATGAGCTACGTGACGATGTGTTGAAAAAAGCATATGATTATCAGAAGGTTGATCCAAAGGTTCGTGCAGAACATGCCTTATATGCTATGCAGTCTGTTGTAGAGAGGATGAAAAGTGTTTGAATATGGTGGTGGTTGTAGTTGAATGTGTTTGAAGTTGGTGTTGGTTGTAGTTTGTGAAAAATGGTAGTGGTTGTAGTTGGATGTAAGAAAACTTTTATTTTGCATGTGAAGTGTTAAGTAGACAATTTGTAGTGTTGTTGATGATGAATCTTTCTGGAAAATGTTGGTTATGTATCTTTTTAAGAACAGATGTACATAATATTAACAAGTGTTGTTGATGATATTCATAAATGAATATCAAGTTTGACTTATACCTGGTTTATTAAGTTATTATATAAATATAGACATGTAGTTGTACACAAGTATACATATATGAATATAAGTGTATGAACACTTTTTATTCATATTTGAATTTCATATATGAATACAAGTATATGAACAGTTATGAATATGTGTATGAACACAAGTCTATTGATTTATGAATACAAGTATACTCATATATGTATTCATATATGAAATATGATAGTATGAACACTTTTGTATTCATATATGAATACAAGCATATATGTACAAGTATACTCATATATGTACTCATATATGTATTCATATATGAATATCAAGGTTAGTTTGTATCTTTTTGATTTTAAGTAGTAATTATTTTTTATCGAATGTCATTCAATCACATATGAATATACGTATGGAATTATTTTTTATAACAGTCAGTTATGAATAAAATTCCCAAAAAGATTATTAAAACAGTATTCACAAATGAATAACATGAAAAAAAATTGTATAGTTATTTTGCAGACTGTTCAACTGCTTTCTTTATTGGGCATGTACGTAAGTTGTGAGGAGCTCTTTCTCCACATCCCGAGCATATCCTTGACTGCTTATTGGAATTTTCACATGCTTTCTCAGTTGCACTAATTAGTCTTTTCTTTTTTCCGGATCCTTTGTTACGTTGAATCTGTGGAACAAGAATTTCAATGTTTATTAGAACAGAAATGTTCATTAGCTTGCTTACCATATCAACATCTGTCCTCTTGTTCATAATTCCGTATGATGTATCATTTTCTAATTCTTTATGCATGATTTCTATCTTTTGAATGAAAGATGCAAGCTTTTCCTTATCTGCTCTCAGAATGTCCAAACACGATTCAAAGTTGTAATATGCTTCATTGACTAACTTAGCAGTCTCAGCATCCCCAGAATCAGAGACATGTCTCCCAAAGTGATAATGTCTTGATATGACATCTTTCCTCCAACGACTTACAATGTACTGTTCAGGTATTTGTTTAATACCAAATTTCATCAGTATACAGAAAGCATGTCTGCATAGAATGCCTATTCGATTGAAGTTTTCGCAAGTACATCTTATATCTGCCTCTGGCATTTTTATTTGAACCTGAACAATAAAATATTTAAGAATAACTTAATAAGCGTATATGAATATTCTTTTTGTATTCATATATGAATAAATTCTTATATTCATATATGAATATATATAATAAATGAAGCTCAATTTTTTATACATTATTATAGGTGTGTATATATAATAGTAGATTTGTATATTCATATATGAATACAAGTGAATATTTATATATGAGTTTCAATTATTAATATTCATATGCGAATTTAATATAAAAAGCAATTTAGGTTACCTTGTAATTACTTTTGAATTCAAATTTTTTGTTATTGTGTTGAACATTGTATAACTCCCATCCATTTTCCACACCAACACTTGAATATGAACAGAACCAAGCACCTTTGTATATTTCCTTCTGGATGTCAAAAAATATAGTGCTTGTATAAACCTTTGAAGCATGACGTTCTATTTCTCGAGGTGTACGAAATATATATGATGCTTCCTTTGTTGCCCTATCAAGTTCTTGTTGTGTATTTCTTTGCTTTTGAATGGCAGTGTCGTAATTCATCATGAAATTTAAGAGTAAATTTCCAGTTTGTGAGTATGTGTTGAAGAAGGAATTCATGCTCTCTGACCTTGAAGTTGTCTTCATCAAACCACACATTCTTATATCATTGAAGTATGCAGGGATCCATAAATTTCTAAATTCAAACATGTCATTAAACCATCTTTTGTCTTCAAGGTTGAACTCATTAATAATCAACTCCCATTTGTTTTCAAATTCATCAGGTTTAATATACATGTCCCAAACAAGCTTATTAAATATTTTTCTGAAGTCGGTGTTTTTAATTAAATCCCCAGTAACCTGTTAAAAAATACGTATGATATATTCACATATGAATAAGTAGTAATAGTACATGTGTATTTTTTTTATTTATTCACATATGAATTAAGACTAGTTACCTTTGATTGTAGTTTCTTCATGATATGCCACATGCAGAGCCTATGTTTTGAATTAGGAAATACCAATTGAACAGCTTGTTTTATTGTTGGATCTTGGTCTGTTAATACAATTGTTGGTTGTTTTCCATGTGCTTTGAGGAATGCTTTCAACAACCAACAATATGATTCAATAGTCTCATTACTTAGCAACCCTGCTCCAACAGTAACGGACTTTTTATGATGATCAATGGCAGTGAATGGAACAAAAATCATCTGATATCTGTATAAGAAATATGTTTTTAATTAAACCAAAAAATATAATCATTCATGAATACTATAGAGATAATAATCAGGTATGAATAATCAGTTATGAGTAATATTCATTTATGATTGTATAATATAAAGCTTACTTGTTAGTCCTAAAGGTTGCATCAAAAGATATAACATCGCCAAACTCGTTATAATATGCCTTCTCCCGTTCATCTGCCCAAAACATAGAACTCAAAACATTTCCATCACGTGCAAACTCAAATGAATAATTTGGGTAGTGATCTCTACGGTCATTCATTTTGTTGACTATTATTTGAGCATCCTTGTACCATAGAATCCTGTTTATTCCTCTTCTGAAAATTTTGTAGTATGCTATTTTAGGCTTCATATACTGATAACCTCCTCTCAATGTTGCTCGCAATTTATAAGCTGTTGTTGCTCCCATTTTTGCTGTAGATGCCCTGACTATGAATTCTTTTTCTGAATATGACATTTCCTTTGCCTTTTTCAAATGACATCTATCCTCAACACTCACCAATGGGTGGTTGTGCAATTCATGGAATTCCAAAACTTTGTAATATGTTGTTCCATATACACACTCAAATATAATCTTTGCAGTGCATCCAGTAGCTATCTTAGTAGAGTTTTCTCTTCTTCTAACAGGTCCTGTTGCAAGTGTATCACAAGACTTCTTCTTATCTTTACTACCCCTATTGCAGATAACATACTTTTTTCTAATTAAATCATTGCCCTTGCCGAATCTTGATTGGGTACTCAGACGTGTATCAAAACCAGCCATTATTGCATAGTTAGTATACATTTTGATCCCCTCAAATAAGGAATTGAAGATGGAATCTTTAACAGGAACAAATTCTTGAGGTACATCTGGTCTGTAACTCAATTCTTGTATCATATAAAGGGAATCTGATTCATTTGTAGAACTTGAATTTTCATCTGATTCAAAAAATACCAAAAATATATTTAGTTATTCATATATGATTAATGAGTTTTTAAATTATATATAAACATTCATATATGAATAATCACATACAACTTATTATATATAGAGAATTATCATATATAAATAAACATCTATTCATATATGATTCATTCAAAATAATCACATACACAAGTTATTACATATGATTTATTCAAATGAAATAATCATATAAAGATGTTATTATATACATACAGACAATCACATATGAATAAACATGTATTCATAAGTGAAAATATATCTATGATGTATGAATAAGTGTTTATTCATACATGAATCAACATTTTATTCATACATACAGATATTAATATATGAATAATCGTGATGGAATTGAACATTCATAAGTATTTGAAAATCATATATCAGTACAGTAGAAGGATACAGTTATTCATATATGAATAATCACATACACAAGTTATTACATATGATTTAATACACAAGTTATCACATATGAATAAAAATGTTGATTCATACATGAATCAACATTTTATTCATACATAGATATTAATATATAAATTATATATGAACATTCATATACGAATAATCGTTATTGAATTGATGTTTACACATAATTACATAAGTATTTTCATACAGCAGAAGGATACGGTTATTCATATATGAATAATCGTGATGGAATTGAACATTCATAAGTAGTTGAAAATCATATATCAGTACAGTAGAAGGATACGGTTATTCATATATGAATAATCGTGATTGAATTGAACATTCATAAGTATTTGAAAATAATATATTAGTACAGTAGAAGGATACGATTATGAGTTGTATCTTACCTTCATTGATGCTCGAATTAACAGTATATTTATTAGATGCTGAAGAAGAACCTTCTTCGTATGAACTCGAGTTCATTGTTGTTAACAATGTATCGTAATTGAAACTGTAACAATGAAATTATACACTGTAAACAACATTGAATAACTAAAATTAAAACAGGAACATCGAATAACTGAAACAGAGAAACCTGATTTTGTATTGAATCCTGATTGAATGCGTCTGTCGTAAACAGTCGTTCTTTGTGAACCGATAATCGAATTTCTTTATTTTAGAGGTGAAATTCTGTTCGGATTTGATGATTGAATGAATCCGTGCTTTCGATTTGAAGATTTGAAGATTTTTGGTATAAATTCGTCACCGATTCAGTGAAATTGATGAGATACGATCGAATATTATGGCGGAAAAAAGTGTTTTTTATCTTTAGAATGTTCAGTTTATGTTTGAAGATTGCGAAATTACTACTATGCCCTTACGATATTTAAAATTTGGACGCGCATGCTTTATTGAAATGAGTGGCTGAGATTGATTCTCACAATCTCAACCTAATATATATTCTCAAAGGAACCGTCCTCTATATATATATATATATATATATATATATATATATATATATATATATATATATATATATATATATATATATATATATATATATATATATATATATATATATATATATATATATATATATATATATATATATATATATATATATATATATATATATAGGGGAGGTTAAAATGAGAACAATTATTAAATTGAGAACATGAGAACAATTCTGGACCGCGTAATTTTAAAAGAGGCCCCCCATCCGCCCCTTGGTCAACCACACCAACAACCCCCATCCCAACCCATAATATGCGTTACTTGTAAACTGTAATGCCAAGCCAATTCGTAAATCGGAAAATGACACACCGGTTCATCGTAAACGTTAAACCTACCAATCGGTTCGAATTTCATCGGCAAGAGAGACACCGATCGAGTTTTCTGATTTACAATACCGTTAATGAATTGGGGTGGAAGGGGGCGGAGGGGACGTGGTGGAGATGGTTGGTAGTAGAGGCGTAGAAGTTTGGTGGTGATTGGGGTGGAAGGGGGCGGATGGGGCCTCTTATAAAATTGTGTGGCTTATATTTGTTCTCATGTTCTCAATTTCAATAATTATTAAATTGTTCTCATTTGAACCTTCATCTATATATATATATATATATATATATATATATATATATATATATATGTATATATATATATATATATATATATATATATATATATATATATATATATATATATATATATATATATATATATATATATATTATTATATATATATATATATATATATATATATATATATATATATATATATATATATATATATATAGTTATTTATTCGGTCGGTTAAATTGGTTTTTTTTAATATTTTCAAATTAATCATAATCAAACAAAATAAGGTGTGGTTAAATCGATTTCGATTTAATTAAACCAAACCAAATAAGGTTCGGTTAAATCGGTTTCGGTTAATTCGTTTCGGTTTATTCGGTTTGGTTAATCGATTTCGGTCTAATTTAACCAAAACAAACATGGTTCGATTAAATCGGTTTCGGTTTAATTGGTTTCGGATTATTCGGATTGGTTAATCGTTTTGGTTTAATTTAACCACACCAAAATTCGGTTTAGCTAATGTGTTTTATATTTGTTTAGGATGACAATTTGTATGGAAACGAAGAGACATCAGAATTTTCCACTGATATAAAACGTCAAAAATTAGAAACGTAAAAAATTAGTACGTCAAAAATAAAAAAAAATAGAAAATGTATTCAAACAAAACGTCAGAAATTAGAAACGAGCAAAATGTATAAACGATGTAAAGGAACAAATATATAGAAATGTATTGAAACAAAATGTTAAAAATTAGAAAATGCAAAGTTATAAGTCTAATAAACATTATTTAATGATTTTCCACTGATATAAACGAACAAAACATATAAATATGTAATCAAAGAAAACGTCAAAAATTAGAAAATTAGTATGTCAAAAATTAGAAAAATACTAAATCACAACGTTATATAATACAAAAGAAAAAAACGTAAAAAAACATATTAAAAATGTATTCGATCTAAACGTCAAAAAGTTAGAAAAAAATTTAAATTATAAATACTAAAATAAGTATTTATATTAAATAAAAACAATTAATAATAGTTATAAAATTATAAAATAAACAAAAAATATCATATATAAAAAAAACTTTTAAAGATGACCCTTAAAATAATAAGGGGGTTTTTTTAAGACTTTGTTGGGGGTGGTTAAGATGACCCTTAAAATAAAAGTAAATTACAGTTTTGGTCTCTGAGTTTTATCTCTTTTTTCACTTTTAGTTCAACTTTTATCGTCATCTGTTGCATAGGCGTACGAATTATTGACTTCACATGCTGCCTCGATTTGTTTTCCATTCTCCTCAGCTAATGCAGTCTCGATTCCAACGGTTTCCCTCATCCCTTGTGTCATCATCTTCTGGTTAATCTGAAGTATGAACACGATAAAATATAAAAAAGATTAAAATACGTGTTCAATGAGAAGATACCTCTAATCCCTGACAGTTAAGTCTTTCACGTATATCGAGTTTTTTCCTGAAGTCACCGAGTCAACTCAATCCAAATCTGGAAATGTTTTGTAGCTTTGAAAACACCTTAATAGAACAAAATATATATGATTTAACGACATTATCACATAAAAATAGCTGATTTCGTTCGATTGAACCACAACGACTAAAAACAGTTCCCGATCGAGACAATTGATTAAAACATTAAATTCAACTGAAAATCTGAAGGAAAGCGTCGGCCGTTGACTGCTCCAAATGTTGCAAACTATTAGATTTAGTGTCGAGAAAGGAAAATGGTGAAAACACACCCAATGAGAGTGTGATAGAGAGAGAGACGCAAAGGGTGGGGGTAGGGTGTTTTTTTTACTTATTAAAAAATATTAGGCTAAAAGAAAATTTAAAACAAAATTAAAAATAGCATGTTAGTCTTTTAACATGGCCAAAGGACCATCACTGTAAACTTTATGCAACCTTAAGGATTTTCATCGTAAAATTTCAAAAGTTGGACTAAATGTGAAAAAAGAGGAAACCTCAAGGATCAAATCTGTAATTTACTCTTAAAATAATGTTATACCCTTTCTTATTTTTAAGCTTTTATTATTGGTTTTCGACCTCTCACTGACACCACATTCAGAAGGTCACTAGGTTAGCCATGCGTAGACCTTTGAACCTAACATCTCATTTTTTTGTTCTTTTTCCCGCATCACACTCATAAAGTCAGCTGAGGATAGACCTCCTCTTTTCTCTCGTCGATATCAAACTCAAAATATCGCTATTATGAACAACCATTTTCTCATCGAAATCAAGGAATTTTATTCAAAATGGCGTTTTAAATCGTTGTTCACACTCTTAAAAGTCAGTCATTAGTTCATAACAATCTGGATCATATACAAAAACCATAATTCAAAATTGAATCCAGATTTCTCTCTTAAATCGTAGATCATATGTAAATACTAGACATCTGAAATATGCATAGATCTAAAACAATTAAAAGAATTATATGGGATAAAGAAGACCTTTCGGACCATTTCTGAAATTTGATGGTGTTGATGTTTTTGGCAATCATGTGACCAGTCGAGGAAACCAACAGTATATAATAGACAAGTGTGGTAATTGTCACACCCCGATCCTTGGCGGAATCGATCAAGGCGTGATATATTGTTCAAAGTCTCATGACAACTATGTTATAATATGATTAAATTCAATTAAGTACTAAGTAGGCAAACAAGATCCACAACATACAAATACAAATTCCAATACAAACAACATTTATTACATCAAATTTAAATACTCTTGTGGGTTTCTAAGATACACCCTACTTTTCATCAACTTCATTCTTCAAATCTGCATCATGGGTAAAAACAGGTCAACTACGAGAGTTGGTGAGTAATCTAGTTTTATTAAAGAAAATTGTGATTTTGAAAAATTTATAATTTGAAACTTGTTTTCTTTGGAAATCGACAAGTAAGTATTATTGAGATAATGGTTTATAAATCAAAAATTGATTAACAAATGATAACAACAACAATAAGTCCTCACCCTATATATACATATATGTATATATGTATATATATAGGATGGAGCATCTAATCATCATACACACTCAACCACGTGCAATCAATCACCTTAGCGTCCCAAGGCGGGGTGGTCAACCCAATAGCGCTATTATTGTCCATAACGTACCTCAAGAATACGGGCATAGTCATGGAGATTAGACTAAAAATGATAATGCACTACAAGTACATGTAGCGTAAACAAACAATAATTATACAAATAATGATTCAAGTATAAATGTCCCAACAATGTCTAAATGGTGAAATAATAATAAAATGAAGTTGGAACATATTAAAACCACATGATACACCCCAAAAGTATTGAAAATTATAAAATATGGGGTAGATTACTCACATTAGTCCAAACGGAATACGCGTGTTGTACGATAGACGGCTCGGGTCAAAACGACGTGGAACCTATTATAATTAATAGTTTTGGTTTAGGAATCGATAAATGGTAATATAGTATTAATAAGAATAATTAGACACATATTCTTATATTAGATGAATTGACAATTATCCAAATTTTGTTTTGAATATTAATGTATTTATATGTTAAATGAATTTTAAATTGAATTAATTACTTTGCTTAATTAATTTATATTTTCACTTTAGACAAGATTTTAATAATTTCTTATTAAAATAATAACTAGTCAAATTATAAGTATTTACAGATTTTATATATTATAAACAATTATTTATATGAAATAATCATTAAAAATGCATTTTTACATGCTTAGATATTTAGGAAAATGGTTTTAAATACTAAACAGTAATAAAACATTCTGAAATTTTCAGAAAATCATTATTTCATAAAATGGTAATTACTGTAAAATTTGCATATTTTTCTTAACTGCTTTAGTATTTATTTAGTATTTTAATAATTAAACCACAACAAAATTCGGGAAAAATAATAAATGATTCCCAAAAATTCTGGTAAATTAACCATAGTTTTCTAACATTATATTGAGCCTACTGTAAATATTTTGGATATTTTGGACTAAGGGAAGTATTTCTTATGTTTTTCATTATTAACTAATCACTAAAATCATAAATAATAGGAAAATATTAAGAGAAATTCATTAGACTTTTTATTTATGATTAACATGTTATATAAGATATTCTGATAAGGTTTTATAAGTTTTGGACATGTGTAGCTATTTATTATCTATTTAAACCATTAAATAATCATTAAATCAGGAAAAATAAGCAAACATTATTACAAAAATCTGTAAATTTGTCCATGGAGTCTCTAATATGTTAATAAGGTGCGAAAAATATAAAATCTAGTTTTTAACATACATAACTATATTTTGCAATTTATTTATCTACAACAAAATAAAATACAAAATAAGCATCAAACAGCAATATAAATGCATGAAACTTTATAAATCCACTTTACTCAATATAAGGGTTGTTCCAAAATTTTCCCAGAATTTATTGACTGCAAAAAGTATTTTATGTGAATTATTGCCATATTTTATTGCAATAATTATAGTAATTCAATAAAAATAAGTTATTTTCTGAAAATTTCCAGAACTTCTTATTTTGTTTATGAGAGTCTGAGAAAAATCAGGTTTATGAATAAAATGAGTTTTAGATATTTTGGTGGATTTAATTTGTTTCATGTATGAATTTGGAACTTTTAACAACATACCTTGATGAATGCTTCAAGAGGGATGGAGATTTGAGTATGAGGGATTGTTCTTGGCTGGAAAATTGATATTTCTTGGAAGAATTTCGAGATTGAGAGTGAGAGAAAGAATAGAGAGGGTTTGAGTGGTGATGAGAATAATGTGTTGGGAGAAAAATAAAAGGAAAGATGATAGGAGGTGTGAGTGGGAGACCATGAGAATAACTTTTGACTTTAGGTGGTCTTCATAATTTCCCACTAGTACAAGCATCTCTATGTAATACACTAATTAATATAAGAATTTTATAAAATTTAATGTAGAGTTTATAAAAATAGAGTTTTATAAAAAAAATAGGTTATTATTTGATTATAACAATCTACTTTGATTTGAAGTTTAATTATAGTATTCAAGTTTGACTCTTTTAATTTAATTAGAGTATCATACTTTGATTTGATTTTAATATGGTATCATAATTTAATTTGATTATAGTTATAACGTTATACTATGCTATTTTGCTATTAACGTCAATTTATATCGTATTGTATAGGTTTTGATCCTATTAGCGTCAAGTAAATATTGAGTAGGGTTTATTAAATTTCCCAATTGGGTTGGGTTGACCCGAATCCATTTTAGGCGGATGTCACAGTAATGAGAAACACCAAAGAAGATGATAAAGTGAAAGGGAAAAGTGGTGACATATAAGGTGATGTCATGTGGATTAGGTGGCGAGACTGGGGTAGAGAAACGTGGACGGAGGAAGGATGTTGAATTGTGGCTTTTCTTTTATTAGGGTGTAGGTTAACAAGTTTTTAATTATTCTATTTATTAAATTGCGTTGTTTTAGACCCTTTTACACGTTGTTGTTACGTTACAATTTTTTTATGCTACTTTTTATATGTTTTTTTTTTTGGGGGATTTTCTCTTCTTTTTTTTCCTTTGGGTGTCATACGTGTTCTTTGTTTGAGGGTTTAACGTGGATACTAAGCGGTTCATCTCCCTATCATTTTCGTCCGACAATCTCTTACGTTGCCGTGGTGAACTCCCGTTATTCCTGCGTTCTTCCACCGGTTCATCTTCTGTTGCTTCTTTAGCGTTTCATCTCGCTTTCCTTCTCGCCCGACTACCTCTTACGCCGCTGTGGTCAATTCCCGTTGTCCCTGCTCTAATGCTCCGTTCTTATGCCATCGTTGTCGTTTCATCTTCTTTGTATCGTCGTTGTCTTTCTTCCTGTGCCGCTGTGGTGAATACCCGTCGGCTAAGTGATTGCTGCATCATCTCCGGTTGTCTGTTGCCTTTGCATGTTTGGGTTTTCACGGGTTATTCCTAAAATATCGATCCACCGCCATCGGGGAAATTGAAGTTTCAAATTGCAACGAAGGCGGAGAATCCGAGAATTGAGTTTGGGGTAAAAATCGGGGAAATTGACGTTCCGAATTGCAACGAAAAAGAGGTAATCGTTCTTCAATTTCCAAAATTTCCATCCGCTGATCGTGTTTAATTACTTTAAAATTGCAAATTTATCGACTCGACGATTGAACATTTTCGCAAAGTTTTCAAATTAACATCTCTTTATTTTGGAATTCCGATAATTTTTTTTGTTTCTGTGTAAAAGCTTTTCTGTCTTGACGAAGGGGCACTGCCGACAGTCGAGAGAAACAGAAATCGAGTTCAAGCGTTGTGTGGGTTAACCAAAATAGCTGTTAATTGAACTGGTGACTGGTAACTTCAATCAATTCCTTAATAACGCTTTTCCTATATGTATCTATTGCAATTTTTTTACATATACCACTTCGAATTTATTAGGTTAGATGCATGTTGTTCTGTGTCATCAAATTTATAGTATGTGATGGAATTAGCCTGCTTAACTTGTTTTATTTAATTGATGTTAGCATTATATAAAAGATAAATGATAATAAAATACTTAATAAGAGTAATATGGTTATTTTATATGTGTTAGGACCAAAATTGTAACAAGTCAAAACCATAAAAATGCATGTGTTTCATAAGAAAACTAATAAATTTTGATGGTTATACACCTAACACCTAAGCTTAGGTGTATAACAGCCACATATTCACTTTTCCATATATATATATATATATATATATATATATATATATATATATATATATAATCCGTTATGAGTAATATTCATTTATGATTGTATAATATAAAGCTTACTTGTTAGTCCTAAAGGTTGCATCAAAAGATATAACATCGCCAAACTCGTTATAATATGCCTTCTCCCGTTCATCTGCCCAAAACATAGAACTCAAAACATTTCCATCACGTGCAAACTCAAATGAATAATTTGGGTAGTGATCTCTACGTTCATTCATTTTGTTGACTATTATTTGAGCATCCTTGTACCATAGAATCCTGTTTATTCCTCTTCTGAAATTTTTGTAGTATGCTATTTTAGGCTTCATATACTGATAACCTCCTCTCAATGTTGCTCGCAATTTATAAGCTGTTGTTGCTCCCATTTTTGCTGTAGATGCCCTGACTATGAATTCTTTTTCTGAATATGACATTTCCTTTGCCTTTTTCAAATGACATCTATCCTCAACACTCACCAATGGGTGGTTGTGCAATTCATGGAATTCCAAAACTTTGTAATATGTTGTTCCATATACACACTCAAATATAATCTTTGCAGTGCATCCAGTAGCTATCTTAGTAGAGTTTTCTCTTCTTCTAACAGGTCCTGTTGCAAGTGTATCACAAGACTTCTTCTTATCTTTACTACCCCTATTGCAGATAACATACTTTTTTCTAATTAAATCATTGCCCTTGCCGAATCTTGATTGGGTACTCAGACGTGTATCAAAACCGGCCATTATTGCATAGTTAGTATACATTTTGATCCCCTCAAATAAGGAATTGAAGATGGAATCTTTAACAGGAACAAATTCTTGAGGTACATCTGGTCTGTAACTCAATTCTTGTATCATATAAAGGGAATCTGATTCATTTGTAGAACTTGAATTTTCATCTGATTCAAAAAACACCAAAAATATATTTAGTTATTCATATATGATTAATGAGTTTTTAAATTATATATAAACATTCATATATGAATAATCACATACAACTTATTATATATAGAGAATTATCATATATAAATAAACATCTATTCATATATGATTCATTCAAAATAATCACATACACAAGTTATTACATATGATTTATTCAAATGAAATAATCATATAAAGATGTTATTATATACATACAGACAATCACATATGAATAAACATGTATTCATAAGTGAAAATATATCTATGATGTATGAATAAGTGTTTATTCATACATGAATCAACATTTTATTCATACATACAGATATTAATATATGAATAATCGTGATGGAATTGAACATTCATAAGTATTTGAAAATCATATATCAGTACAGTAGAAGGATACAGTTATTCATATATGAATAATCACATACACAAGTTATTACATATGATTTAATACACAAGTTATCACATATGAATAAAAATGTTGATTCATACATGAATCAACATTTTATTCATACATAGATATTCATATATAAATTATATATGAATATTCATATACGAATAATCGTTATTGAATTGATGTTTACACATAATTACATAAGTATTTTCATACAGCAGAAGGATACGGTTATTCATATATGAATAATCGTGATGGAATTGAACATTCATAAGTAGTTGAAAATCATATATCAGTACAGTAGAAGGATACGGTTATTCATATATGAATAATCGTGATTGAATTGAACATTCATAAGTATTTGAAAATCATATATTAGTACAGTAGAAGGATACGATTATGAGTTGTATCTTACCTTCATTGATGCTCGAATTAACAGTATATTGATTAGATGCTGAAGAAGAACCTTCTTCGTATGAACTCGAGTTCATTGTTGTTAACAATGTATCGTAATTGAAACTGTAACAATAAAATTATACACTGTAAACAACATTGAATAACTAAAATTAAAACAGGAACATCGAATAACTGAAACAGAGAAACCTGATTTTGTATTGAATCCTGATTGAATGTGTCTGTCGTAAACAGTCGTTCTTTGTGAACCGATAATCGAATTTCTTTCTTTTAGAGGTGAAATTCTGTTCGGATTTGATGATTGAATGAATCTGTGCTTTCGATTTGAAGATTTGAAGATTTTTGGTATAAATTCGTCACCGATTCAGTGAAATTGATGAGATACGATCGAATATTATGGCGGAAAAAAGTGTTTTTTATCTTTAGAATGTTCAGTTTATGTTTTAAGATTGCGAAATTACTACTATGCCCTTACGATATTTAAAATTTGGACGCGCATGCTTTATTGAAATGAGTGGCTGAGATTGATTCTCACAATCTCAACCTAATATATATTCTCAAAGGAACCGTCCTCTATATATATATATATATATATATATATATATATATATATATATATATATATATATATATATATATATATATATATATATATATATATATATATATATATATATATCAACCTAATATATATTCTCAAAGGAACCATCCTCTCTCTCTATATATATATATATATATATATATATATATATATATATATATATATATATATATATATATATATATATATATATATATATATATATATATATATATATATATATAGGGAGGTTAAAATGAGAACAATTATTAAATTGAGAACATGAGAACAATTCTAGACCGCGTAATTTTAAAAGAGGCCCCCCATCCGCCCTTTGGTCAACCACACCAACAACCCCCATCCCAACCCATAATATGCGTTACTTGTAAACTGTAATGCCAAGCCAATTCGTAAATCGGAAAATGACACACCGGTTCATCGTAAACGTTAAACCTACCAATCGGTTCGAATTTCATCGGCAAGAGAGACACCGATCGAGTTTTCTGATTTACAATACCGTTAATGAATACCTAGATTTGCGATTCAATGGTCCCGTCTACAACAACATACAACCCGTGTTGAATCTCCACCACGATGATGTTCACTTTGATGTGGGGACTTGACGTCGATTATTTTACCTACGATTAGAGGTACACACTAATTAGAGGTGATCTTGTATATTGGCTATCGATGTCTTTGGTGCTTGTTTTTGCTCAGTAAAAGTACTTGAATTAGTTGGTTTCAAGCTTGTAATTTTTTTGGAAACTACGACGCACATTAAATATACAAATTTCTTTGTTTTTTCTTTTAGGTTTTCTTAGATTAGAATGGAGCGCTTGACAGTAAGGATATGTTTTCTTTATTGAACAAATTAACTTGAGATGTTTAAATGGAATTCAAGGTCCACTTTATGTATTTCGTTTCCTGATTTTTTTTCCTTCAACCGTGTGCGTGTCTTTGTATATCTATATATGTGTGTATGTTTTTATATGGATGTGTGTGAATTCAACATAATTAAAGTTTGCTGGGATGTGAATTAAACATATATATATGAGATTAATTAGTTAATTTTGAGTATGCATGTAAGGTGTTCGATCATATGCTTGAAAGAGAAGTCAAATTGATTTAAGGTGTTTGTATATGTATGTATTAATTTGTATTTATATAACATATATGTCAGATTAATTAATTAATTCGTATGATATAAAAATACGGATATCCCACCGCATGAACCTATAACTCGAATATCGGTCATTGACCGATATTAGTTAATTCTTATTATTTATGTTTAATCGTATGCGATTAAACCATTTTATTCACATATGATTAAAACTTGTTAATCATATGTGAATAGTACATGTTATTCTCATAGGATTAGAACCTGTTATTCTCACATGTGAATATGCATATATCAAATTTTTTATTTTTTAATAAATTTTTTTATTATATGTATTCAATCACATGTGATTAAACATTCTTATTCACATATGATTAAGCTATTCACATGTAATTAAAACATGTTATTCATTTGTAAATATGTACATAACGAATTTTTTATTTTGTAAATAGTTTTTCTTAATATATGTATTTAATCACATGTGATTAAACATTATTGCTCACATATGATTAAGCTATTCAAATATGATAAAACCCTATTATTCACATGTTATTAAAACATGTTATTCATATGTGAATATGGACATAACGAATTTTTTATTTCTTAATAATTTAATCACATATGATCAAAACCTGTTAGTCACATCTAATTAGACCATGTTATTCACATGTGATTAGAACTTGTTATTCTCATGTGAATATGCTCAAATAGATTTTTTTAAAATTTTTCTTATTATATGTATTCAATCACATGTGATTAAAACATGTTGTTCATATGTGAATATGTATATAACAAATTTTTTATTTTTAAATAATTTTACTTATTATATGTATTTAATCACATGTGATTAAACATTGTTGATCACATATGATTAAACTATTCACATGTGATAAAACCCTATTATTCACATGTGATTAAAACCTATTATTCATATGTGAATATGCATATAACGAAACTTTATTTCTTAATAATTTATTCACATACGATTAAAACATGTTACTCACAGGTTTTAATCACATGTGATTAAAACATGTTATTCATATATGAATATACATAGAAGGAATCTTTTATATCTTAATAATTTATTCACATACTCACATGTAATTAGACCATACTATTCACATGTGATTAGAACTTGTTATTCGCGTGTGAATTTGCTCAAATAGATTTATTTTTTAATAATTTTTCTTATTATATGTATTCAATCACATGTGAATAAAACATGTTATTCATATTTAAATATGTACATAACGAATTTTTTATTTTTAAATAATTTTACTTATTATATATATTTAATCATATGTGATTAAACATTGTTGATCACACATGATTAAGCTATTCACATGTGATAAAACCCTATTATTCATATGTGATTAAAAGATGTTTTTCACATGTGAATATGCGCATAACGAATTTTTATTTCTTAATAATTTATTCACATATGATTAAAACATGTTACTCACATGTAATAAGATCATGTTATTCACATGTGAATATAACATGTTATTCATATGTAAATATGTACATAACAAGTTTTTATTTTTAAATAAAATTTCCTATCATATGTACTTAATTACATGCGATTAAACATTGTTATTCACATATGATTAAACTATTCACATGTGATTAAACCTTATTATTCATATCTGATTAAAAGTCTATCATTCACTTGTGAATATGCACATGTGAATGGTGGGGTGGGGTGGATCGAGAGTAAGTGGTAAAAAATTAAAAAAAAAATTGGTAGGCTGGGTGATGGTAGGGTAGGGGTGGGGGTGGTAGGGGTAAGGTAGGGTGGGGTGCTGGTTGGTCGGGTAAGGTGGGTTAGGGTGGGGTGGATCGGGAGTGAGTGGTAAAAATTTAAAAAAAGAATTTGGTGGGCAGGGTGATGGTACAGCAGGGATTGGGGTAGTAGGGATAGGGTACGGGGGTGTGGTGGGTAGGTTGGGCGGGTGCTGGTTGGTGGGGTGGAGCGGGAGTGAGTGAAAAAAAATTGGAGGGGGTGGGTAGGGTAGGGTGGGTGCTGGTGGGTTGGGTGGAGCGAGAGTTGGTGGTAAAAAAATTAATTTTTTTATGGTGAGGCGGTGTAGGTGGGTAAGGTGGGGTGGGTAGGGTAGGGTGGGTGGGGTGGAGCGGGATTGGGTGGTAAAAAATTAAATTTTTTTTGGTGGGTGGGGTAGGGTAGGTGTAAGACCCGTATCCTGATTATAACATATACTTAAAATAAGAGTGTTAGGAATTATATGGTCATTGGTAATTATAAAGCTAAGAAAAACTTTAGTTACAATTTCATATGAAAATCAGCATTTTGTGTCGTTTTTAGAAAAGTCATAATTAATTCTAGAAAAATCGTTTGGACCTCAAACCAGTGCACAAAGTTTACAAATTGAGTCTAGTACAATTACCAAAAATAATAGTAAGCTTGAAAATGATATTATCTATGGTAAAAAATGCAATCTTTACTGATTAGTTCGGAATTGACAGATTAGATAGTCTGTTTTCAAAAAATCATAATAAATCATAGAAAAATCGTATAAATACATACCATACATCCTTGGAAAGGTATTGAGATGAATTTACTGAATATCAAATAAAAACGTGAATTTAATGGGCTTACGATCGGCTAAACCAGTCTTGAACAGACTGATTCTAGAAGGCCTTTAATTTCAACAAAATTATATTATTAAAATATTTTGTCAAAAGTGTCATGCCATTTTTTATTCAAGAATTCAAGTATAAATACCCCCCAAACATCTCATAAACCACACCAACAAATCTCAATCCAATATATAGAGGTTTCTAAGCACTAGAGTGTAAGAAGTGAGTGAAAGGAAGCTCAAAAGCCTAGCGAAGAAGTTATAGGTTCCGACGACTGGTCATAAGGTAACTACAAACTTTTCTATAGCTTAATTAGGTATTGTAAAATAGTTTTTGTGTTAAGAAGTAGAATATTTAATAAGTATAACATATGTTATATTATACTCATTTCTAACAATAGTAAACAAAAAAAACCTTAAAATGTCGTTATTATAACAATTCGTAATTCCGAAAATAATACCGATTGATTTACTTACGAGGACGGTGACTAGGCCGATTACTTGGGATCTGGTTGTTGGATTTTCCGAAAGGCTAAAATGCTGAAAGGATCCTGCCACCCCATCTAATCTTCTACCTGGCTGTTCTTTACTTGATAAATCATGGAGTATCATATTGGAATTACTGAAGGGTTTAATGATGCGACTACAATATAGTTAAGGATTAAGAAATGATAGATTTCTTATTATGTTAACAGTTAAAGTTGAAGGAAATACAAAGCCGAGAAAGATAAACGATATAGTCAACTATAATCAGGTGAGTCTTCTCACTATACTATATGTGATATTGCATGCATAGGAAAGAATATATGTTAGACTAAGGTGATCTTAACTGTTATGATAATTGTATGAATTATTGCTATGAAAATGATTGTTTGTGGACGGAACGGGATAGCCCGCGAGCCAATAGGCGGAACGGGAATAGCCTGCGAGTCATTAGACGGAACGGGAAAAGCCTGCGAGCCAATAGGCGGAACGGGAATAGCCTGCGAGTCATTAGACGGAACGGGAAAAGCCTGCGAGCGATAAGACAGAACGGGAACTACCCATGAGTCTTCAGGCGGAACACGGATAGCCCGTGAGTCTCACAGACATATGAATGGTTATTGTGTGTTGTATGTTATGTGATGGATCGTATGGTATTTTGAGGAACTCACTAAGCTCCGTGCTTACCCTTTCCCTATATAAACTACTGTTTCAGGTACATCAGGTACAATGGATGGCAAGGCGTGATGTGTATACACTGTGCTGTTTCATTGGAGGACTGTTTTTGAATTAATATTCCGCTATATTGTGATTTCGTTAACTTCTGTTAATCCTGGGGTGTTTTCATTAAACTTATAAGTTATGCAATTTTGTCAAAATTAATTAAGTGGCTTTTCTTATATTGAAGTGTCCGTTTAATTTTTTTTTTAATTTTACCCTAAAATTTTGGGATGTTACAAGTTGGTATCAGAGCACAGCTTGAGAGAATCAGGCTCACTTAGTGAGTTCTAGACTCAAGTTGAGGCTTAAGAGTTTTCTTAAAACATTTTTACGAAAGAAATATGTTTTATGAAGGGTGAACTGAAGACACAGTGTGTACCGCCAGCCGACGCCAGTATGAGAAAAGGGTTAAGTATTTAATATTGTGGATGTTAAAAAAACATATGGTATATGTTTGCTGAAATGCCTGGTAGAGATCACACATTGTTGTATTATTATCTGCTACTTGCTAATAGAACTGTATGCTAGTGCCGATAGGTTGCTTATAGATTTCCACTAAGTTGTATACAATATGGACTGAATAGTCATAGAATGTGTGAGTTGACCTTATTGCATGTTCCTTGTTTGGTTGTTGCCTTAGGGAAGATTCTCTTATTTGAAAGACTGTTTAGTTCGATATTGTATACAACTACGTTCGCGAAACAATCTGTCATCACTGGAGGAAGTTCTGTCTTAGTTAGAATAGCAGGGTGGGGGTGGGATTCCAAGTATTCCTAGAAGGGTTGACATATGCCTTGTAAGGGCATATGTGTTAAAATTATCGGTGATAAGCGAATTGGATATTTCGAGACGGGTCTTGGAACGAACATGGATAGGTGTGGAAGGTAGTAGTAGAGCTCCTACTATCGAAAGCACAGGATCCGCGTTCGAGTCGGGAGTTCGTCACGAAGGATCCAAGGAGCTGAGTATGTGAGTGTCTAGCATAGTTGACTTAAATACTAGTATAATGTGGTAAACCTTTATCCATTCGATTGTTGAATATTGATTGTGAGGTTCAGTAGGAACAATTAAGATGTGATCATACCAGTTTGGTTGGACCGATCATGCTTAAGTTGATTACTGAGCTTAAAGACTATTGAAAGGGAGAATGTGAAAATGCTATTGTGCTAGCTATTTTTCATGCAACTAATGGGCGCACAAGTCAGACAGGGACTAAAGGATGCAAGGGTGAGTTTTCCAACTCACGGTCAAAGAGGTGCAGGCGGCGCCTGAGATGATAGCGGGTATTTTTGAGTCAACTCTGTACATGCCTGGTGCTGTGTAATAGTGGGGCTACCTACCCTTGTATTGATCTTGCTTGAGTGATTAATCAAGTCGTGTGGGTTGAGAGTCTGGATCACTCGCTCGTGATTGAGGTAACTGACGATAGAGGTGTTGACTAGGGTCGCAAGCGGATGAGTAACATATGGTGGTTGATGTAAACGTCTCTACATTATCGAAACATGTTTATTGAGATGGTGTTTGCCCCTGATGCAAGTTGTTGGCTGAGCAGAATGGGCTTGGTTTTCGTTTGAGAGTAAGGGCTCGTAAAAAAAATAATTATAAATCGAAGAAACAGACTTGGACTTTAGTCCAAGTGGGGAAGGAATACAAAATTAAGGGAACAACATGAAGATTGTATAGAATCGATGAAATCATTAAAATTATAGTAACACATTGATATATTTAATTCATTACTATAACTTTATATTAATACATTAAGAAAAGTTTACAGAACTACTAACCTAAACTGGAGAATCAGAGAAAAGATCTTCTACACTCCACTCTTTTTCATCATTACATTGATTTGTACCTTCTTGAGGATTTGGAAGGGTTTGCTTCCGGTTATTGGAGGAGGAGCTCCAAGGTATGGGGTCTCAATAGGGTTGGAACCCGTAACCCCATGATTATGGGCTAAAAATCGACTCGTTTGGGGAGTGTGTAAGTAGGGAAGTGATGAGGAAGGGTTCCAATTCGGAACCAGTTGGGGATAGCTATAAGAAGGAGGAAACCAGGCTAGGTCACTTACAAAGCCTCCAAAATTATCCTCACTCCTAGGCTCGAGTAAACCAGGATTAATACTACTCATACCAGAGTTAGATGGCAGAGATTGCTGCTGTGTATGAGTTCTTGATGAAGTTCCCCCCTTTTCCAGAAATTTTCTTTTCTTATATTCAACCTTATGAGCAGCTTGTATTAGTTTCTTTGTGCCATCTGTTAGACCCGATTGTGACCCTTCAATTATTGCTTCTTTCTCCCTTTTTAGGTTGGGTATTAAATCTTTCGATAATCCTGCTGCTCCATTAAACTCGTTACCAAATTCTTGTGACATAAATAACTTTATTAATTACAACTTTATGATATAAAACAAAAAAAATGTAATTCCTTACCTCAACACGATCAATAAGAGTTTGCAGACTCTTAAGTTGTCGTTGGGGCCAATGTTCGATACCTAAATCTCTACAGCGTTTTTTTACTGTGTCGATCCAATGTTGAGTTCCTTCGCAGCTTTCTCAATTGGTTCGTTAAAGTGTTCAGCTATTATTTCCCTACTTAATAAATGTCTGAAACCTCTTCCACTGCCACCTGCTATGTTTTCTGAACTAGAAGATTCAAATCCAATTGTATTGTTATCATTCTGGATCATTTGAACATGATCTTGATTTTCTGACCCAAAGATGGACATTGATTCATCAAAATTAGTGGCCTCTATCGGTAATAATTGTTGGTTTTCAACTAAAATCTCAGGATTCTGAAATCCTTCTAGATTCCTTTGAATCACCTGAAGGTGATTTTGGTATTGAAAACCAACCCCAAACTCGGGATTCATATCAATATTGATGTTATCAATCGTCTGTAATTGATTGTCATTTTGAATGTCAGCCATGAATCCTTGATTCATGGGGATGATCTCACTGCTCATTGAGGGTACGTCGATGAATGGATTGTACTCAGTTAGACCATCCACAAATGGGTCTACAAATAACACATATCAAATGATAAAACAAAATAAAATACTTATAAATGGATCATTCAAAAGAATTTAACCTGGTAGAAGGTATGGAGTCTGATCAAGTGCAAAGTCAGATGCATGCACCGGATCATCTGAGTTAATGTTCAACTCAGGAAAAAATTTCGGCTCACTGTGGAGTTGCTCTATTGGTAGTATATCTGCAAGGCTGTACCATAATTCAAAATCAAATAAAACATTAGAAAGCTAATCGAAGTATGGATAATAGATGTCTAGAATGTTAGAGTCACCGAACTCTATTAAGAATGCTTGGTTTGAAGTACCCTCTCCTTGCTGAAAACCAGGTCCAGGGTTCGACAAATCGCCCATTGAAGATCTGTTTTCCATGACTCGGCTTTAAATATGAGTTCGTTTACGAACAAACTAGTGGTAAGAGAGGATGAGACTGAAAATGAATGTGGAAATGAATGATACTACATACCTGTATATATAGTATCTTGCAGCTGGAACCGAAAGGACACACGGAACTGAAAGGACACCTCACGTTTTAATTACCGAAATTCAAACTAACTACAGTAGATGCGACTTTTCACTACCCCAAGTGACATTTTTTCAAAATTCGCTTCTTGAATCCGGTGAGAACGAGATAATGAAGAAACTCTTGAAATAAAACAAAATTTTATGTTTCCTAATAATGGAAATAGTTTAAAGAGTGTTCAGTACTCCAATATATATATATATATATATATATATATATATATATATATATATATATATATATATATATATATATATATATATATATATATATATATATATATATATATATATATATATATATATATATATATATATATATATATATATATATATATATATATATATATATGGAGTGAATGAGAATAATAGGACCTTAAGCATTATTACAGAAATATGTGAATGTTGAAAGGAAAGATAATGAAACCTTGTAAAGGTTCGACAATAAGACGAGGAGGATTTTTGAAGACTCGATGGGAAATACATAAAGGCGTTCGAGAATGCGGATTTCTGGACGAAATCCAAATAAGTGGGGGAGACTTGTAAGACCCGTATCCTGATTATAACATATACTTAAAATAAGAGTGTTAGGAATTATATGGTCATTGGTAATTATAAAGCTAAGAAAAACTTTAGTTACAATTTCATATGAAAATCAGCATTTTGTGTCGTTTTTAGAAAAGTCATAATTAATTCTAGAAAAATCGTTTGGACCTCAAACCAGTGCAAAACGTTTACAAATTGAGTCTAGTACAATTACCAAAAATAATAGTAAGCTTGAAAATGATATTATCTATGGTAAAAAATGCAATCTTTACTGATTAGTTCGGAATTGACAGATTAGATAGTCTGTTTTCAAAAAATCATAATAAATCATAGAAAAATCGTATAAATACATACCATACATCCTTGGAAAGGTATTGAGATGAATTTACTGAATATCAAATAAAAACGTGAATTTAATGGGCTTACGATCGGCTAAACCAGTCTTGAACAGACTGATTCTAGAAGGCCTTTAATTTCAACAAAATTATATTATTAAAATATTTTGTCAAAAGTGTCATGCCATTTTTTATTCAAGAATTCAAGTATAAATACCCCCCAAACATCTCATAAACCACACCAACAAATCTCAATCCAATATATAGAGGTTTCTAAGCACTAGAGTGTAAGAAGTGAGTGAAAGGAAGCTCAAAAGCCTAGCGAAGAAGTTATAGGTTCCGACGACTGGTCATAAGGTAACTACAAACTTTTCTATAGCTTAATTAGGTATTGTAAAATAGTTTTTGTGTTAAGAAGTAGAATATTTAATAAGTATAACATATGTTATATTATACTCATTTCTAACAATAGTAAACAAAAAAAACCTTAAAATGTCGTTATTATAACAATTCGTAATTCCGAAAATAATACCGATTGATTTACTTACGAGGACGGTGACTAGGCCGATTACTTGGGATCTGGTTGTTGGATTTTCCGAAAGGCTAAAATGCTGAAAGGATCCTGCCACCCCATCTAATCTTCTACCTGGCTGTTCTTTACTTGATAAATCATGGAGTATCATATTGGAATTACTGAAGGGTTTAATGATGCGACTACAATATAGTTAAGGATTAAGAAATGATAGATTTCTTATTATGTTAACAGTTAAAGTTGAAGGAAATACAAAGCCGAGAAAGATAAACGATATAGTCAACTATAATCAGGTGAGTCTTCTCACTATATTATATGTGATATTGCATGCATAGGAAAGAATATATGTTAGACTAAGGTGATCTTAACTGTTATGATAATTGTATGAATTATTGCTATGAAAATGATTGTTTGTGGACGGAACGGGATAGCCCGCGAGCCAATAGGCGGAACGGGAATAGCCTGCGAGTCATTAGACGGAACGGGAAAAGCCTGCGAGCCAATAGGCGGAACGGGAATAGCCTGCGAGTCATTAGACGGAACGGGAAAAGCCTGCGAGCGATAAGACAGAACGGGAACTGCCCGTGAGTCTTCAGGCGGAACACGGATAGCCCGTGAGTCTCATAGACATATGAATGGTTATTGTGTGTTGTATGTTATGTGATGGATCGTATGGTATTTTGAGGAACTCACTAAGCTCCGTGCTTACCCTTTCCCTATATAAACTACTGTTTCAGGTACATCAGGTACAATGGATGGCAAGGCGTGACGTGTATACATTGTGCTGTTTCATTGGAGGACTGTTTTTGAATTAATATTCCGCTATATTGTGATTTCGTTAACTTCTGTTAATCCTGGGGTGTTTTCATTAAACTTATAAGTTATGGAATTTTGTCAAAATTAATTAAGTGGCTTTTCTTATATTGAAGTGTCCGTTTAATTTTTTTTTTTAATTTTACCCTAAAATTTTGGGATGTTACAAGTTGGTATCAGAGCACAGCTTGAGAGAATCAGGCTCACTTAGTGTGTTCTAGACTCAAGTTGAGGCTTAAGAGTTTTCTTAAAACATTTTTACGAAAGAAATATGTTTTATGAAGGGTGAACTGAAGACACAGTGTGTACCGCCAGCCGACGCTAGTATGAGAAAAGGGTTAAGTATTTAATATTGTGGATGTTAAAAAAAACATATGGTATATGTTTGCTGAAATGCCTGGTAGAGATCACACATTGTTGTATTATTATCTGCTACTTGCTAATAGAACTGTATGCTAGTGCCGATAGGTTGCTTATAGATTTCCACTAAGTTGTATACAATATGGACTGAATAGTCATAGAATGTGTGAGTTGACCTTATTGCATGTTCCTTGTTTGGTTGTTGCCTTAGGGAAGATTCTCTTATTTGAAAGACTGTTTAGTTCGATATTGTATACAACTACGTTCGCGAAACAATCTGTCATCACTGGAGGAAGTTCTGTCTTAGTTAGAATAGCAGGGTGGGGGTGGGATTCCAAGTATTCCTAGAAGGGTTGACATATGCCTTGTAAGGGCATATGTGTTAAAATTATCGGTGATAAGCGAATTGGATATTTCGAGACGGGTCTTGGAACGAACATGGATAGGTGTGGAAGGTAGTAGTAGAGCTCCTACTATCGAAAGCACAGGATCCGCGTTCGAGTCGGGAGTTCGTCACGAAGGATCCAAGGAGCTGAGTATGTGAGTGTCTAGCATAGTTGACTTAAATACTAGTATAATGTGGTAAACCTTTATCCATTCGATTGTTGAATATTGATTGTGAGGTTCAGTAGGAACAATTAAGATGTGATCATACCAGTTTGGTTGGACCGATCATGCTTAAGTTGATTACTGAGCTTAAAGACTATTGAAAGGGAGAATGTGAAAATGCTATTGTGCTAGCTATTTTTCATGCAACTAATGGGCGCACAAGTCAGACAGGGACTAAAGGATGCAAGGGTGAGTTTTCCAACTCACGGTCAAAGAGGTGCAGGCGGCGCCTGAGATGATAGCGGGTATTTTTGAGTCGACTCTGTACATGCCTGGTGTTGTGTAATAGTGGGGCTACCTACCCTTGTATTGATCTTGCTTGAGTGATTGATCAAGTCGTGTGGGTTGAGAGTCTGGATCACTCGCTCGTGATTGAGGTGCGGTTAAATCGGTTTTTTTTTATATTTTCAAATTAATCATAATCAAACAAAATAAGGTGCGGTTAAATTGATTTCGATTTAATTAAACCATACCAAATAAGGTTCGGTTAAATTGGTTTCGGTTAATTCGTTTCGGTTTATTCGGTTTGGTTAATCGATTTCGGTCTAATTTAACCAAATCAAACATGGTTCGATTAAATCGGTTTCGGTTTAATTGGTTTCGGATTATTCAGATTGGTTAATCGGTTTTGGTTTAATTTAACCACACCAAAATTCGGTTTAGCTAATGTGTTTTATATTTGTTTAGGATGACAATTTGTATGGAAACGAAGAGACATCAGAATTTTCCACTGATATAAAACGTCAAAAATTAGAAACGTAAAAATTAGTACGTCAAAAATAAAAAAAAATTAGAAAATGTATTCAAACAAAACGTCAGAAATTAGAAACGAGCAAAATGTATAAACGATGTAAACGAACAAATATATAGAAATGTATTGAAACAAAATGTTAAAAATTAGAAAATGCAAAGTTATAAGTCTAATAAACATTATTTAATGATTTTCCACTGATATAAACGAACAAAACATATAAATATGTAATCAAAGAAAACGTCAAAAATTAGAAAATTAGTATGTCAAAAATTAGAAAAATACTAAATCACAACGTTATATAATACAAAAGAAAAAAACGTAAAAAAAAACATATTAAAAATGTATTCGATCTAAACGTCAAAAAGTTAGAAAAAAATTTAAATTATAAATACTAAAATAAGTATTTATATTAAATAAAAACAATTAAGAATAGTTATAAAATTATAAAATAAACAAAAAATATCATATATAAAAAAATATTTAAAGATGACCCTTAAAATAATAAGGGGGTTTTTTTAAGACTTTGTTGGGGGTGGTTAAGATGACCCTTAAAATAAAAGTAAATTACAGTTTTGGTCTCTGAGTTTTATCTCTTTTTTCACTTTTAGTTCAACTTTTATCGTCATCTGTTGCACAGGCGTACGAATTATTGACTTCACTTGCTGCCTCGATTTGTTTTCCATTCTCCTCAGCTAATGCAGCCTCGATTCCAACGGTTTCCCTCATCCCTTGTGTCATCATCTTCTGGTTAATCTGAAGTATGAACAAGATAAAATATAAAAAAGATTAAAATACGTGTTCAATGAGAAGATACCTCTAATCCCTGGCAGTTAAGTCTTTCACGTATATCGAGTTTTTTCCTGAAGTAACCGAGTCAACTCAATCCAAATCTGGAAATGTTTTGTAGCTTTGAAAACACCTTAATAGAACAAAATATATATGATTTAACGATATTATCACATAAAAATAGCTGATTTCGTTCGATTGAACCACAACGACTAAAAACAGTTCTCGATCGAGACAATTGATTAAAACATTAAATTCAACTGAAAATCTGAAGGAAAGCGTCGGCCGTTGACTGCTCCAAATGTTGCAAACTATTAGATTTAGTGTCGAGAAAGGAAAATGGTGAAAACACACCCAATGAGAGTGTGATAGAGAGAGAGACGCAAAGGGTGGGGGTAGGGTGTTTTTTTTACTTATTAAAAAATATTAGGTTAAAAGAAAATTGAAAACAAAATTAAAAATAGCATGTTAGTCTTTTAACATGGCCAAAGGACCACCACTGTAAACTTTATGCAACCTTAAGGATTTTCATCGTAAAATTTCAAAAGTTGGACTAAATATGAAAAAAGAGGAAACCTCAAGGATCAAATCTGTAATTTACTCTTAAAATAATGTTATACCCTTTCTTATTTTTAAGCTTTTATTATTGGTTTTCGACCTCTCACTGACACCACATTCAGAAGGTCACTAGGTTAGCCATGCGTAGACCTTTGAACCTAACATCTCATTTTTTTGTTCTTTTTCCCGCATCACACTCATAAAGTCAGCTGAGGATAGACCTCCTCTTTTCTCTCGTCGATATCAAACTCAAAATATCGCTATTGTGAACAACCATTTTCTCATCGAAATCAAGGAATTTTATTCAAAATGGCGTTTTAAATCGTTGTTCACACTCTTAAAAGTCAGTCATTAGTTCATAACAATCTGGATCATATACAAAAACCATAATTCAAAATTGAATCCAGATTTCTCTCTTAAATCGTAGATCATATGTAAATACTAGACATCTGAAATATGCATAGATCTAAAACAATTAAAAGAATTATATGGGATAAAGAAGACCTTTCGGACCATTTCTGAAATTTGATGGTGTTGATGTTTTTGGCAATCATGTGACCAGTCGAGGAAACCAACAGTATATAATAGACAAGTGTGGTAATGAGAAACACCAAAGAAGATGATAAAGTGAAAGGGAAAAGTGGTGACATATAAGGTGATGTCATGTGGATTAGGTGGCGAGACTGGGGTAGAGAAACGTGGACGGAGGAAGGATGTTGAATTGTGGCTTTTCTTTTATTAGGGTGTAGGTTAACAAGTTTTTAATTTTATTTAATTGATGTTAGCATTATATAAAAGATAAATGATAATAAAATACTTAATAAGAGTAATATGGTTATTTTATATGTGTTAGGACCAAAATTGTAACAAGTCAAAACCATAAAAATGCATGTGTTTCATAAGAAAACTAATAAATTTTGATGGTTATACACCTAACACCTAAGCTTAGGTGTATAACAGCCACATATTCACTTTTCCATATATATATATATATATATATATATATATATATATATATATATATATGTAAACAATTATGTATTGGTGATTATTATGAGTTATATGGGATAAAGAAGACCTTTCAGACCATTTCTCATAACTTTGCTTCTTCCACTTAAAACTAGAGAAAACAATGACGACTTAGGGGATAAAGAAGACCTTTCAGACAGAAAAATCTCTCACCGACGACATGGCTTTTAATCGAGGTTCAAGGAGATGAAAGATGGCTCGGAACCTATATCAGTAAATACTCAAAGGAAACGGGATAATAAAGGTCGAGTTCATGATAGAGATGATGATGCCTTTTACTAGAAAATTTCGTTTGACAAATAAAGGTATGAAGATGAGGTGATGATGGGCAATTCATATTATCATTTCAGTGTTTCTCCAGTAAGTTGTTATGGTTTAGAGAAACCGTCAAATGGAAGAACGATAAGAGAGTTCATTGATAAATAATCATGTTTCAAGCGAGAAATGCATTAAAAGGGAAAGTGGCCATAGGTTAAACAATCGATGCATATAGATTAGGTCATCAAAACTAAGACCAAGAGGTGTGGTAACCTCTTGGTGTGTGGTGTCCATTATGGCACTTAAACCCCCAAGGGAACACCGCCCTAGTTGGTAAAACCCTTACCTTTTGCATCCCATGCGGGTTATGAACCCCGTAGCTTCCTTTCCTCTTTCTCCTTTTAATACACTCACATAACACACACACACACACACACACACACACACACATATATATATATATATATATATATATATATATATATATATATATATATATATATATATATATATATATATATATATATATATAGAGAGAGAGAGAGAGAGAGAGTGTGTGTGTGTGTGTGTGTGTGTGTGTGTGTGTGAGTGGTTAGTGACGGTTAATTGAGATGGCGCCTACGTGACACCAAAACCTTTGGGGTGAGTGGTCACGATACCCTTTGATCTAACACCGTGATTAGTTCTCAAAATGGTTAATACGGTTAGGAGGGGCAATATGGTCCATCTATTTTATGGCAAAAGGGTTTTATTATTTAGGGTCAATCTACTTTTTTATTTTAAATTAAAATGATTATAATATCTGAAGATTGATAATGAAATTTTAATTTGGGCATTTACGGCATTTTAAAATTTAAGAAGGATAGATACGATATATAGATTTTAGGCCGGACAAATATGATATATTAATGTTTAACAATGACATATACGAAATTCACCCTTAATTTTAAGTCATATTTGTTTTTACCGCAATTAGTCTCTCAAAATTACTAAAAATATACAAATGCCAAAATCACAAAAGTTATAAAAATATCATCCGACTAAGGTGGGGTTTTAATAAAAAAAAATTCAAAATTTTGTGATTAAATCAAATAAAAATATATGACAATTAAAACAAAAAAATATACGAAACTATAGTTTTCTTTGTATAAGTTAAAGTATTATGGTTAAACAAAGTCACTAGGAAATCTCTCATACCTGGTTAAATATCTAAACAAAAAATACATTGACATAATGTTGGGCTAGCATTGTCGATTCGATAAACAATCTACATGATAGACAAATTGTTCCTTTAAAAAATTGTACGTATGCTATCATTTCTACAACCTGGTGGAGAATTTGGAAATTCAGAAATACGTTTTTTTTCTTTATTATAGCACTAAACCGAGAATAGATATGTTATTTGATAGTATAGTTGCTTTGTTCTTATAATTGTGTTATGCATAGGAAGCATAAACTCAATATCGGATGAGATTTGTGGCTCCAAAATGCGATGTTGTTTTACCTGATATAATTGTTATGTTTCTCTTTGCTAGTGGTTCTTTTTCAACATATAATTCAGCCGTTTAAAAAATATATCTATTCGATATTAGCGTAGTTCTAAATTCAAGCATAATAAATCACCAATTATAGCTGTGTGTTGATGTTCCATTTGTCAAGTTAATTTTTCCTACTTTTGTTTTTATTTGATTACTAGGTTATAAACCCGTGTTAAACACGGGTTGACAACTTCAATTTTTTTGGATGACTTATGGAGATATCCAAATTAAATATATGCAAATAAATTACTAACTAATGTATCATAAAACAAAAAATATTTAGATTGCAATTATTTACCTATAATGACAGCGCAGTTACATATCTTTATATGTAATGATAATATGTAGAAATAAAGTGCACTGTTGTAATTGGGTAATTTTCAAAAGTACAATGTCCAAATATGTATAACAATTCAAAGTACACTGCTAAACCATATAACCATCAAGGACCTAAGGTCATCATAAACAACCCCAACCTTTTTCATTTCTTCCCCATATGTTTCGTTTAATTCACTCGTAAATTTCCTGCATTACCACCCTTGATTACAAACATGTTTGAACAAATTTTAAGTGTAAAAATAAATAATAATGTTATGAATGTTTGTAGGTGTATTGAATAATTTAAAGATGTCTTTTGATCTCATAACATGTATCTCCGAACCGGCACCATCACATAGATTTGGTCAACAAAGGTAGCTCCTTGTTGTCATTTAGTAAAAAACTCAAATCACACAAAATAGAGCTATTGCTTGCAGAAAAATAATAAGCTGAATATTTAACATATTTTTTATAATTTTGATGAACCTAGGAAAATTGAATTGCAACTTCTTACTCAACTCCTAATTGATCACGAAGAACAATTCTAGATTCACCCAGCTTACACCTGTCAGAAAAAAACATATAAGATTCACCAAATTTGAATTTTGACAAAAAAGAATAAAAAGAAAATCCAAAGAAGGATGCTATAAAAATGTGTGTTGACCCCAAATAGGATGATATGTCTCATGTATATGATAAAATTACAAAAAGAAAGGGTATTATCGTCCTTATGGAATCCATAAGCATTTGAAAGTCTTAATCAGTTGAGGTAAATGTGAAAGTACCTACTGGTCCCATAAATAATTACAACAATATATCAACATAGGTAAAGTATTAGCAAACAATACTTTTGAGAACAAACATATGATCGATACAATAAAAGTTTGTGAAACTTACCACATGAGCATGCCAAAGATCCAACATATCAAAATAGGAAGCTTCACCTGGGTCAATATTGATGTATCTTGAGCTCATAACAGTGATTTGAACCCCATTACATGGTTGAGCAATTAAGTCAAAATAAAAACAAAATCCACTGAGAATAAATATAAATGTAAAGAAAAGTATTTGTTTGCAGCAAAACAACTCATTCAACTTGCACAAAGAACATTAATTGCTTCTAACTTGTCCCGTTTAGTATTTCAGCCACACGTTAATCACAACACCCGTAAGCATTCTTTCTCCATAAATTGAATAACCCAAAAAGTCGAATAATAACCAACACAAACATTAATGCAGGTGTTTAATGTAATATAAAGCCGTTGAAGTATATCATAACGAAAATGCTTCCAAGGGCGTACCAATCTCTTCTGTGAGACGATCCCATTTGAATTTGCTCAAGTATTTAATGTTCCAAAGGTCATTATAGAATGATGACTTTTTCCTCCCACCTAATTAGATAATTAGAAATCACACAAAGATAGGTAAAGTAAAAAATAGAAATATATGATTTGCTTGCACACATACCTATTTGTTCACCATTCAACCTTGAAGCAACTCTTTTAGCAACAACCTTGTTGGTAAATTCTACCCATCTGCATCCATACAACTTCAATATATTCTAAAGAAGCCATGAACCAATTTTAAGTTTCAAATAAATGAAATAGGATGCTATAATACATAAATAAATGAAAGTGGGATGTTATACATACCCTTCCTTCAATAACCGTCTTTTTCTTTTGATTTTTCTTTCTGCTTTCAATTTTTCTAACTCTTTATCAGGCTGTTCCTTTAGGTACCTGTAATATTTAGTTTGAATAATGTAAAGTCAATTATAATCTTTCAGGCTAACAAAGACTAAACCTTATAACAAAACATTAAGTACAAGGGGATGAAGTATCAACATCTGCATATCTAGTCAATTGGAGAAGTGCATTGAGCAATATTCAAGTATGTTGGTGATGTATTATGTACCCTAAGTATTGGAAAGTTCATAAACACGTATTGAACTTTTAGTTTTTATTAATTATTAGAACGGAGAAAAGAAATCAGAAAAAAAAAGAGATTCAATGAGTTAGAAGAGATTGAACTTCAAGTTCCTGCCTATTTAGCCTTGAGCCTAAGGCTTCAGTTCATAGAAAGCAGATAGCTTTCAATTTCAATAACCTACCTTGTTTTGGGCGTTAAATAAGACTACTTTATTACTAAACTGTAAAAAAAAAAGTTGGCCCCGAAAATTAATAGGACATGTTCCTCTGCATTCATCGCACTTGGGTATGGCTGACCTTGATTATGTCTTCAAGTATAGAAAGAAAGTAGGATGGGCCATCGATGGTTGGGCAGTGAGCGACAGACAATGGTTAGGCAGCAAGCGATCGCGAACAGTTAGGCAGCAACCGATGGTGAAGAACGCAAATTGGGGAAGCAATACGGGATTCAGATGTGTAATTATTCTGCAATCGAGATAACAAAAAGTTAAGTAAAGGAATCGGACGTTACCTCTTCCAATTTCAAAGCAAATCGAGCAATTACGTAATAGAATAAAGTGTTATGAACGATATAGAGGCAGAGGTGGCGCTGCCCTCCTCTCGTTGCAAACCAAATTTGGGAATACCAAATTCCTTTCACTTTGTGTCTTCAAAAATCAAACCCCAAAACCTGACGAAGCGATTCTTTTTCAATTGTTTGGGATAATTACCTCATGAATGTCTTGAAAGCATTTGAATCGCGACGTACAAGAAGAAACAGATTGGCGATAGGGTTTTTAAGATAACTTCTAATGAAAATGGAGAGAACGTGAGTAATGGCCTGTGATTATAGGAGTTGCCTAAAATAGTTCTAAGAAATTGATCCTAATTGACAAAAATCATGGAATGATACGTTAGAAGACGCTAAAATTGGGATGTGGTTGTAACCGATTGAAATTGATTTGATTCCTTAAAAATCAGCAATCAGCAATAATTGGGAGTGAATAAGAATTAAACGGAGAAGAAGTAGTAGAGATGAAGAGCGGGAAAATAAGGAGGAGACGTGCTAAAAAAAGGACACGTGGCAGTCTCACTAGTGATTTATTAGAATAGGAAGATTAAATTAAACACAAATAACATTATGATAAAACACCAAAGCGTAATCGTAATGTTTTTTTATTTAAATGTATATAAATTACAATAAAAATAACAAATATATTTTATTTTGTGTCCAACTTTCTCCTACGTGGTTTTTAGCCATATGGCATATGCGACTTGTGAATAGCCGCCCTATAGATACACATTGCTTGTTTGTTTAATTATATCGGTCTATTTAGGATATAAATAATTAACGTTTTATTTATTCAAACACCTTGTCCAACTTTTGATTTAGGGGTCAAAATATTTAATTTTGGAAACGATTTTGCTAAATACATATATAAGTTTTGCTAGCCTCCTAGGATCATAATTCATGAATCCGAATAAATTTATCAACAAATAGGAAAAATGTGAAATTTTCAAGGAATCGGAGAGTTTAGGCTCAGTTGACCTATATAGTGTTCATTTATTTTAATTAATTACTCAAAAACAATTAATATATTAGGATATTATTATTGAAGTAAATCATCTAAGTAATTTTTAAAATCATTTCGAATGTTGCAAATACTTGAACAAGAGGTTGCACAATTTATTTTATATTTGAAAACATGTTTTTAAAATGTATAGTAGTTAAATTTCAATATTATAATGTTATTACAAAATAAGAGATTCGGAAATCTAAATCAGCAATAACTAGTAGTTTTTTGATAATTTAGATGTCTTATTAACTATAACGTATATAAAATGCCTTTGATATTCATTTCATAAATACATTTCTAAGGTTAAATCAACTGTAAGTCCGTAAGTATAGCAAATTAGTATAAATGTTTTTCGTGTAATGTAATTTACTAATTTAAACTTTGTTTGAGAGAAATAAACTAATTTATAAGGTATGTCATTACGATATAATATTCGCTTGTTAGGGTATCTTCAACCCAATTTTATAAATGAGTTTATTCTATTTTACACTATATTTTCTTCCAACTCACATTTATAACACATTCTGTTTTTTTGTTTATGAATAATATTACTTTAAATATAAAGTAATAATATTCATTTATACAAAAAATAATAGAATTAATATTTCACTTGTCATTTTTAGTCTTTTAATTTTTATTTCTCTGCATTTTTATTTTAATTTAAATACAGTAACAAATATCTACAATTATGTTATATATTAAATGATATTAATTAGTTATAATTCAATTATACATCAAATTCATATAAAAAATTATGTATAATAAATATAACGAGAGATTTTGACAATTTTTGTAAATGAATGAAAAATAATATTCTATGAATATACATTTTAAAGTAAAAATAATATGAAAAATAAATGTGAAATGGAAATGACCCATTTTTTACACCATTTTTTATTTTAAAAATAAAATAAAATATAAAGATGAACCGATGATGATTTTTATACTACTAATAAAACTTATATATTAGCTTATTATAATAAACTACTTTAAAAATAATTTTTTTAAAATAACTTATTAATAAAATAGCTTAAATATAGTTTAACAAACAAAATAGTTAGACGAATGCACCCTCCCTCTTTTATTTCTTACACTGACAACCCTCGATAACCTTTCCCTCCTAATGTAGACCATTGAAACTCTCCTTGATTTAAAGAAGGCAAGAAGAACTCTCAGAGCTCTGGAACATCCCAAAGCCTGCAAAACCCCGATCAGTATCGGCCGGAAATAATCTCTCCGACGTTTCTGGTCATCTCTATTCCGCTCTCTATCATAAACGACGATCAGCAAACTCCGAGAACCCCAATTTCTCAAAAGATAGTTTGATCATGGAGAGAGGACCCAGATATAAAGCCTACGCCGATCTCAGAGAATCACGACTCAGGATGAAATTAATGAATAGTTCATCTCCATTACCACCTGCAAATCAAGATTCTATCAATAATCCCACTGCGTTGAAGAAGGAAGTCAAATTTAAGGGACAGAAGAGTTTTCAGGCCACCGCAACTAGTAGGCGAAAAGTTTCATGTGTGACTCAGTCCGTTCCTAAATTGTCGTCGACTTCGAGAAAAGAGGACCGGAAGCCGGTACTGACATCGGTGGTGGAGAAGTCTTTTACTGCGTCGGCCAAGAGCTCTTTGAAATTTTGTGAAACTAATTCGAAATTGGGAGGCAGTAATTCATCGGTACCGGCGGAGAAGAAGAGAAATGGTCTTTTCACGGCGATTAGGTCTTCTAGGAGAGCTGTTCAAACATGGATGAAATGAAGAAATTGTCTCCGGCAGCATGTCTACCAGGAGGAAAGGGGGGGAAGGATGAGGACGAGGGTTACTGTTTTTCCATGTCAAATTTGGGGTTCAAAAGATTTAATTTTTATAATTCTTTTGTATTTAGATTGAGGTTTCGAGTGCTTGAGCAACCTGTTTTTTCATTTTTGTAAGAATGTTTTTTGTTTATGGTTAAATTTACTTGTGTAACATATAATTCAAGGTCTTAGTTATAATTATATGGTTATGATTCTCATGTCAACATTAGCAATATTTGGTACATGTCTAACATCACAATGTATCATGCCTAGTTCATGTACTTATTTGTAATTAGGGATAGTTAAGACTTAGGAAGGTAACCCATCTCTATCCATTACTACTACATAAAACCATGTATAATTGTTTATATTCATGTTAGCAAGGTATAAAGATATATGAGGGTGAACGGAATGGTGTCGTCGGCAACCACTCCACATCGGCTCCATCTTGCATTTTTAAAGGAGAGTAAAAAGGGAGAGGGTGCAAAGCAGTGGTGTTCCCTAGCGGTAGAAGAGAAAGAAGAGATAGAGAAGAAAGAGAACGACAAAGCCTTTGTAGTTGAGCCATGTCGCCCAACCCATGCCACCTTCACGGGATGGTGTTCCTCAACTGTAAAGGATGCCAATTTGGATTCCGCCGGCAAATCCACTACCACTCCCAATAGCCTGAAGCCTTACAATTTTGGGCCACTACCACATATTTTGAGCCCTTGGTTAGTTTGATGTCGTACTTTAATGCCATGTATATTTGCATAGCTAAACTAGAGCTAAAGATTTATTTATTTGAAAGCATTATTTTAGAAGATATAGTTGACTCCAACACACACACACACACACACACACACACACACACATATATATATATATATATATATATATATATATATATATATATATATATATATATATATATATATATATATATATATATATATATATTGCATGAACGAGATCTTATTTTGAAAAGATTTTACTCTTTAATGGGAAACTTCTTATTTGAATTGAAATTGTTTTGATCATCAACATGTGCATCCATTTATGATGGGTTGAGACTTGATGTGACACATGGATTATTCATTTTGAATATGAATAACTATTTTGGTGTGTAGCTCCTAGATAAGCCTCACATACATAAGGGAGTTAGCTACCCCTTGTGTGGTGCTTGTGTGATGGTTCACAAGACACCTAAAATCGAAATAGAGAGCGTATAGGGTGCTTCTGATTTGAATTGAAATGGTTTTGATCATCAACATGTGCATCCATTTAGAATGGGTTGAGACTTGTTGTGACTCATGGATTATTCATTTTGGGACAACTATTTTGGTGTGTGGCTTTCTAGATAAGCCTCACATACACAAGGGAGTTAGCTATCCCTTATGTGGTGCTTGTGTAATGGTTCAAAATACACCTAAAATTGGAATAGAGAGTGTATAGGGTGCTTTGTGGGAACTATACTTGATCCTTAACTTTGCAACGACAATGGAAAATATATTGAGTAAATTGGTATCATGCATGAGCCATAATTATAACAATCAATGTGAGTTGGACTTAGGGATTGAAAGTATTTGCAAATGAATTGCATACTTTCTTTTGAATATTGATATTGAATATTATTGCTTTGAATTGCTTTATCCCCAACTACTGAACATTTGAAACTATTAGATTATTGAATTATCGAACTATTAAGTTTTTTAACCATCAGGTTTCTAAACCTATGATCTATTGAAATTATCAAAACTTTGAGATGAAAAATATGTTTGGGGCTTTGACTTTGGGATCGAATGATCGCTTTCATCCTTTATCCTTGAGAAGTTGACTCCGAGTATACTACTAGGCTTTCCAAGCCTAACATTTGTATTTTCACAAGTATTCATATTAGATGAACTTGAGATGAAAGCTTGGAAGTAGTGAGGATGTTAGAATATTTTGGGATTGTAATAACATATACTATATTGAACCCCACTTTGTGTTGATTGTAACCACCTCAGTTAAACTCAATGTTGAAAAAATTGTTTGACGGTAGCTTGGGAGTTCGAATGGGGTTAAGGGATTAATCGGATTAATCGGAGATTAGTCGGGGATTAATCGGTGACCCTAAAATATAATGGAATTTACATAAAAAATAAATGAATATAATAAAATAGCAAAGTATGAATCATTTTATTCTTAGATATACATCAAATATTATATATTTGTGTATTTTCATTCTTTAATTTTGATTTCCTTTAGATTTCTTGATTTATTAGACCGATATTTGACCAAAATTAAAAATTTAAAAATAATTAAAAAATTATAAAAAATATTTAAAAAAATAAAAAAAATGAATGCCAAGGCCGATTAATCGGCCGCCAATGACCGCTAAGGCCGATATTTGACCAAACCGCAAAGCCTGACCGATTAGGCCTAATCGTAATAGGTTGCAGACCGCCAAGCGATTAATCGACCGCCAAGACCGATTTCTGCAACACTGCTCGAACTAAACTTGTTTTAGGACTTTGTGACCTAATTTACATAACACTAATATTTTTAATGGAACTTATATTTCTAAAGATGGTTAAAATTGACCCTAAGCAAAGAGTGTTACAAAATCTCATTTTAATAGTAGATTTGTTTAGTTGCCTAAAATTAGGTCCCAAAGTTCAAATGTTTATGAGTTTAATTATATGGGAGGTTTGAAAAAGTTCATTAAAAGCATAAGTAAGTAAATATCATTACACCCCAAAATGTTTTCTAAAATTCCAAGCTCCCTCTACAACATTCTGATCCTCTAATTTGAACACATGTTAAAATATATAAGTTAGGTTTGGAAGCCTAGTGAGCATTGTCGAGGTTAACTTTTTTTTAGTGTAAGGAACTTGCACATTCCAAACACAATGTAAAAACCCCAAGCAAACATTTCAAATGATAAAAGTTTAATAATAAACATGGGTGGGAAAGAAGAATTTTCAAATATAAGAAGTGCCAAGTAATCATCAGAACTCATCAATATAAATTCAAAAATTATCAAATAATACAATACGTATGCTTCTATATCCCAACCCAAGTCAATCACACAAAGTCCAATATCCCAAATGGTGGCTAAACAACGAGCACATGTGAGGATAACACAAAGCACACAACACACATCTTATGTCCTTTTAGCTCGTATAAAATGCCATACTTTGTATACCTAATCAACTAGATTCTAAGGAACCATCGCCTTAGAACCACACAAGGGATTTTAATTTGTTGTGCATATGAGGCCTTCTCGAATGCTGACACCAACTCATTTTTCATTTTCGAGTACCTAAGTCTCAAATGGCCACATACCCTCAAACCATACTAAGCGGATGCACATGATCATGATTTAAAACTTGTGTCAAAATCTAGAAAAATAGTCCCATTTCAGATACTTATTTAAATATTATGCTTATGAATGAAACACATTATACCTATAGTATTCATATGAGATACTCACATTAAAGGATAAATCATAGACAAAAAATCAAATGCATATTATATTAGGAGACATGTGTTCTTGGTAATAACTCACCTTAACTTGTAATTGTAATCCTCTTCATTTCCAAGGTTGTTTGGTTGTCTAAATTTCACCAAAGGATAGACATGAATCAAGTAATTATTACCTAATCACCTTCTAATTATCCTACATAAAGTTTTTAATCATAAACATCTCATGTTATTCATCGTATAACATCCCTAAGATCACAGGAAACCATTGGAAGAAACTAGACTTGATTTTGCTGTTCCATATCTCCATAAATCTAGGAACTTTTGCTTGCATTATCTTATTTGGTCTACGTATCGGAACTGAGAACATTTGAGATTAATTACCTTTTTGCCCCTTATTTCTCTATCCAAGATTTTCTTACTTGTATTAATAATTTTATGATATATCTTGCAGATTAGTCACAAGATTAATAAATTAGCTTTTGGAGAATATTAGCTTTTGGGACAATGTAATTTTTTTTCCGGCTAAATGCAAGAAATACCAACCTACTTTAATTTGTTTGTGTATTATAGCATCCTACTTTCATTTATCCATTAGTAACAAATTTTCAACAATCAACACTAAAAAATCGGCCCACCAAAAGTCCCAATTAGATTTTAAATGCAAGAACTACCAATATACTTCAATTTCTTTGTCTAATATAGTATATTGGTTTTTATACAGTAGCCTGCTATGCAATCTATGTTTTTTCAGGTCTCTAGAAAACCCATTACATTTGGAGAAGCTGCAGCTCCTGTAGGCGTTTATGTTTATCTCCAGGTCATGTATAAATGATGGACTAAAAATGAAAAGGTTAGCATCAAATGTACTGTCATTTATCTGTGCAATATAGCATCATACTAAATTATTGAGAAAATTTAACTTAGTTGTGTCTTTTGTTAAGTAGATGTTACTGTTAAATGTAGATATTAATGCTGGTTCTTTCTAATAGTTGGATTTGTGGTGTGGTTATGCGTGTGTTTGTCTATGTGTTTATGTTTGTGTTTGTACTGTTAGGTGTGTTTAATATTTCTCATAGTATCTTTTTTCTTCTTCTTATTTCAGCTTGTACTTCGAAAAAATATAACAAATTATAGAAAAAACTTGAGCACAATTATGTATCTGGGTAGTTACCAATAAAAAGAAACCGTCCACTTTTTGCATGCTTACGTAATGCAAACACAATCCCCCTGACGACTCGTGCGGAGCACGGGAGCAATGCTAGTTTTCAATAAAATGATTTCAATAAAAGACCCATATCTAGCCACTAACAATGCAAAATATTTTATGAGGCATATCTAATGTACAAAATTCTTAGTACAAGACATCTACATTCATAGCACCAATTTTCTCTTGCTTTTAAATTTAACCCTTTCTTTCTCAAACTTACTTACCATTTGATCACAACAATTTCCACCAAAAACAAATTGCAATCTATTCAATAAACCAAAAGATACACTTCAAAACTCAGTACTCGCCCAACAAAAAATAGACCTTGCCTTCTTTCAATTTGTACAAAAACCAAACTTACAACCATCTCATTAATTAATTAAATTATTACAAGATCAACAATAATCTCATCAACCAACATCTTAAACAAATCCCCTTCAATTTTACCCCCAATCTCATTCAATTCAACCTCAAAATCCATCAACTTCCCCAAACAACTCCTCGTATCTCTCTCCGCCACCTCATCCGCATCCAAACCAATAAAATCCATCCACCTCATCACCTCTTCCACCACTTCATCTATCAAAATCTTGGAACCCATCCATGACTTAAACCCACATTTCGAATTTTGACCATATTTCGAGTCCAAATATTCGATTAAACAATCAAACACAAATCTCTTCAATTGGTATCTCGTTTTTGAATTTTCGGTCCCGAAAAAATTCCCAAATTTTGTCCACATTATTTCTGAAAGCGTGTCTACTAATTCACTACTTGAATAGAAAATATTTGAATCTGAATCTTGGAATTGTGATTCGTCGTATGTGTAACTCATGGAGTCATTTTGCATGCGAACTTTAATAAGAAAAAAGAGAATGATTTAAATTAGTAGATTATTGGATTATTAAATTATTAAATTATAATTTTTTTTTTACCTGAACTATCTTCTAAACTGCTGGAACAACAGCTGTCATTTGAGAAAGAGGCTTCGAGTACAGATCCAGGGCTAAGATAATTGCTGTTTTTATACCCGATTAATGATGCTCCTGCTTTTTCTGAATTTGTCTAATTATAAAAACATGTATATATTAATCATTAATCAAGATTTAAAACCAATATAGTGTTTGGTATGTGATAGAATAAACTCTTAATGACACATTGTTTTTTAAACCTTTTATCATTTTTTCATTTAAATTATTTTTTTTTTCTAAAGAGAAATTTTTTTTATTAATGTTTGATTTTTTGGGATAATCAAGAAAAAGACCCAAATGGTAATGTCAATTTAATAAATCGACCATTTTTTTTACCCTTTTAAAAATAACCACCAATTTCGCAATATGAATTTTACGAATTACAAAATTGCTTTTTGAATGTTTTCCCACCTTAAAAGAAAAAAAAAAAGAACCATATATTGCAAAATATTCATATTTCGCAAAATGATATCATTTTGCATTTTTTTTTTCTGCAACCTTTTGTCAATTAAGGGGCCGTTTGGATGTGCTTATAAAACTGCTTATTGACTTATTGGTTTTTTGGAAAAGCCATAAGTCAATAAGTAAGGGCCTCATTACTTATTAAAAACTGCTTATTTCCCCTTTCTTATGACTTATAAATAGTTTTTAATAAGTAAGGAGACCCTTACTTATTGACTTATGGCTTTTCCAAAAAACCAATAAGTCAATAAAGAGTTTTATAAGCACATCCAAATGGGCCCTAAGTAATTTTGCAATGTATTGAAATTTGCAATTGGCCCATCGTGAAAAGGTGGTCCATTTGTTAAAAGATCACACATTTTGGTCATATTTGTGATTATCCATAATTTTTTATCTTTGTAAATAACAATAAAACAATAAATAAGAAAAAAATACCTGCAAACAAAAGCTTTTATTGTGGCTTCTTTTGTGACTAAATTCCATCTCATTTTCAGGAAGTGATCTTTCAATATTTAAAGCACATATCAGCTCTTGAAAAATATGAACCGGTGTCTTCTTTAATGGAGTACCATGTATTTGACTAGTCAACTCGTTCACCTTTTCTTTAATAAGATCACCCAAATAATCACCACTTTCTTGCAAACAAATCATTTTATCAATCTGATTTGAAGTCAATTTGTTGCATGAATTGTGTAAACTTTTACAATTCTGGTTTATTCTTTTCTCAATTTTTCTAGGCACTTCACAATTGTTCTTCATTTGGGAACCAAATCTAAACATCATTCCATCATTGTTTTTCCCATTTTGCCCCTGATGATATTCTTGCTTCATCTTGTTTCCAGTAGATGATGAACCACTTCCCACCATTCTTGGTTGCTTTCTAACATGTGTGAATTGTCTTTTCTGCCCTTGAGACAAGAATTTATCATTACCCCTCTTATCAAACTTGGTATCTTCAACTTTAACCGGTACCCTTGACCGTGTTTTACCACTTAAATTCCTATTCAATGTAACAAAGTCTTTAGGATCATTAACTGCATCTGTTGTTGATGGAAAACAGTTTAATCTTCTGTTATTGTCCTTGAAATAAGTTGAAGATGGAAATTTGGTGGAAAAGTCTTGTTCTTGATCGAATCTTGAGTTACCATTTTGAATATGAAGCGGATTGCCACAGTTTTTGCAAGATTGTTGATTTGAATCAAGATTTTCAACCTTCATACGCTCTGTTCTTGAACTATGAGCGTATGTGATAGCGTATTTTGATTTATTTCTATGTTCTAGAATTCTAGTAGCAGCATCGATTAACCGTGATGTGTTTTTTCTTGAATGATGAGTGGTGGTTTTAACAGGGGACGAAAGTTTTGGGTGATGATGTTTTCTTGATCGAGATAGAACGTTTTTGATTTGTAATGCTTCTGCGCCAAATCTAGTTACAGTTCTTCGATCCGCCATTCCTGTTTTTTGAAGCTTTTGTGGCCTGTAATCTTGTCGTATGGTTTGGTTTTCGAATTCGTCTTTGTTGGATACGGATTTGTGAAGGTTATCCCGGTGTACAGGTGGCATGGATTCTAGCCCCATTAGCCTAGCAACTAAACTAGGAGTTTGAACTCCATTTTTTCCGGCGGTGTTGTTAACAGTTGAAACGCGGTTTTTGTTCGTGTTTGGGAAGCCGCCGCTGTTTTCGTCGGCAATCTAAAGAAGTAGAAGGTAGAAAAGAGGAACAGAAGATTGTAATGGAGGAATTAATGGTTATGATTCAAGGAATAACTTGACGTAATTTTGTCATTTTGACATACCAGTCTTAGCTTCGGTAGCTTCTCATCACCTCCGAACTTTTTTGAAGCTTCTTTTGCACGATCTAACAAATCAAAACAGTAAACGAGAACACTGCTTTGTTAATCTTCAATGTAATGTGGTGGAATTAACAATGTGTAAAGTATAAACATAATGTACAGGGGATTGAAGACAAATTCATAAGAGAAGCCCTAATTTGGATAGTTTATAGCAGATGAAGCTGCAGGCTAACCTGGAGGAAGCAATCTCTTGGAGAAAAGCTTCTTCTTAGCGAACCTTCGGTTCCAATCGAAGAGTTGAAAGAAGATACCGACACATCCACCAGTCCTTCGAGGTCTGTTCTCCGTAATCGCTAGAGACGACGCCGTTACGCTCGCACTGTCACTCATCTTCTTCTTCAAATACCTCAGATCAGGTTCAGAAGGTAAAAGAAGATCTACACTAATTACTTTTCACCTCCTTCCGCTCAAAAATCAAAGCACATTCTCTTCTTAAATCTAAAAATTCCTTCTTCATGCCATTTTAAACCAGCATCACCGATTACTTTTCACTTTTTCCCAGTCCAAGTTACATTAAGGAATCTCTCAGGCAATGCCGAGAATAATGATAACTCCAAAAAGTAGAAGCAAATTTGACACGAAAGAACAGAGGAATCTACTGCAAAACCGTACTCCGAAAACATCAATCTAGAAAAGAACTTCACGTTGGCTGCAAAAACCGCCGTACGTCGCGTCACCTAAAGAAGCTTTCCCTTTTCCTTTTTCCCTTGTCCTCACGAGACGTAACTAACAATCTGACAAGTGACAAGAAACGCGGAATCATGAAAGAGAAAGCAACGAGACTGGTGTAATCAAATCAAAAGGCTCAAAAAGCATCGTAATCTTGACTGATTATACTAAAAACCCTAGAAAAGTAAAGAAGATGGAGTGTTAACAAGCCTAGATGATCATGAACAGTGTGCTGTTATCCTCTGAAAACGGCTTCTTTTTGGTTTTCACTTTTACAGGGTGGTGGGGTTTTGGAGGGAGCGTGGGGTGGATGCGTAGGATAAGGGGGGTGGAGTGCGTAGGATAAGAATAGAATGTGACAAAAGTTTACACCCCACCACCCGCACCGAGAGAAATGAGCAGACACAAGTCAACATTGTAAAGTGGACCTTTTCAATTCTATGTAAATGTTTACTCATTCTCCTTTTACGATAAATATACTTTTTGTTAGGGCGTTTTTTGTAAGGGTGAGCAAAAACCGAACCGAATTACCAAATTACCGAAATAACCGCAATTACCGAAACCGATTTATCGAAACCGATATAACAACCACAACTGCGGTTTTAGAATCTCAAAAACCGAACTTATTCGGTACGATACGGTTTTAGAGGTGTTTACCGCGCCGAAATTACCGCACCACACCGCATTATTTTACATGTTAATAATTATTATAAATATAATATATTCTATAATTGATACAAAGCGGCAAAGGGCTTTTAATACACTTTGGTCTTGTTTAATTGCTCCTTGAAATCTGACTTTTATGCCCTTCATTGCTAAGACACAGTAGAACTTTATTCTTTTGACTTTTAATACACCTGATGGAATTTTGACATTATGTTACTTGGTTGCTACTTATTCGAACGTTGTATGTTTGCTGTATTTTAGTTTGGTTTATTTCCTGTTTGAAAAGTGTTAATTTAATATTTATGGGTTTCAAGAAACCGCACCAATAGCATTATACGGTGATTACCGAAACCGTACCGAATTACCGCATTACCGCATAATTTACCGCATTACCGAACCGCAATAATTACCGCAGTTTGCGGTTTTACAATTCCAATTACCGCACTTCGCGGTAACGGTAACGGTATTTTACTAAAACCGCACCGTACCGCACCACGCTCACCCCTAGTTTTTTGGTATATAAATTTTATAGTATATAGTATTTGTTACAAAAAGGTATTATTACGATTTTAAAATAATAAATTTATAAGTCATTACTTTACATGGCTTTAAGAAACTTCTGGTTTTAGTTTTTTTATGATATTTTATGTTTTTCAGGAACTTATAACTAATTTTATCAAATACTTTTATATAAATGAAAATACAATTTTCAGTTTTTATCTATTTTTATATACCACTAAATATATACACCTTATATATTACTTAAAAAGATAATAATATGATCTTTGTGATGCTTTTATGTTATTTGTATAAACTTTTGAACTATACGGACATAATTACCTTTTCATTACGATTCAAACTAAAAGTTGTATTCATTTTAAAACATTAGGAAAAATATTTTACTCCCACGGTCTTAAAAGTATAGCACGTGTAATCACGAGTTATATTAAATATTTAACTTTTAATAACACTTCATATATATATATATATATATAGGGAAATCTCCAAAAAAGTCCCAATATTTTAGACTAATTTATGAAAAAGTCCCCAATTAATTTTTATTTACAAAAAAGGACAGGAAACTGGCTAATGTTTTCAAATTAGACATTTTTAACATTTTCAGCAGGTAACTACATGTTTTATCTTCAATAAAGTCCTAATATTTTGGCTCAGTTTACGGAAAAGTCCCAACATGTTTTATTTTCAATAAAGTCCTAATATTTTGGCTCAATTTACAGAAAAATCCGGACATTTCACTCGGTTTACTTGAAAAAAATTACGTATTTTTATATGTATTTACATCTTTAATAACGTATTTATGCGTTTGAAAACATATTTTTACATATTTATATGTGTATTTATTTAAAATACGTAAAAATACTTAAAAATATATACAAATAAGCAATATAATAACTTCATAATTACCTAACAATATGAAATCCAAACAAAATTTATAGCAACTATTATTGGATATCGTTTTTGAAACCACGAAATCATTGCTATTAAAATCTAAATTAGACAAGAAATTTTAATCATCTATTTTCGTGCAATTCAATTTTGTTCAATCATTTTTCAGTATGTCTAATCATTGTAAGCAAACTTATCGAAATCCATATCTGTCATTTGGAATATATACATGAATAAAACGTATTTTTTTACGTATTTATACGGTTAATAAAATGTATTTATACATGCGTTTTTACTTTTTTCGTATTTTTGACGTATTTTTTAAATTATTTCTACGTTATTAAAGACGCATTTTTAAGTTTTTTTACGTTATTAAATACGTTATTTTAAAGTATTTTTTATAAATACATAAAAATACATTTTATAAATATGTTATTAAAAACGTAAATACATGTAAAAATACGTAATGTTTTCCAAGTAAACTGAGCTAAAATTTTTGGACATTTCCATAAACTAGATCAAAATATTAGGACTTTATTGGCGATAAAACATGTTGGGACTTTTCCGTAAACTATGCCAAAATATTGTGACTTTATTGAAAATAAAACATGTAGAATTTCCACGTGGCAATGTAACCTGCTGAAAAGGTTAAAATGGGCTAATTTGAATACATTAGCCGGTTTTCTGTCCTTTTTTGTAAATAAAAATTAATTTGGGACTTTTTCATAAACCGAGCCAAAATATTGGGACTTTATTGGAGATTTCCCTATATATATATGGTCGAGATCATGAGAGAACCTAAAAAACCTAGGAACCTGGGAACTTTTTTTCTACACAATATTTTAAAAAAAAAATTGCATCCAATTTTTTTATTTAAAGCGTCTAAGAGATTTCTAAACCCTAAACCCTAAACCCTAAACCCTAAACCCTAAACCTAAACCCTAAACCCATATGAAAAAAAATAAAAAAAAATGATTTTTTTGCATCCAATTTTTTTATTTAAAGTGTCTAAGAGATTTCTAAACCTTAAACCTAAACCCTAAACCCTAAAACTAAACCCTAAACCCTAAACTCTAAACCCTAAACCCTAAACCTTAAACCCCAAACCCTATACCTAAACCCTAAACCCTAAACCCATATGAAAAAAAATTAAAAAAATGATTTTTTTTGAAATTTTTTTTTGATATCTTCTAGATGCATCATAACAAAAATTTTGGTATATTTTTTTTTGAAAAATATTGTGTAGAAAAAAAGTTCATAAAATGGATTCTTAGGTTCCTAGCCTTTTTTAGGTTCTCAATTGAACTTTACTCTATATATATATATAGGGTAAAGTTCAATTGAGAACCTAAAAAAGCCTAGGAACCTAAGAACCCATTTTATGAACTTTTTTTCTACACAATATTTTTCAAAAAAAAATATACCAAAATTTTTGTTATGATGCATCTAGAAGATATCAAAAAAAAATTTCAAAAAAAATCATTTTTTTAATTTTTTTCATATGGGTTTAGGGTTTAGGGTTTAGGGTTTAGGTATAGGGTTTAGGGTTTAGGGTTTAGGGTTTAGTTTTAGGGTTTAGGGTTTAGGTTTAGGGTTTAGAAATCTCTTAGACACTTTAAATAAAAAATTGGATGCAAAAAAATCATTTTTTTTTATTTTTTTTCATATGGGTTTAGGGTTTAGGGTTTAGGGTTTAGGGTTTAGAAATCTCTTAGACGCTTTAAATAAAAAAATTGGATGCAATTTTTTTAAAAATATTGTGTAGAAAAAAAGTTCCTAGGTTCCTAGGTTTTTTTAGGTTCTCTCATGATCTCGACCCTATATATATATATATATATATATATATATATATATATATATATATATATATATATATATATATATATATATATATATATATATATATATATATATATATATATATATATGTTATGGATTCCCTAGTTAGTTCTTGATGGAGTGCATTTGAAACTACCATGGAATGATTCACGTGTTGAGTGCCAATGAAAACACAAGTCCTAGACAAGTAAAATGGGTATGTTGATTGTGATAATGGACTTTCAGCTTAAGAATCATCCATGTCTTAATGAAGGACAAGAACTTGAACTATGAAGCTTTTAATGGATTAAGTCAAGAACACGTGTAGGAATCAGTAAGAAAGAGGCAACTTGGCATTAAAACTTGTTATTCCTCGTGCTTTGAGAGTTGGAATTAAATAAGACTTTATTTGGACTAGATTTGAACAAAAGTTAGTGGAAATTGGTCATCCAACGCATTTCATGCAGGCCGCATGGAGAAATTCACTGAGCCCACGCGACCCACGCATTTTATCAAAACAGACACAAAACTTTCTATTGTCGTGTGTGGCCCGTGTGAATTCCCTTCACCGTTTGTGCGGCCACGTCCCTGCTTCATACAAACTATGTTGGTTTTGCACAAGTGTTGTTATGTTTGGGGACTTGATCCTAGTGTTTGATCACCTTCCATAATGAACATTTAACCTAAGATTTACCATAATCTTTGAGATTTTATTACCTTTTTTTATGGAATCAAGTATGATAATTTATTCCGTTTTATAGGATGAAAGTGACTTGGTGCAAGCTTAAATGAAGTAGGTAAGCCTTTAATTACTTAGTATATGTGAGTTTACCCGAGTACATGTCTCTAAACTATATTTGTGTGGGTTGTTTTATAACAATGTTTTGCATGCATCCTATATGTTATGTGTTACATTACAAAAATAATAGTGTATTCATGCTAGCATTTTTAAAAAGATGCATTTTAGAGCAATTTAACCCCAAGATGATTTCAAAACTAAAGGTGATGAAAACATGATATTCGAACTTGCATCCTACATGTATATTGCATTGCATTTTAGGATGGGAGTCTTTTGTGGTCACTTATATCCATATAATTTGACTAAAGATGTAAACTTAGCATATGTGTGATTAGATTTCTAGATAAAGAGGTTGACTTTGTTGATTTTGGGGACGAATTTCCCACAAACCATTTTTATGGCGTATGGGTATTTTGAAATGTTTTGAGGGTTTAACTCGAGGGCGGTGATTTACTTCGCCCTCTTTAAAAGAGTCGAGCTCGGGTATTCTCACTAGGCATTCCATTTTGCCTAACTTATTTTGACATGTGCTCGGGTTAAAAGAATGAAGACTTAAAATTGCGGGACATTTTGAAGGCCTCGTAATGTGTGGTACTTAAACTTATGTTTTGTTAACAAATTATGATTATTCCTCACTACTATTTAACTTAACATTTGACGAGACGTTTGGACCTAACTTTTTTCGCAATGATAATGTTTGAAATCGGTTGAACTATTATAAACTTTGAATGAATATTTAAATAAATACTCGTAGTGAGGGGTGTCATAATTTGGTATCAGAGCATTAGTTTAAGTGAACTAAGTTCTATGATTAGTACTTAGACTTAGACTATTAGTGCTCATGATGGTTTGAGTTTCATTAGGACTGTTACTAAGGAATAAATATATATGTGTATATTAGATGATTATTATGACTCTAGATTTAGTGCATACATTTCTTAAAATGGTTAACACCCGAAGTAGAGCTTTAATATTATTTGTGAACTGAAGCTGGACGGGATACAAAATAGGCCACAAAAGATGGTTGTTGGGCCGATAAAGCTTTAACAATAGGTCGTCTAGCATCAAAATGGTCTGTAGAAGGCAATTGTTGGGCCAGAAGTGTCAAACGACTATCATTTGGGCCGAAGACAGCAGGGAGTTTTTGGCGTGAAGGAGACCATACAATGCTTGAAAATCGCCCTGTATGTGTTGGGCCATACCTTGGATACCTGTATCAAGTGTTAGTAGGAATAGAAACACTATAATTCCCCCTCCTTGGAGCACTTCTGCCATTATTTCGCCATTTATTTGACTTGTTTTTTATTTCACAGATTGGGTATAACTAGAGTACAATGCATATGATGAGGTTAAGGGAGTATCGAGACGAGTCACTTGTATCTTTATGAGATTCATGGAGAAGTATCATGTTTTTCGCCTCTAGGGAGGATGTGAATGGCTTGGTATGTCTTACGACATCCACGATACTGTGATAAGATGGTGGAAGTTGTCCAATAATTTGTATGGCAAGTTCATATTGTGTAATAGGAGAGTCAACATATAATAAGCACTGAATAGATTTTTGAGCACATGATATAATTATGTAATTGATAAGAAGCATTCTTGGTGTTTTAGAATTGATCTTGAAGTTGAAGTATGCAATACATTTTATTGTTGAAGAATAACTCATCAAGTTTGTCACATAAATCTCTCATGGTATAGTTGTCAATTGAGATAATTTACAACAGATTGGGATCATACGTGGAGTAAAATTAGGATTTGATCAAAGAGCCAATGACATCCCAATCATCATCATCATCATCATCATTATTATTATTTGGTTTGGAGATTTGAGTAATGTGTCCTACAACTTTAACACATTTATACATATCCAAAAAAACATTCGCCACAGTTTGCACTTGGAACCATCAACTGAGAGCTTAAAATTAAATTATAAGCACAATTAGTGAGAGCATAGACAAGTTGGCAAACAACATGGAGGTTGCATCACTTGCATGTGTGGGTGTAGAGCCAGTTGTTGTGGCTCTTGATGACATGAATAGAGATAAAAAACGCATGTTAAATACATAAAACATATATAATGATAGAGGGCTCGCATTTGGTATGACATGAATAGAGATAAAAAACGCATGTTAAATACATAAAACATATATAATGATAGAGGGCTCGCATTTGGTAGAAGGATTATAGTGAGTCGACACTTACAAACCTTGCAAATTGATGAGTGGGAGAGGGGAATCCACGGTGAAGAAGGTGATGATGGCAAAGATTGATGAAGATGGTTATATCAGGAGGCTCGTTATAGTAATAAGAGACTTTTTAGGGCTGTCGAGAAACCATTGGCGTGGTAGTGTCGTCGATATGCAGCGACGACAATGACTAAGGGCCAAGATCTAGGGCAACAAAATGATTGATTGATCGGTTGGGTTTAATACCATGTTTGATAATATGCAAACCTTATTAGGGTTAGTATTGCATCAGCACCGGTATATTTATAGGAATGTTGCTAAAAAGACCTACATTATACGATGAAAAGAAAGCAAACTACGCAAGTATGTAACATTTAACAATTATCATCAGACGTAATAAGATGTAATGCTTGAGAATTAACTTGATAGATAGTATCGTAAATATAAATTTCACAGAACAAATACGTTTTTTATAATTTTCAATCTTAATCGACTAACTATCAATACTAATATTTTGCAAGCACGTGAAGTTGTGAAAAAAAAACTTTGTTATTTTTATTCAAGTTTCTTTACATTCATAAAATTATGACGTTTTCTAAACAAAATGAACTACAACTTTGACCTACATTTTGTTTTGTTTTTTGTTTCAAACTTTTTTTACAATTATCTTTTTATTATTGTTCAGATTTGTTTTTATATGTTTTTAAAAAAAAAAATTTCTTAGGAAAATTCTTTTTCTGTAACTTTATACTTATTTTTAAAAAAAGTTAACATTTTTTTAAAAAACATTGCTTTACGCGAACCAATTTTTTCTTTTCAATTTTGTTTCTTTAATGTCTTTAAGACTTAGTTATTTTAAGAAAAATACTATTTTTATAATATTAAAAAATGATTTTTTTAAAAAGATTCTTAATAACTTTTTTTTACAGAATCATTTTTATAAAGTTTAAACTTTTTTATGATTTGTTTTACATATTCGTTTTTATGTATTTTTTACCATAAAATGAATAGTTATATTTTTTTGTCTATTATGCTCGGTATAATTTCAAATGTATTATTTGAATCGTTTCTTTTTTAATGATATAAATTTGTTTCGTTCTGACATGTATCCGATTTAGCAAATGTTTAAAATTCTATTTTTATATCGTTATAAAATATATATTTTTATATCGTTATAAATTATACTTTCCGTACTTCAAATTGCTGAACATGAAGTTGACGGTTGTTTGAATCCACAATAATTTAATAATGTATGTCATTTTCCATGAGAACTGATATATTAAATAACGTTCGATCTGAAACTAATTACACTGTTGTAATTGTCATAAATCAACGGGTACATTGATTAGTTATTCAAAAGTTATATCAATATTAAATATCAACAAAATATGAATTCAACAAATTTCTTAATTATCCATGATGAACATGATACCGTAAATAACATCTATTTCCAAAATGAGCTAAGGGTGGACGGAGCAAATGCAAGATGGTGCGGGTTCGGACGAATTTTGGGCACGGTACCGTCGGTACCCTCGGCGCCACTGCCCCGCCTACGTGGGTTCGAGAAAGATGGAAGCAAGCGGCTTGGGTTGTGGGCTCACGAAACCCTTTCATCTATCACCTTTTATTTTAAAAAAACTTTTAATTATAAAATTTTACCCCACTCATATAAATACCCCTCTTTACCTCTTTAAAAATCATATATTTATTCAACTTTATAAATATAAATTATCTTTCAAGTTTTATAAAAAAAGGCTGACGTCGGAAAAATAATATCCGTTGTGATATAAAACAGAAGAGGTGGCTTTGACAAACATGTGGGTCGACAACACTAAAGAAGTGCATGTGGCAAACCACCGCCAATTCTGGGATCGTGTGAAAGAATTGTTTCACAGAAATTTTGGCACAATACATTATCCGAGTAGACATATGCTTCACAACAAATAGAAAGATGTGATAAAATGACACATTTTAACCAAATTTACGTAAACTTATCTTTCAACCTACCAAACGAGACAACCGACGATGAGATTATTGAACAAATCCTACAACAGTATCGGGTGACACACAACAAAAACTTTACGCACATAGAAGCGTGAAATGTTGTGAAAGATACACTTTGTTTTTTTTTTTGTATTTAGTATTTACGTTTTAATTTCCCGTATTTAGGATTTAATTTTCAGTATTTAGGTTGCTTTTTTAGTTTTGTAATTGTGTGCTTTTTTAATTAAATGTTATTTGACTTTTTAATTTTGTTTAATATATATTTATTTTATTTTGAATATTAAATTAAATGCTAATATATTTTTTAATTAATAAATTAATTTAATAATCAAAAATATGATCTGACATTGTAGGTCAGGAAGTTTGGGAAATATATGTTTCTATGGGTGAAAAATGGAAGTGAAATGAGAAAGAAAAACTGATGTGGCGTGTGTATTGGAAGGGATGAAAATGTTCTCCTCCCCCACCCTAATCACATAATTATAAGAGTCATAAATCATCAAATTCCACTATTTTACTGAGTTCAATGATAAAATTTTCACATTTTATCTTAATTCAAATGTCAACAAAATAAAAAAAAAAATCCGATCTATTTGTTACTCATCAATATATTACATAAATTAATAAAATAACTTTAGACTCACAATTTTATCTGAATCAACGTTTTAATCATATTTTATAATATTTCTATTTTAATCATTTTCATATTCATTAACCCTCTGGTTAAACTTAAAACAACAAGTCTATTATCTTTACTTTTGTAATCTTAAAAGAATATACATCGAGATAAATGTGATCATGTACTTCCATTCTTTTACCGTGTTTAGAAAAGCCTTGTCGTAAGCCGGTGGTTGTAGGTTTCGTCCGGTCTACGTCTTGGTCCGTCGCTACTTCAGGAGGGACGGCGTATCTAACGAAAAAGAGTTTTCCGATGATAGACTTAAACAAAACACCCACTCGCACTGCTTTATCGTGAAACTCACGCGCCAGGAGATTCGCATGGATTTAAGTTAACTCCACATTTCCATCAAACGAAGCGAGAGACATATTGTAACCAAAGACTGTCGGTAGGGTTAAATGACAGACTGGATATTTGATTTTTCTCGATCTTATGACACTACTCGACCAACATTATACCGTTACAAATGCTGACTATAGTTTTCCTGTTTTATGTACACTTGTATATAATAAGATTTGTTTGTATAAAACTACAACTTCATACTCGAGTGGATTTTGGTAGCCACGTATTTTAGATAGGTTGTGAGGTAGTCCATCAATGCGTTTTGAGTTTTTCTGTCAAGTGTTAATGCATAATACATTGCCTTTTGTATTTATACAATTTCTCTTTTTGCCTATTTTTATATTGGAAAACAACAAAAAGAATATATATGATTGGATTTGGAAAAGCTAAAGATATGATCGACTATTAATGTTGTAATAAAAATGGCACATGTGATCCGCTTGAGGCATACACAATCAATGTGATTAATTGACCGAGAGGGAAAAGTACAAACATTATTTAATATTGAAGTTATGTTAATTAATATTTTAGGTTTTCATGTTTGTTAAGTTATACAATAGTTATACAACCACCTAAGTTATACAATAGTTTTCAAGTTGCAAATGAAGCCCAGCTCAGCTGGGTGGATGCATGAGTTATATACTCATAGGTCGGGGGTTCGATTCCGTTCGATTCTGGCTTTGTGGGAGATTTTTCCTAGTGAATCGGTGAATGGAGGAAAGGCTTTTGCGCCATTAGTAATTGACAATCACCATGGGTTGCGGAGCTGAGTACCCTCAGGTGGTTATATATTCGTTCACCGTTTCCAAAAAATACAATAGTTTTCAATTTAATTTTTTAAAAGGTTATTCAGGTTATTTACGTTTTTGTATCTTGTCATATTTGATAAAATAAAAATTAGCTTGTAAGCTAATTTTCTAAATAGCTACTTAGAGTGGCATTTCATCAGGCTATTAAACTTTTTAACAAAATTTTCAAATATGTTAATAATTAATTATAAATAAACTGATTTTTCTACATAAAATTTTATGTTATTTTAATTTTGAAACTAGTTTATTAGTTAGTTTTCTTTTTACCAAAAGTCATTATTTATTAGGTAGCTTTTAAGCTACTTTGTCAAATATAACGTTAAGCAAGCATTTCAACGATCTTATGTAGTTTTTTTAGAATTTTTTTCGAATTTATCATTAATTAATTATAAAAAGACACATTTTTTACATACATTTATATGTCATTTAAATTTCCTAGCTAGTTTTTACCAAACATCATTTTCTATTAGCTAACTTTTCAATTAGTCTGTCAAACATAACATGATACCCTTTTACTAGACGCGAAAATATACATAAAAAATACACTTTTACAATTTCACTGTAACACCCGGCTTTTAATACAAAACACCCCTGGAAAATTTTTCATTTAAAACATAGGTTTCAATACATAAAACCATAATAAAGGGGTATATTTTAACAAAAACGGGTACAAGTGTATCAAGGAGAATATATAATACCAATATCTCCTTTGAAGCCGGGCTGCTACTTACAGCATCTACAAGTCCCACTTCAAGAGTCACGGACTTTATCTTGTCCCCTATCAGTAACATGCTAACCTGCAGGGACATTAACAAACGGTATGAGCTACAAAGCTCAGTGAGTAATCAAGTCTGCAAATAACATGTATCAAAATACAATAATATAATTGTCTGGATATCGAATCCAGAATCCTAGCCTTACTGGCTGACCGCATATATTCTAGGATTTCACATCCTAATCATATAGCCTTACAAGCTGAATCATAGTAACCTGTAATTAACAAGCCACGTCAGTTATTTGCACATATAATCATATCTAATCTTTTCTGTCCCATGTTTCTTAGTCACAGTGGACTGCATCAATATCATGGCTATACAAGCCGCATCGTTTATCATGGCTATACAAGCCACACCAAAGCTTTTTCAGCATATAATTCATAGTCCGAAGACCGTACCTGTCTGGGTTCAACAACCCAGTATCGTAGCTATAAAGCTGTACCATTTCCGTATAATCATATCGTAGCCATATAGGCCGCACCAGTTGGATATAGCATCCAATATCATAGCCACGAGAGGCCGCACCATCTGTTATCAGTTTCTTTCACGATCAAATATGGCTCACGGGTTAGCCCGCTGTTGCCTTGGCTCACGGGTTAGCCCGCTGTTGCCTAGACTCACGGGTTAGCCCGCTGTTGTCTATATAAGTATGGCTCATCAAAGTAAACCATGGCTCACGGGTAAGCCCGCTGTTGCCTGAAATATGTGGCTCACAGGAAAATCCCGCTGTTGCCTAGACTCACGGCTGGTTCCGGTCTTGTCTATATAAGTTTTATTGACTCACGGCTGGTTCCGGTCTTGTCATTTCATTTTATTGACTCACGGCTGGTTCCGGTCTTGTCATTATATTTTATTGACTCACGGCTGGTTCCGGTCTTGTCATAAAAGTTTGACTCACAGCTCCGTTCTTGTCTATTATAGACTCACGGCTTATCTGGTATTGTCGTATCATAGTGTATATATATATGTATTGACTCACAGTTCCGTTCTTGTCATCGCAATGACTCACGGCTTATCTAGTCTTGTCGTTTACATATATTTTTACACTGGTCATTTTCGTCCCTCGAAGCCATATCAACCTGTAACAAATCAATCATCATATATCACATATGATATCAGTGAGATTACTCACCTGGATGCTAGCTGCATTTAAATCCCGGTTGTTTCTTGCTTTTTCGTGCACCACAACCATTTTGTCCCACGCCTATATAATCATTTATATACCAAATGATAATAGGTTAATAGCCATTCCAATTAACTCTAATACAATAGAGTTCAATACAATATCATTATAAACAATGCCTAGTTAATAAACTTTCCGTTTACTAACTTTTTGTGAATTTTACTATTCACCGAGGCATTCGAGTCGATCTACAGTGCCCCCGAGGGGTCGAAAACTCAACTTAATAATTTTCCCAAACTTTTCAGACCATAACGAGCCTATGGTCCAAATTTGAGCTAAAACGGACAAGCCAAACGAAAGTTAGCGAGTCGGAAGTCCCCTGCCTGGCCCCTGCTTGGAGGCGCACTGCGCCTGGGCGCACCCCGCCCTGATCCTGGGCGCACTGCGCCCTGCGCCTGGGCAGGCCTCCTGGACAGTCGCGATTTATGCACTGTAGCAAGCAGTTTTTGGCCATTAAGTCCTTAATCCAGTCCTTAATCGATTGGGGTTTGTTTCTAGGCTAAAACCTTATACTCTAACAAGGTTTTCAACCATTCAAAACAACTAAATCAATCAAAATGAAGAATTAGGGTTCTTAGTCCCAAAACCCCAAAACTTCAAATTCGTCAACAATAACAACCTACTTCCATTATCTTGAGTTAAGTCCTTATTAGCATGACTTAATGGAAGTATTACATCAACTTAACAACATAATTATCACTGCAAATGCAGTTTTGAGTTGCTACCAAAAACTCATCAAGAACACATTCAAGAACTTGGAATACTAACCTTAATAGCTTAGGAATCAACAATTCCAATCCATGGTTCCAATTCCAAGCTTCAATCCTTCAAGACTTTTCCAGAAATTTCTCTCAAGATCAATCCCGTTGCTGCACAATTTCAGCCAAAAATAATGAAATGAGAGATATTTTCTCTCTTATATATTTTCCATATTTTCACTTTTAGTCCCTAAGTTCATTCTCTTGAACTTTGACCACAATAATCAAGTTTTATGACAATAAAACTTCCATTCTTTACACATTTGCCACTAACAACAATATTTTTACATAATTGGTCGTTGACTTGGTCAAATGACCAAATTACCCTTTTGCGGTAAAACGACCAAAAATCAATTTTTATAACATTTTAAGTTCAAAACTCAAAATATTATTTCAATCCAAATACTTTTCTGTCCAAAAGACCAATTTACCCTTCCAAGGTAAAATGACCATTTTACCCTTTTTATTATAATTATATAAAAAGAGTATCTTGGCGTTACAAATTCTCCCCTCCTTCAAAAGATTTCGTCCCCGAAATCATACAAGGAGTTGAGGGTATATCTCCCTTGTTTCACTTTCGGTCTTCCACATCATGTCGGAATCTTTATAATATTGCCTAAGCACTTAACCATACTATCTTCTTATCTCGTAGTTATATCACCATTCATATATCATTCCTCCGGTTGTCCCGGGTATCATATCTACTTATCTGTCTTCATTTCATCATGAGGGTTTGTTGGGAATTATCATTACATAACTTCTCGTCCCAAACAATTTTTTTTTTCAAAGGATTAGTTTTTTGTACTACCACCTTCCTTTACTTGGAATTCAAAGGTTTTTACTTAGTGGTCCACATACCATTTTGCAAATTTCTTAACCGATCTTCACATTCGTTCGTACTCATCAAGTCTTTTCCTCAGTTTGTGCAAGAATCTAGGATCTAGCCAACGGCTTTACTACATCTTCAATCCAATAATCGAATGATATCACGGTATTCCATACCATACTTCATACTAATCATCAAACTACAAACATGTAGGCTGCTATTTCTTGCAAATTCTATCGGAGATAGACAATCTTCTCATCTTCTGCTAGGGTCTTCTGTGCAAACTTCAAGCACATCTTCTAAAATATGAATCATCAGATCATTTTGTTCACCAATACACGGTACTTGCAGAGACTTTATTGCAAAGTCTATAACAATGTTGTCCCATTTCTTTTCTGGGGCCAACCATGGGTCAATTTCTTCGCGTGTTTCTAACAGTTTGACTTTACTTTACGTACAAGTCAAATACTTTTCATATATCTTTCAATATCTTTCTTCTGTCCCAGCCACCAATACATAGGTTTATCAACCTATCCAGTCTGGTATTGTCCCGGGTATACTGCATATATAGTATAAGATACATCTTTTCAAGATGATTTTTCATGTTCCAATTACTTTGGAATCCACATTCACAACCACCAAGGGTTTTAAATCACTGTGATTTTCCAATTAGCTCCTGCTAATATCCAGTAATTCATCCATTATTCACGTTTTAAATCTTGCACACTTCTCCCTGTGCTACCCGAATCAACTCAGGAAATCAATTTACCACACTCATACATGTGGATGTAACCTTCAAAGGTTACTCTTTTCAATTTCAGGCATCTATAGCCACATCTTTCTTTCTGAGATGGTACAAGATTCCATAACCGAAATCTTTAAGTAATCCATCTATCTTTTATCTAGCTCATATTTAGCTTCTTTTCTGATCAATAAAGTATTTCAAGCTCTAATGATCCACATAAACAATCAGCTTTACACCATATGCATAGTGTCTCCAAAGCTTAATACCAAAATCATAGTTGCTACTGCAATATCTTGCATCTACGATCGAATCTGGATGCATTTCTATAATCCAATTTATCCGCTTAGCATCAAAGCTAACATCAGAATTTCACATAAGGTTTATCCCAAACCGTTACAAGATATCTGTGGTCTTTCTACCACTCAAACTTTATACTTTTATTAGTCAACCTTAGTCAACTGAACAACAATCAAGGAGCAGTTTACTACAACTCTCCCATAGCAACCCACCAATCCAAGGAAACTACTACTACTTCAGTCAGATTCCAAGGCGGTTTCTGTCTTATCACATCAGTATTTCCACTGTATCTACTTTATCATCTCTAGCATTATTAACATGCCCAAAGAATGTAAATCTTCTTTTAACCAAATTTCCATACTTGGAGAATTTTACACATCACTTAACTCAGTGAAGTAACTCCAATATCTGGTACAAACGTACCTCATATACGATCTGGTTTCGAGAATATCAAATTCTCATTAGTCAATGCACATATGCATCAACTTGTCTTTCTTCTTTTCAACAAGATAGGGCTCCATACGATGACACACACGGTCATAAAAGACCCCAATTCAAAAATTTCTTCCAGTTGTTTTCCAACTCTGTCATCTCTACAGATGCTAATCAATATAGAGCCTGAATAGCAACAACGGCTCCCAAAATCAGTTTAATCATAAACTTTTCTCGCCTATCTGGCAGAAATCTTGGAAGTTCTTTTCAAAAGAAACATCCGAGAATTTATTCAAAGTAGTACACTACTATCACTGCTTTATCTAACTTAGCCAATACCACGTATGCCAATTATAACATCCTTCTTTCACTAACTCTTTTCCGAGTTTAAGCAAAGAAAAATAACCGGTATTCTCCACATCGGTCATTTACCATGGATTTCCATCCATTTCATTTCTGTTTTAAGAACCATACTGTTCTTATTTCTACAATTCATGTTAGCATAATTCATTGCTAACCAATTCATAAGCACAACTGCTTCAGATTCACTGGTAGTCATTGGCTTCAGATTTATAGGGAAAATGGTCCCGTAAATCCTAGGCAAACTACCTTCCAGGCGTTCAATATCTAGAACATTCTTGCTATCTGATAGCTGCTTCCAAAATTTCATCTAAAATCGTTGATGAAATATTCCAACAAGACATCAAGTCATCGATCCCAAGCATAGCTTCATGGATCCAATATAACATACACGAGTTATATTCAGAACAATTACAGCGGAGATCATATCAATCTCCTCACGAGCTTCTTCCACAGTCTGCTGGAATGCTCATAGCATCACTGGTCCTTTTCGACTGTTCATTTCTTCTTTCTTTCTTGGGTTCATCACCCGTTACTCCACATTTAGCATGTGAGTATGTCATAAGGAAGTGATCTATAGTTCCATTCTGGAACCACTTCCGTCCCACGCAACAAATTCGAGCAATATGCTCCCATTTTCTGCAATTTCAGCATGTCAACGATAGAGTCTTAACTCTACAATGTTCTGAGTGCTTTTCCTGCACTTCTTATACTTTATCATTTTTTCGTTCAGGTCTCTTCCCTTCAAGGTTAGACCTAATTCGTGATAACTTCTTCTGAGAAGTCCACTAATATTTTCTGCTTTTCTTGTAGTCCCAACTACTGTTCTTTCACCTTGTATATCAACCAAGGTGAGCAACCGATTTCTTTATCTGACCACATCAGCTAACATTGCTCATCATGTGGATTTCCACTATTCGTCCCCTTTTTGCTCCTCATACAACGGAGTCTTGAGAAAAGGTTGATCCATTTCCTAGAGCTACGCGCCCTAAATGTCTCCCAAGGAGATTCACAGTTCATACTTCTTATACGTAAGAAGTCGGCAACAGTCAGGTTATATATGTATAATAACAACTATATACACCTAACTATGCATCATGTCTACTATCTCAGGGTTTAAGTCTAGAAATCTACTCTATAGACACCTAGTTCACTTAAACCACGGCTCTGATACCAACTTGTAACACCCGGCTTTTAATACAAAACACCCCTGAAAAATTTTTCATTTAAAACATAGGTTTCAATACATAAAACCATAATAAAGGGGTATATTTTAACAAAAACGGGTACAAGTGTATCAAGGAGAATATATAATACCAATATCTCCTTTGAAGCCGGGCTGCTACTTACAGCATCTACAAGTCCCACTTCAAGAGTCACGGACTTTATCTTGTCCCCTATCAGTAACATGCTAACCTGCAGGGACATTAACAAACGGTATGAGCTACAAAGCTCAGTGAGTAATCAAGTCTGCAAATAACATGTATCAAAATACAATAATATAATTGTCTGGATATCGAATCCAGAATCCTAGCCTTACTGGCTGACCGCATATAATCTAGGATTTCACATCCTAATCATATAGCCTTACAAGCTGAATCATAGTAACCTGTAATTAACAAGCCACATTAGTTATTTGCACATATAATCATATCTAATCTTTTCTGTCCCATGTTTCTTAGTCACAGTGGACTGCATCAATATCATGGCTATACAAGCCGCATCGTTTATCATGGCTATACAAGCCACACCAAAGCTTTTTCAGCATATAATTCATAGTCCGAAGACCGTACCTGTCTGGGTTCAACAACCCAGTATCGTAGCTATAAAGCTGTACCATTTCCGTATAATCATATCGTAGCCATATAGGCCGCACCAGTTGGATATAGCATCCAATATCATAGCCACGAGAGGCCGCACCATCTGTTATCAGTTTCTTTCACGATCAAATATGGCTCACGGGTTAGCCCGCTGTTGCCTTGGCTCACGGGTTAGCCCGCTGTTGCCTAGACTCACGGGTTAGCCCGCTGTTGTCTATATAAGTATGGCTCATCAAAGTAAACCATGGCTCACGGGTAAGCCCGCTGTTGCCTGAAATATGTGGCTCACAGGAAAATCCCGCTGTTGCCTAGACTCACGGCTGGTTCCGGTCTTGTCTATATAAGTTTTATTGACTCACGGCTGGTTCCGGTCTTGTCATTTCATTTTATTGACTCACGGCTGGTTCCGGTCTTGTCATTATATTTTATTGACTCACGGCTGGTTCCGGTCTTGTCATAAAAGTTTGACTCACAGCTCCGTTCTTGTCTATTATAGACTCACGGCTTATCTGGTATTGTCGTATCATAGTGTATATATATATGTATTGACTCACAGTTCCGTTCTTGTCATCGCAATGACTCACGGCTTATCTAGTCTTGTCGTTTACATATATTTTTACACTGGTCATTTTCGTCCCTCGAAGCCATATCAACCTGTAACAAATCAATCATCATATATCACATATGATATCAGTGAGATTACTCACCTGGATGCTAGCTGCATTTAAATCCCGGTTGTTTCTTGCTTTTTCGTGCACCACAACCATTTTGTCCCACGCCTATATAATCATTTATATACCAAATGATAATAGGTTAATAGCCATTCCAATTAACTCTAATACAATAGAGTTCAATACAATATCATTATAAACAATGCCTAGTTAATAAACTTTCCGTTTACTAACTTTTTGTGAATTTTACTATTCACCGAGGCATTCGAGTCGATCTACAGTGCCCCCGAGGGGTCGAAAACTCAACTTAATAATTTTCCCAAACTTTTCAGACCATAACGAGCCTATGGTCCATAATTGAGCTAAAACGGACAAGCCAAACGAAAGTTAGCGAGTCGGAAGTCCCCTGCCTGGCCCCTGCTTGGAGGCGCACTGCGCCAGGTATCAGGCGCACTGCGCCTGGGCGCACCCCGCCCTGATCCTGGGCGCACTGCGCCCTGCGCCTGGGCAGGCCTCCTGGACAGTCGCGATTTATGCACTGTAGCAAGCAGTTTTTGGCCATTAAGTCCTTAATCCAGTCCTTAATCGATTGGGGTTTGTTTCTAGGCTAAAACCTTATACTCTAACAAGGTTTTCAACCATTCAAAACAACTAAATCAATCAAAATGAAGAATTAGGGTTCTTAGTCCCAAAACCCCAAAACTTCAAATTCGTCAACAATAACAACCTACTTCCATTATCTTGAGTTAAGTCCTTATTAGCATGACTTAATGGAAGTATTACATCAACTTAACAACATAATTATCACTGCAAATGCAGTTTTGAGTTGCTACCAAAAACTCATCAAGAACACATTCAAGAACTTGGAATACTAACCTTAATAGCTTAGGAATCAACAATTCCAATCCATGGTTCCAATTCCAAGCTTCAATCCTTCAAGACTTTTCCAGAAATTTCTCTCAAGATCAATCCCGTTGCTGCACAATTTCAGCCAAAAATAATGAAATGAGAGATATTTTCTCTCTTATATATTTTCCATATTTTCACTTTTAGTCCCTAAGTTCATTCTCTTGAACTTTGACCACAATAATCAAGTTTTATGACAATAAAACTTCCATTCTTTACACATTTGCCACTAACAACAATATTTTTACATAATTGGTCGTTGACTTGGTCAAATGACCAAATTACCCTTTTGCGGTAAAACGACCAAAAATCAATTTTTATAACATTTTAAGTTCAAAACTCAAAATATTATTTCAACCCAAATACTTTTCTGTCCAAAAGACCAATTTACCCTTCCAAGGTAAAATGATCATTTTACCCTTTTTATTATAATTATATAAAAAGAGTATCTTGGCGTTACATTCACCCAAAGTGAACATCAATTCAATTTTACATGACATGTGAATTGATGTAGGGGTATTCATCAAACCTTACAAACCACATCGGCTGTTTCCTACCGCACCAAACCATAACACATAACACAGTTGACAACTTTTGTGGTGCAGTTTGTCATTTCGTCAAACTGCACTATGTGGTGCAGTTTGTGGTTTTCTAATTAGAAACCTGCGATTTAAACCACACTGTACCACATACTTAAAACAATACATATTGGTCGAACGTTGGCCATTACATGTTAGACAAAACATCATGAAATTCCTTGACAAAACGGATACATAAAGGTAGATAGATATTACTTAAAAGATTGACCAACTGGAGTATTATGATCATATTTGTCTTGTCATAACTCTAATTAAGGCAATTCAAAATGATTTGGAAAGAAGACACAGTTATCTACAACATTCATGGTTTACATTTTCAGAATATTTGTGATCATCTAGGTCAAAATAATAATGGAAGTTGAAAGTAGTGTGCTGATGGTCAAAAATCTTAACATAATGAAGATATTTTCATCGTCGCATTTTGGAGCTTCAATTTATCTATCTGATGTTTTGTAAGGTTCGTGTTCCATAAACAAAAAATCTGCCCACGCCACATCAAATATCACCATATTTCATAACATGGTTTAGAACTTTTATGGCGTCATTTGCAGTTTATGAAAATCATAACCGTATTATGCGGTGTAGTTTGTGGTTTTGAGTCTAAAACTTACCAACCTCCTCTGCGAACATCCGTAAATTGATGTATTAAAAAGGTAGATGTATCAATTCATAAAGGCAATTGTAAGAACCAAAATTCTATGAGAAATTATGCTTGTATTTTAGAGATAACGTCAATGAGGTAAATTTGACCATAAGGGTAATTTGGTCACTTGGACAAAAATTATACAATTTTCGTATTTCATGGTATGTTTATGTCGTAATATGTGTTTCGACTATGGTGTGTAAGTTTGACGACTTAAAGCCAAATATTGGAAAAGTTGGACGTATTAATTTGGGACAAAATGTTTTCTGTCAAATTCATGCGACGCGTCCCAAAAGTAGTTTGCCATTATAAGATATGATTTTGAAAGAAGATTGCTATGTTAGGATCGCGCCTCATAGAGGTTAAGTATGGTGACGCGTTTAATGGTGGACTGCGACACGTTCGTATAATTGACGCAACGTGTAAGTAGTGCAGAAAAGGCGCGATTTAAAAGCCTTAAATCAGTTCTTTGACTCATTTATCAAAGACATAATTTAGAATCTCGAGGAAGGGACGAGCCCTTGAGTTCTTGTGAGCCAAAATCGATAGGAGACAATGTGGGTTTTAAGGGTTAAGCACTAGCTACTTGATCTTGGAAGGTAACCTCTTAATCCCCTTATTAAAATTGTGTATATGATTCGAATTGTGTTAAGGGTTTCAAACCCTAACTTCTGAAATGACGAAATTAGTATGTTATGCTTGATACATAAGGAAAAGAGGAGGAAAATAACATACTTTCTTGGACGGTTGGTTTGGAATCGGGATGGAAGCTTGACTTAGGTTTTTGATTCACAAACCCTAAATTATAAATGATAACATGGATGTAGTTGAGGTTGTCCCTTGATGAAAATGTTAAGACATGTGAGTAAATTATGCCCAGTTGATTATAACTACAAGTTGTTATTGGAGAATTGGCCTTTATAATGAAAATTGAACTCATGTCTTAATAGATCAAGACATAGGCTTTGTTAAACCAAGAAGTAGAGTCAAAATGCATGCTAGAACGTGTAGATAATGAAAGCATTAAGTCAAGTGTGTGAATGATGATTGATATTTGAGTTATGATACTTAAGAGTCTCACGTGGTTTTGACGGCTTCTACGACGAAAGGCGAAGCGTATGGATTAGCTTGGACTGATGATGCCTAAAGCATCACTAAGGTGAGTACATGCTATCACACTATATTGGATATACGTTATTGTTTAATATAGTTGGTGTTGATGTATTATATATTGTAGTATCTGTTGTGTTGTGACGATATAATATTGTGATGTGGTTTGTATGCCGAATAATATTGTCTTAGATTAGAACCTAGTTTCCTAGATTAATAGCTAACTAGAACAGTGCACCATTAGGTTGAGCTGAGAGTATGTGTAGACCTACATTTCTTATGGGGATGTGACACGAATTGTCCATTAATCCATAACAAGGTCCGACCTTGATGGATTGAAGTTCTTGACATGATTGAGAGATTTGGTATTATCTTGTGCCAAAATTTAGCTAATCATTTTTTTATTAATGACGTAGATTTGATTGACCTTTATAGGAGGTAGATCTTTCACTTGGAAAATTAATGGGTATAAAAATGAGTAAGATTTATTACTTCTTTCTCTTAGAAGAACTCATTGATATGTTTCCAGATCTCAATGCTTAATTCTTAGAAAGGAAATGGTGTGATCATTGTTTGATCTTCTTAAAGTAATTGGTCATTCATTTGATCAACTCCTTTCAACCGTGGAAGGCTTCTAAGAGGAGGTAAATGTGGTTTAATGTCAAGAAGTGGAGGATGTGAATAATTCAACGGTGTCTTTCAACAAAAAGCTTCAAAAACTCAAAAGTAGACTTAAAGTTTGGTATGTTAAAAAGAAAAATATTCAAAGGTCCAATAAATTGGGCTTGAAGGAATTTTTTTTGAGGTTGATAAAAATATGAATAGCGGAGTGGTTTAAGTCTCCAAATTGATCCGAGGATTGATTTACAATAACAATTTGGAGACATAGAGAAATTTGAATTTATAGATTTGGCTCAAAAGGCCAAAATTGGATGGGGAATTGAAGTATAAATTAACTTAAATTCTTTTAATGGGATGCTAAAATAAAGACGACATCAATTTTCTATCCGGGGGCTATGGCTGATAGAGAGTGGATTACGAACCCAAAGCCTAAAAGTGAATTTTTCTAAAAAAAAATCGGCTAAATTCAACGATATTGAGCATAATCGTCCTTCTCATGAAAGTTTGTTGTTTAAAGATTTTTTACACATAAAATGTCAAGAATGAATTGTGGAGTTGTTGAAGTGATAAAGCTTCGAGGCCCAACAATTTTTATTTTATGTTTGAAATTTTAAAGAGATTTTAGGATTTGTGTAGAATTGATGAAGCATTTCATTATTTTGAGGCAACTCCTAAAGGATGTAACATCCTTTATTGCACCCATCCCACAAGTAAAGGATACGATATTTGTAAAATATTGTCGACCTATCAATCTTATACGATGCCAATACAATATCATAGCAAATATTTTAGCTAATCGACTTTCTGGGGTAATCGGGGATATGGTTAGTATAAAACAATCAACATTTATTAAAGTTCATCATATTCTTTATTGTTATTTACATTGTCAATTATATGGTTGTTTACAAAACGATTTAAGTAACAAAAAAAAAAAATAATAATAATAAAAATAAAAACTAGTTATGCAGCGGGACATATGGATTTAAATTAATTCTCAATATGGGAATAATTAGATCATACTTGATTAACCAAAAGACAACCATAGTGTGTTTAGAATTTTACATCAACTGCAGTGAAAATATTTTGGTGTAGAAACTAAATATCAAAGAAAAATCTATGTATATACATTCAAATAAAGTAGACAGCAAAAATTGACTTTATTCGATCAACAAGCAAACTTCTTCTTTTTGTGATATTCGTAGAAAATCATGGCCATGAAAAACATTGATCCAATCGGTGGACTTTTAATCCGTCAAACCATTAATTAAATTATAAGACAAGCCCATACATAATTCCTTTGGATTATTTAATATCCAACACGATTACTTAAACTCTTTTAAATAAATAATAAATAAAGTTTCTATTTATAATAAATAAAGTTTTGTTTATTTTGTTGGTTTAATAAATATTAAATAAACCCTTTTATTTTAAACATTTGCTTGATTGAATAATAATATTTATCTTATATAATATTATTTATTTTATGTCTTTAATTTGCTTTTTGTATATGACCTCATATGTTCACATATATGTTAAATTCTGTGTATCTTGTACACTAGATCCAACATATTAATGGTAAATAAAACAACTAAAAAGAAGCTTAGGAAAAAGACTCATGTTGGTGAACAATCTCCCTCTGGAATTAAGACAATGTGATCATTTTCCTATCATTTCGTATTTATTGTGGCATAGAGGGTTTGCACATGGCCTTAGAATAGGCAATTTCCATGAATGGTGTCAAGGAGCTCAAGTGGGAAATATTATTAGTTTAATCATAATTTTTCTGTACGGATGATGTTATGGTGTTGATCTTAGGTGTTGAGGTGCTTTTATCTTGTATTGGGTCTTGAGATAAACTTACAAAAAAAAAAAAAAAAAAAAAAAATCTATGGGAGTTAGGGTTTCTCATGAAGAGGTGGAGGATTATCAAGAATTTTTGGATGTTCTCAAAAAAAATTACATTTTATATACTTTGTTTTACCCATTGGAAGTAGTATGTCACGAATGGAAAGGTTGGAAAACACTTATTAAACGACACATAAAAAAAAATCAAATTGGAATGTTAAAAATTTTCAGTTGGAGGAAGAACCACCTTACCTAAAGCAATTTTATAAAGCTAATAATAAATTATATGTCAACTTTTATATCTTAGAAGTTGGTTTTTAATAGTTTGAAACTTTAGTCATGTTTTTTTCCGGATTGAGAGATGAGGGAAAAGAACATGTTGGGTGAAATGGAAGAAGTATTGGCTAGTAATGTTAGACAAGTTTAGTTTATTATATTGTTCATAGTTAAGGGTATTCAAGTGTATTTATCTTCTAGTATAAATAGACACATGTAATCTTATTCAATTAATGTGAAATCACGGTTTAACTTGGTATTAGAGCCAAGTAAACCCTAAACCCTAACTCTTGCAAATCGGCGGCCTCCTCCTTGGCTTCAACCCTAATTACCGATCTGCTTCCAAACACCTATCATGGCAAACATAGTCGTCTTTACAACCCAAGAACGCACCTCCCATAACTCCCATAAATTTGCTTTTACCCTCTCACCTACAAACTATGGGTACCGGAAGGGTATGCTTGAACCTTTTCTCCTTGCCAACAATTTGTATGGCTATGTCGACGGCTCTATACCCTGCCCTGACAAAAAGATTAGTTCTGGCGAAGCTATTACCGACAACCCCAACTATACCCGGTGGATTGCTAATGATGCGCATGTTCGAAGGATCATCATCTCCACCGTATCTGAGGCTTCTTTTCAGCATGTTCAAGGTACTACCTTGCGTGATCTCTGGCTTGGCTTGGAACGAATTTATGCTCCACACAACTCTTCCAGAGAGTACATCTTAAAAACTCAATTACTTAAACTTACCATGAAAGGAGATGAAACCCCTCTTGCTTATCTTTCACGTGCGCAAGAGTACTCCACTGCTCTTGCTAACATTGGTGAACAATTCAAGGACAAAGACTTGGTCCTTCTGGTTGTTGCGGGACTAAGAGAAGAATACAATAGTCTCAAGGCAAATCTTCTAGCATGAGATCCTCCAGTTACTTTTGTTGAACTCCACTCTCTCCTTAGTGATCACGATTACTTGATCACCAAGAATGTTCCTGATGTCTCGCCATCTCAGCCTCACGTGTTTGTTGCCTCCACCACCGGTGCATCAATCTCGCATCTAAACCAAATACAAAGTCAAATCCAGAGTCTGCAACAGCTGGCTTCTCAACTTAGCCTCCAACTCAATCCCACGGCTTCTGAGCATGCTTCACCTCAGGCTTTCTTTACCTCTCGCAACTCCAACAATTCTCGTGGCAATCGTTCTCGTGGCAACGGGTCTCACAATAACTCCAGGGGTACTAAGTCCAACCAAGGTAACCACAATAACAACAATACCCCTCGCCAGTTCGCTTGGGAATCCACACAAAACACTGTATACAGGCACTGTAATCGTTGTGGTATTAGACATCTCCCCTGTCAATGTCCAAACAATCAATGCATGAATAATTCCTCCAGACCCTAGGCGAATTTTACAAATTTTTCCAAACATGCCTCGACTTCAGGAAGTGCTTGGTTCCCTGACACGGGTGCTAATAATCACACTACTCCAGATTTCTCTAATCTTGACACTTCTGAATTTTATCGAGGACCGGACTCCCTTCATGTTGGCGATGGTAATTCTCTCCCTATTATCCATGTTGGCTCATCAAAACTTTACTCTCCTAATAAAGTTTTTAATCTCTCGAACATCCTACATGTTCCTGATATTAAGAAAAACTTATTATCCGTTTAACAATTTTGTTCCGAAAATAATGTTTTCTTTGAATTTCATTCTTCTTTCTTTGTTGTGAAGGACGAGCACAATCACAACACTTTTTTCACGGGGCGAAGTGACAACGGTCTTTACTCGTTTTGTCTTCCACGTTTCAAGTATTTTTCAAAGCTCGCTCTCACAGCAACAAAAATGTCTCCAACTATCTGGCACCATCGCCTTGGGCATCCACATCATCGAGTTTTTGCTAATATAGTGTCTAGTTTTTCACTTCCTGTTTCCACAAAACAATGTTTAGATTTGTGTTCTTCTTGTCAATTAGGGAAGTCTTCCAGACTTACCCTACCTAGTTCAAGTTTTCAAAGTCGTCATATTTTAGATTTAATATATTGTGATGTTTGGGGACCTTCACCCACTGTTTCCTTTGATGGCTATCGTTTCTTTATGTTGTGTGTTGATCACCATTCTCGATATATGTGGCTTTACCCGTTGAAAAATAAATCTGATGTGTTCAAAACCTTTATACACTTTGTTACCATGGTTGAGCGCCAATTTACTTCCAAACTCAAGTGTGTTCAAACCGATTGGGGCGGCGAATTTCGCAATCTCTCCTCTTTTTTCTTTTCACTTGGCATCATCCATCGTCTCTCCTGCCCTCATACTAGTGCCCAAAACGGTATTGTTGAGAGACGACATCGCCATATGGTTGACACGGGGCTTGCCCTCCTTGCTCATGCCAAGCTTCCCCAACGTTTTTGGCAATTTGCTTTTGAGACAGCGATTTACCTTATTAATCGACTACCCTCCCGTGTCTCCTCCAATAAGTCGCCTTATGAGTACATCTTTCATCGCAAACCCGATTATTCTTTCCTTCGGGTCTTCGGTTGTGAATGCTTCCCATATCTCCGTCCCTACAACCGCCACAAGATGGATTTTTGATCTATCCCTTGTGTGTTTCTTGGGTATAGCCCATCCCACCATGGCTATCGGTGTCTTGACACCTCTACGGATCGGGTTTATATTGCACGCCATGTTCACTTTAATGAAAATGTGCTTCCTTTTCCCAACCCCCACCCTCCACGGCTACTTACGAGACTCCATATGTCTCGTATTTTCCATGCCACATACCCATTCCTCCCGACCCTATCACCCTTGACACCACCAAGCCTTCACTGGCTCCTACACCCCCTCACTCGCCTCCTGCAGCACCACCCTCCACTGACGCTACCCCCGCTGCTACTCCGCCCACTACCCTGCCTCCACAACCTAACTGGCTGCCGCACCCATGCCACCCCCTCGCCCTCGCCCTTCCAACCTGCGCCCTAACCCGAAACCCAAGACTTCCTACAGCCCATTGGCTTACCACACCACTACCACCATAACCGAACCTACCTCCTTTACTGTTGTCAACAAGTCTGCTGAGTGGCGCAAAGCCATGGCTGAGGAATACAGTGCCCTCACGAAAAATGGCACCTAGACTCTTGTCCCTCCTGTTCCTCATGCTAATTTAATTGACTGCAAATGGGTCTACAAATTGAAAAAGAATCCCGATGGTAATATTTCTCGCTACAAAGCTCGGCTTGTAGCAAAGGGTTTCAAACACCAAGCCAGGGTTGATTACCATGAAACTTTTAGTCCCGTCATTAAAGCCACTACCATTCGTGCTATTCTCTCTCTTGCTGTGACCCGCAACTGGTCCCTTCGTCAGCTAGATGTTCAGAACGCCTTCTTGCATGGTGATCTGAAGGAGACGGTCTATGTTCGCCAACCATAGGGTTTTGTTGATCCATCCAAACCTGAGCACGTGTGTTTACTTCATAAGTCCTTGTATGGCCTTAAGTAGGCTCCCCGGGCCTGGTTTCAGCGCTTATCTGTTGCATTACATCAGTTTGGCTTTGTCGGGTCTCGCACGGATCCCTCCTTGTTCATATTTAAAAATGGGCACACTCTGGTTTATATCCTCGTATACGTGGATGACATTATTGTTACAGGGAATGATGATGCCATGATTGCTCGCATTATTCAACAATTGAGCTCCACTTTTGCAATTAAGGATCTTGGTCAGCTTCATTTCTTCTTGGGGATTGAAGTTGTTTTTCGTGGTTCTGACCTTATCCTGTCACAACGCAAATATCTCTTGGATGTCATTCAGCGTTCCGGTCTAAAAGACTGTAAGCCGGTTACTTCTCCGATGTCTACTACTCAGGCGCTTTCACTTAATGATAGTCCGCTTTTGCCTGATCCAACAACGTATCGCCAATTAGTTGGAGCTCTCCAATATGCGAGTATTACGCGCCCAGACATTGCCTATTCTGTCAATAAGGTCTCCCAGTTTATGCATGCTCCAACTGAAAACCACTGGTCCGCTGTCAAACGTATTTTGCGCTACCTACAGGGCACGATTAATTTTGGGCTTCTTTTTCGTCACGACTCTGGATCCTCGTTGCAGGCTTTTACTGATGTTCATTGGCAGCCTGGAAACTCTGACTCTCTTCAGGCCTTCTTAGACTCAGACTGGGCTGGTTGTCCGGATGACAGGCGGTCTACCGGGGGATTTGCTGTGTATTTAGGATTGAATTTGATCTCATGGAATGCTCGAAAACATCGCACTGTCTCGCGCTCCTCTACTGAGTCTGAATACAAATCCCTTGCAGATACAGTTGCTGAACTAATTTGGTTAAAGGCCCTTCTCATCGAATTGGGTGCTCTTGAGAAACATCCCCCAACACTCTGGTGTGATAATCTTGGTGCTACCAACCTTTCGGCTAATCCGGTGTTTCATGCGCGCACCAAACATGTAGAAGTGGATTTTCATTTTGTTCGTGAATAGGTTGCATCTAGTCAGCTCCATGTCCAGTTTATTGTCACTGCTGATCAAATCGCTGATGTGTTTACTAAGCCGCTGCCATCACAGAGATTTATGTTTCTTCGTTCCAAGCTTCAGGTGGTTCCCTGCCCTTCGCTTGCGGGGGAATGTTTAGACAAGTTTAGTTTATTATATTGTTCATAGTTAAGGGTATTCAAGTGTATTTATCTTCTAGTATAAATAGACACATGTAATCTTATTCAATTAATGTGAAATCACGGTTTAACTAGTAAACATGCAGGTGGTCTACCAATTAGAAGCTTTATTGCATTTAGTCGGGATTTAATTTTTAAAAGGCAACATAGATTCATTTCTAAATCGGATTCTTTGTGGTTGCATGTATCAAGATATACATAGATTGGAAGGTAGGTATGGGTTGGCTTTACATCAAATGAAAGTCAAAGGTGTGTGGAGCAATGTTTTTCGGTTATGCAATCAATCTCGATCAAAAGCGGCCGAATTTTATATTTAAAGAAGAAATTGGGCAATGGTGTTTTAGACATATTATATGCCAACTTTTAGATCTCAAAAATTGGTTTTGAAGTGTTTGAAACTTTACGGTCATGTTTTTTTTTTTTTTTTATTTGGGATGAGAGATGTGGGGAAACAAATTGGGTGAAATGGAAGAAAGTATTGAGCCAATGGGTTTTGGTTGGTTTCACATCACATTAAAAATAAAAAGGTGTTGGAGTAATATTGTTAGGTTATGCATTCCACTTCGATCAAAATGGAATTATTTAAAGAAAAAAGTGGGCAATGGTTTTGAATTAGTTTTTTAGAAGATTTTTGGTTTGGTGACGTTGTTCTAGAAATAGGTTTCTTAGATTGTATGTTTTGGAAACATGTAAAAAAAAGGAACGGTTCATAATCCCCTAGCTAATGAAGAGTGGACACGAATCTAGAATTTGTTGTTTTAAGTGACCAACAGGCAACAAGAGAGGTGGAAGTGATTTATTCTGTAAAATTGGCTCAAAAAGTTTTTATAGACAATGGTACTTTTGTTATGGGGGAGAAATTTGCTAGATAGAATAAATTGACGCCTATAAAAGTTAATATTTTGATTTGACCGACTTTATTTAGATATGTTACCAACTAAAATGAATTTGGATAATAAGGCATATATTGATTCTATTTTATGCCATATTTTCGAGTTGCATTGATAAACTAATGTTTTTTTTTTTTATTTTCATTATTGGCTGCGTAGGCCGTAGCGCCTTCCATTTGGCAACAAGTTATAATTTGGTGGAACATTGACGTATCTTCGTTTAGTTAAGTTAGAAAATGGAGACTTTCAGAGACTCAAAAAACTATTTGAATATGGTTGTTTTTACTACTTATTGGGTTTATATCATATATGTGGTTTTCTAATTTCCTAAACTTTTGCCAAAAAACCAAGAAATTATGTTTCTTTTTGGTAAGATTCCTAAAATCTTTTTTTTGGTTGTTTAATGGAAGTGTCAAAATGAGAGTGAATTGATTTGGATAGTTACAAAACTCATCTATGACAATTTTTATTTTGTAGGTTTCGCATTGTAATTTTTTATCACTAGCTACTTACCGGTTTTAGTAAAAAATTTGTTGTTCAGAAAAAGTAAAAATATGTTGACGCTAGTTGGAAAATAAGGTTAGTAAGATATATGGTTATAGAAAATGAGTAAACTACAAAATTGATTATGGTGGTAGAAATTACAATTTTGGTTCCATTTTTCCGTTAAATTTTGATCATTATCAATAACTCCCTTAAAAATGGGTTGTTAATTCTTATAAAATGACACAATTTGGATGACCTCACTATAAATCAATGTTCTAAAGAAGGTAAGTCGTGGCAAAGCCATGTTTAGCTTTTTAGAACATTATTGGAACACCACCACCCAACCCCTAAATGTTTCTTCTCTGGGATCATGTGTTATAGCAGATAGGAACACCACCACCCAATCCCTAAATGTTTCTTCTCTAGAATCATGTGTTATAGCAGATAGGATATGAAACGAATAAACCAAAATAGGGGTGAAGCTTTGTGATGTGTATCTCGTGTTTTACTATGGGATACGTTCTTTTGATCATCGACAATCCATAAATTATTGCTCCGGTATAACGTACACCTGAGAAAGATAACATCAATTTCCTTTAAGGTTGAAAGGGTGTACCACCCCTGCAACATGTGGTGAGGCCAGATGACATCACGGTAGGTGCGATGACACCACTCCAGTAGATGTAACGCCGTAACGCCCATGGGGTGAGGTTCCCATGCAGGAGAAACCCATTGTGCCTCCCCCCACCCCTACACACACATATTTCTGTCTCTATCTTTTTCTCTCTCTCTCTCTCTCTCTTTATCTCTCTCTCTCTATATATATATATATATATATATATATATATATATATATATATATATATATATATAAAGACATCCCTTTTATGTGAGGCATATCCAATATCCAAAGTGAATCTATTTTTGTTTTGTGTTTATTTTTTTAATTTTTTTATCATTAACTCTCTTTATATTTTTATTAACACTTTTAATTAATTCAAAGTTAAATAATCTAATCATTAGAAATAGTTAAATAAATTTTTGTACAATTAAAGGTTATTGACTTTGAAATTACATAATATTAATGTGGATTTGGACGAGGATTCAGACGAAAATTCAGAGATGGAATTAGATCAAGATTCGAAATGATATACTTTTTTTTCTTCTAAATTGTTGTTATGTTTTAGTTTTGTGTTAATTATTATTATTCGTTTTTTACTATTTTAGTTTGAATTAATGGAAAAAATAAGTTTTTTCTTAATTTGGAACTTATTTATAAATAAATTATATTTCTTTATACATTTTCTAAGAAAATAAAATTATAAAATAATAACTATGCTTGCTTTAAGTAATATAATGTTTTAATTTCATTTTTATTTATGTTATTTTAATTATTTACTTTGAAGTAATAATTTTTTTTTGGTTTTAGTTATAACTAAATTATATTTATTATCTAATTTAAGGAAAAGTGAGTGGAAATGAGTTGCAATCATATTTTAAGAGGGTGTTTGGGATTGTGGTTAGGAACAACAAATTGAATTATTGACTTTTGGAAAAGTCAATAACTTAAAAAAAGTGTTTAGGAAAAATATATGTCAAAATGAAAATACTTTTTAAGTAGCTTATAAAAATCATTTTTAGAAAGTAAAAACTAGGGACTTATTGACTTTTTAGAAACAATTTTTCAAGTTATAGCTTCTAAACTCACTTTTTAGTCATTTTATACATATAAACTAATTCAAACACTTTTTAATGACAATTTATTAACTTATAGCTTCTTGACACCATATAAACTAATCCAAACATTTTTTTTAAAACTTTTATTTTAAAGAGTCATAAGCTAATAAATACTTTTATCCAAAAATAAATTATCAACTTAAATAAGCATTCTCAAATACCCCTTAAGTTTTAGGAAAGTCTTGAGAGAACGATGAGAAAAATAACATAAGTTTTAGGTGACGATGAAAAAAATAACATTAACATATGGACCGAATGTACTCCGCTTTCTTTAAAATCACAAAGTACAAGTAGGTCAAGAATTTATATTTTACGACTCAAGAGTCAAGACTCTTGTGTCATTTAAACCAACAATAAATCCATTAACAATCAATTTAATACTTAGTAAATTCAAATCAATCAATAACGCTCAAAATGAATACACCACCATCATACATCATAATAAAACCAAACTTTTATCAATCAAAGCCATCACATCAACAATAATAAATCCTAAACCAAAAATCACTAAAAACCAACAAATTAGACTATATTGTCATCAAGAAAAAGAAAAAAAAAAATCAAACCAAACCAAACCAAACCCAATCCATATAACATACTTTGGAACATATACATCCAAATGACACCTAAAGAAACAACCCCATGAAAGCAAGTCTTGCCTTTTCTAATAAAGAAAACAACCCAATTGCATGTGCCCATGCACTCCAATTCCATAAAAAAGGAACCCTCATTTGGCCTCAAATTTGCTGTCTTTTCACCCAATTAACTCTAATTTAATCTTATCCCTCATGCATAAACCACGATTAATTGACAACTAATTAATCAAATCATTAATCCCAAAAGCTCAAAGCCTTTAGAATTCACAAAAAAAGTTAAAAAGATATTCTCTTTACAAAACATTCCAAACCATCCTAGCTTTCGGCAAATTCAATAAAAACATACCATGGTTTTTATGAGCAATAGATTTCATTAACACATTCGATGTATTTTTAAGAAACGAATATTTTTTTTTGCAAGCAAGATGAAACTAGGAACCTAGGATGGTTCTTGAAATTTTGATTATTTTTTCATTTTTTCTTGCCATTAGAGAAGAAAGATCCGAATCCCAAATTCAGAACCGGGTTGACCCGAACTACATTACTAGTGTTCGTATTGTTGCCATAGCTGTAACTCGATTTTCTCAATGGAGGTTTCTGGGAATTATGAGAATGTTTATGAGTAAAACCTTCTTTCGAAGACGACGATCGCTTCGTGCTTGTGGATGATCCGGCGGAATTGCTCCGGGATAACAGAGGAATCGGGCATAAACTTCGAGCGTATCCGCTGCCGCAACTGCTGCTTCTCTTAAATCCCCAAAATGATTTCGATGAATTTTGTTGCTCCTCGTCTACCGCCGGCAGTGGGGTGTGGTTTGCAAGTGGCGATTGTGGTGGTAACGGTGGTGGCGGTGATGGGTGGTGTTTGATTTGCGTTGGGATGATTTTTCCGTCGGAGAAAAGCTCGTCGGCCATGGAAGCATGGTGGTGGTTGGGATTCTGTTGAACGCAGAAATTGAAATCGACGCTCGAGGAGGATGAGAATGACCGGAGAAGTTGTTCGACGGGGACTGTATCGGATTGGGAGAGATCATGAGAGAATGAAATCCGAGGACTCATCGTCATATTCCCACCGGTGCCGGAATTTTCAGAGAGTAGTTCAATCGCCATTTATGAAAGATTCGCAAGAGTGAAACGGTGAGCGCATGTTGTGGCATTGACAGATGTTTCATAAATTAGGAAATGGAGTGTCACTTTTGGAATTATGTAAAAAATGAGGGACGAATTTGTAAATTAATGTACCTGAATTCCAAACACTCGCGACTTTCCTAGTACACACTAGAAGTATTAGAAAACCATATATATACAATTATTCTCGTATATTAATATAAAAAAGTTTCATTTCTATTTGTGAATAAATGAAGCAACTATAGCCAATAACGTTGGTAATTGGAAATTGGAATATCACTAAATGCAAAAAATATTGGCTCTACTATAACTAGTTCACATCGTGAAACTGATCTTTCAAATTTAAGATTTGGAAAATGACATTAAGTTACTGTTTTGACCTCCATTCACGTAATTAAAGAAGCATGATGTGGTCAAAGGACATGAATTCATGAAGATATTATCACATTCTAAAGGGTGGATAAAGGATGAGATTGTCTAAAGGTCACGAGACTCAATCTAAATGCAATAATATTCGAGAATAAATGTTATGCAAAAGGTTAAAGATTGTGAACATTACACATGAGCGATGTATTTGTATTGAAATTTCAGTCGAATTCGTTATTTTCAATTAACAATGAGGTTGATCCAAAAGTTGAAGTTGTGGTTGATAAGTTTTGTGTAATTTTATATCTTAAGAAATACTTTGTATATTTGTATTTGATAGATAGTGAAGGATGGGGGAGGGGAACATCATGTTTGTGATATGGACTTGTGAGGACCATTTTGAAGGTACGACTTCTTGCAATAAATGTTATGGTCTTGCTACGGAAACAAATCACATGAATATATGCTTGTATTTGTATCTACGTGACATCTTCTATTATTAGTTTTCTAATAATAATATGAAACAAACTTTGAGTATATATATATATATATATATATATATATATATATATATATATATATATATATATATATATATATATATATATATATATATATAGAGGACGGTCCTTTGAGAATATATATTAGGTTGAGATTGTGAGAATCAATCTCAGCCACTCATTTCAATAAGGCATGCGCGTCCAAATTTTAAATATCGTAAGGGCATAGGAGTAATTTCGCAATCTTAAAACATAAACTGAACATTCTAAAGATAAAAACCAATTTTTTCCGCCGTAATATTCGATCGTATCTCATCAATTTCACTGAATCGGTGACGAATTTATACCAAAAATCTTCAAATCTTCAAATCGAAAGCACGGATTCATTCAATCATCAAATCCGAACAGAATTTCACCTCTAAAAGAAAGAAATTCGATTATCGATTCACAAAGAACGACTGTTTACGACAGACGCATTCAATCAGGATTAAATACAAAATCAGGTTTCTCTGTTTCAGTTATTCGATGTTCCTGTTTTAATTTTAGTTATTCAATGTTGTTTACAGTGTATAATTTCATTGTTACAGTTTCAATTACGATACATTGTTAACAACAATGAACTCGAGTTCATACGAAGAAGGTTCTTCTTCAGCATCTAATCAATATACTGTTAATTCGAGCATCAATGAAGGTAAGATACAACTCATAATCGTATCCTTCTACTGTACTAATATATGATTTTCAAATACTTATGAATGTTCAATTCAATCACGATTATTCATATATGAATAACCGTATCCTTCTACTGTACTGATATATGATTTTCAACTACTTATGAATGTTCAATTCCATCACGATTATTCATATATGAATAACCGTATCCTTCTGCTGTATGAAAATACTTATGTAATTATGTGTAAACATCAATTCAATAACGATTATTCGTATATGAATGTTCATATATAATTTATATATGAATATCTATGTATGAATAAAATGTTGATTCATGTATGAATCAACATTTTTATTCATATGTGATAACTTGTGTATTAAATCATATGTAATAACTTGTGTATGTGATTATTCATATATGAATAACTGTATCCTTCTACTGTACTGATATATGATTTTCAAATACTTATGAATGTTCAATTCCATCACGATTATTCATATATTAATATCTGTATGTATGAATAAAATGTTGATTCATGTATGAATAAACACTTATTCATACATAATAGATATATTTTCACTTATGAATACATGTTTATTCATATGTGATTGTCTGTATGTATATAATAACATCTTTATATGATTATTTCATTTGAATAAATCATATGTAATAACTTGTGTATGTGATTATTTTGAATGAATCATATATGAATAGATGTTTATTTATATATGATAATTCTCTATATATAATAAGTTGTATGTGATTATTCATATATGAATGTTTATATATAATTTAAAAACTCATTAATCATATATGAATAACTAAATATATTTTTGGTGTTTTTTGAATCAGATGAAAATTCAAGTTCTACAAATGAATCAGATTCCCTTTATATGATACAAGAATTGAGTTACAGACCAGATGTACCTCAAGAATTTGTTCCTGTTAAAGATTCTATCTTCAATTCCTTATTTGAGGGGATCAAAATGTATACTAACTATGCAATAATGGCTGGTTTTGATACACGTCTGAGTACCCAATCAAGATTCGGCAAGGGCAATGATTTAATTAGAAAAAAGTATGTTATCTGCAATAGGGGTAGTAAAGATAAGAAGAAGTCTTGTGATACACTTGCAACAGGACCTGTTAGAAGAAGAGAAAACTCTACTAAGATAGCTACTGGATGCACTGCAAAGATTATATTTGAGTGTGTATATGGAACAACATATTACAAAGTTTTGGAATTCCATGAATTGCACAACCACCCATTGGTGAGTGTTGAGGATAAATGCCATTTGAAAAAGGCAAAGGAAATGTCATATTCAGAAAAAGAATTCATAGTCAGGGCATCTACAGCAAAAATGGGAGCAACAACAGCTTATAAATTGCGAGCAACATTGAGAGGAGGTTATCAGTATATGAAGCCTAAAATAGCAGACTACAAAAATTTCAGAAGAGGAATAAACAGGATTCTATGGTACAAGGATGCTCAAATAATTGTCAACAAAATGAATGACCGTAGAGATCACTACCCAAATTATTCATTTGAGTTTGCACGTGATGGAAATGTTTTGAGTTATATGTTTTGGGCAGATGAACGGGAGAAGGCATATTATAACGAGTTTGGCGATGTTATATCTTTTGACGCAACCTTTAGGACTAACAAGTAAGCTTTATATTATACAATCATAAATGAATATTACTCATAACTGATTATTCATACCTGATTATTATCTCTATAGTATTCATGAATGATTATATTTTTTGGTTTAATTAAAAACATATTTCTTATACAGATATCAGATGATTTTTGTTCCATTCACTGCCATTGATCATCATAAAAAGTCCGTTACTGTTGGAGCAGGGTTGCTAAGTAATGAGACTATTGAATCATATTGTTGGTTGTTGAAAGCATTCCTCAAAGCACATGGAAAACAACCAACAATTGTATTAACAGACCAAGATCCAGCAATAAAACAAGCTGTTCAATTGGTATTTCCTAATTCAAAACATAGGCTCTGCATGTGGCATATCATGAAGAAACTACAATCAAAGGTAACTAGTCTTAATTCATATGTGAATAAATAAAAAAAATACACATGTACTATTACTACTTATTCATATGTGAATATATCATACGTATTTTTTAACAGGTTACTGGGGATTTAATTAAAAACACCGACTTCAGAAAAAGATTTAATAAGCTTGTTTGGGACATGTATATTAAACCTGATGAATTTGAAAACAAATGAGAGTTGATTATTAATGAGTTCAACCTTGAAGACAAAAGATGGTTTAATGACATGTTTGAATTTAGAAATTTATGGATCCCTGCATACTTCAATGATATAAGAATGTGTGGTTTGATGAAGACAACTTCAAGGTCAGAGAGCATGAATTCCTTCTTCAACACATACTCACAAACTGGAAATTTACTCTTAAATTTCATGATGAATTACGACACTGCCATTCAAAAGCAAAGAAATACACAACAAGAACTTGATAGGGCAACAAAGGAAGCATCATATATATTTCGTACACCTCGAGAAATAGAACGTCATGCTTCAAAGGTTTATACAAGCACTGTATTTTTTGACATCCAGAAGGAAATATACAAAGGTGCTTGGTTCTGTTCATATTCAAGTGTTGGTGTGGAAAATGGATGGGAGCTATACAATGTTCAACACAATAACAAAAAATTTGAATTCAAAAGTAATTACAAGGTAACCTAAATTGCTTTTTATATTAAATTCGCATATGAATATTAATAATTGAAACTCATATATAAATATTAACTTGTATTCATATATGAATATACAAATCTACTATTATATATACACACCTATAATAATGTATAAAAAATTGAGCTTCATTTATTATATATATTCATATATGAATATAAGAATTTATTCATATATGAATACAAAAAGAATATTCATATACGCTTATTAAGTTATTCTTAAATATTTTATTGTTCAGGTTCAAATAAAAATGCCAGAGGCAGATATAAGATGTACTTGCGAAAACTTCAATCGAATAGGCATTCTATGCAGACATGCTTTGTGTATACTGATGAAATTTGGTATTAAACAAATACCTGAACAGTACATTGTAAGTCGTTGGAGGAAAGATGTCATATCAAGACATTATCACTTTGGGAGACATGTCTCTGATTCTGGGGATGCTGAGACTGCTAAGTTAGTCAATGAAGCATATTACAACTTTGAATCGTGTTTGGACATTCTGAGAGCAGATAAGGAAAAGCTTGCATCTTTCATTCAAAAGATAGAAATCATGCATAAAGAATTAGAAAATGATACATCATACGGAATTATGAACAAGAGGACAGATGTTGATATGGTAAGCAAGCTAATGAACATTTCTGTTCCAAAAAACATTGAAATTCTTGTTCCACAGATTCAACGTAACAAAGGATCCAGAAAAAAGAAAAGACTGATTAGTGCAACTGAGAAAGCATGTGAAAATTCCAATAAGCAGTCAAGGATATGCTCGGGATGTGGAGAAAGAGCTCCTCACAACTTACGTACATGCCCAATAAAGAAAGCAGTTGAACAGTCTGCAAAATAACTATACAATTTTTTTTCATGTTATTCATTTGTGAATACTGTTTTAATAATCTTTTTGGGAATTCTATTCATAACTGACTGTTATAAAAAATAATTCCATACGTATATTCATATGTGATTGAATGACATTCGATAAAAAATAATTACTACTTAAAATCAAAAAGATACAAACTAACCTTGATATTCATATATGAATACATATATGAGTACATATATGAGTATACTTGTACATATATGCTTGTATTCATATATGAATACGAAAGTGTTCATACTATCATATTTCATATATGAATACATAGTATACTTGTATTCATAAATCAATAGACTTGTGTTCATACACATATTCATAACTGTTCATATACTTGTATTCATATATGAAATTCAAATATGAATAAAAAGTGTTCATACACTTATATTCATATATGTATACTTGTGTACAACTACATGTCTATATTTATATAATAACTTAATAAACCAGGTATAAGTCAAACTTGATATTCATTTATGAATATCATCAACAACACTTGTTAATATTATGTACATCTGTTCTTAAAAAAGATACATAACCAACATTTTCCAAAAAGATTCATCATCAACAACACTACAAATTGTCTACTTAACACTTCACATGCAAAAATAAAAGTTTTCTTACATCCAACTACAACAACCACCATTTTTCACAAACTACAACCGACACCAACTTCAAACACATTCAACTACAACCACCACCATCTTCAAACACTTTTCATCCCCTCTACAACAGTCTGCATAGCATATAAGGCATGTTCTGCACGAACCTTTGGATCAACCTTCTGATAATCATATGCTTTTTTCAACACATCCTCACGCAGCTCATTAATCTCTGATGTTAGCATCCTTGAAGCATACCTACTCCTCAACTTCTCCAACATATTCTCTTGAGCAAGACCTTCTTTTGGAAATCCTGGTTTCCACTTTGAGATTGGTTGTCCTGCATACGTCTCCATATGCCTCATAGCAAAAACACCGCAATCACATTTATTGTCCACGGTCCTCCATGCCATTTCTAACCTCTTCGGCAAAACCTTTACATTTGAAATGATGTCCACCTTTGGATGACTTATCTCATTCAAATACATAAAAAACATATTTCTCTACAAAAAATCATAAATGAACTAAAATTAAACATGTAACAAAATAATCGTACAAAAATTACATTTTTGGTACTTGATACTTACAAGAGGAGTAAGTAATTTTCCGTATCTGTCTTCAAAATTCTTTCCTAATGAACTGCTGTCAATAACTTCAACGCATGGCTTTTTAAGGTTGAAAACAACCAAGTAAATGTGAGAACTCCTCACAACAGGGAAAAAACCTGATTTTCATACAAAATATGTAAGCATTATAATAATAGAATAAATATATAAATCAATAAATAAACAAACCATGTCAATATCTTTCAACAACATCTTCTGCTTATCATTCTTCACACTAACAGCAAAGTTCGACTTGAAAATTTTGTACTTCTCTTCCTCTTTCATGTCTGTTGACTCAAGGTAGTATGTCTGTTTTTACATAAAAAAAATTCATCAATAAATAAAAATATTATTTATATTCAGTTATGATTATAAACCAATCATAACTGAATAAAAGTTCAAATTCACTTGTGATTATACCATAATAAAATATAAACTTACAGTCATATCCACATTCAAAAACAACCGATAAGGAGAGCTATTGACATCTCTTTCATTTTCTTGATGGTTCAATAAATCACTCCATGTGTCAATAACATTTGAAAAAATGTATGTTTTTGGAAATAGACTTTCCATTGTTCCTCTCATAGTAATATGACCATACTTTCTATTCACAACAACATTCCTGTATCCATTTATTTGCATGTTAATTAAATAATAATAATTCAATGATTTAATAAAAAATAACTACTTACCACAGTTCTCCACGGAAGTTGAACAACCATTCAGAAACAGCAATCTCCTCTGCTGTCAATTTCGTTTTCACATCAACAATCATGTTCTTGTATGGTGATTTTAATGGTAAAGTTAATTTCTTCTCTCTTGAAACCCTAGCATTTCCATCTAAACCAACTTCCGATGCAACTACGATAGCCATGGTATTTGAATCTACAATATCAGAAGTTGAAATAATTTTTTATTCAACTTGAGGTACAAATGACAATGGAGTAGGATCAAGAACATGCTCTGTTGAATCTTGACTTAACCCTATTCCAAGACTAAAAGAAGGTGATTTTGATTTGTCATCTTTTTCATCATCTTTTTTTTCTTCTTTTCCTTCTGGTATATTTGAACTTAGGAATACAACACTTTCGTAAAATTCATTCACAACTGGATTTTCCCAAAAATCTTTTTCTTCGCCAGTTAATTCTTCAATAACTAACAAAAATATATAAACATAAATATATATGATTATTCATAAATGAATATTAATAATACATTATAAATATTTTACACTATAAAAAATATATATTGACAAAACACCAATCATATATAAAACATTAATTACCAGCATCCTTCCCATTCTTTTTAACTTGCAACTCCAACATACCTATAACAAAAAAAAATATAAATATAAAACATATATGAATACTAAAAATATAAAACAATAACACAAAACAAATGCTCACCCTCCGCAACCATCTTCTCTTTTTCTCCAAAAACATTTACACTTTTCCCTTCACCTCTCTTACCTGCACCAAATATTTCACCACCTAATACACAAATCACATATGAATATTCAATTCAAAAAATTAATTAACATAAAACATACATACCATCAACTACATCTGTATTTCCTATATGCTCCTCATTTATATCAACATTTTCCTTTTGTACATCATTATTTTCCACTCTTTCTTCGTTTCCAACACCTTCAGACACATTTCCAATACCTACAAATGTTAAAATTCATAAGTAAATATTTCCCATTGAAAATAAAAAATCAAACTTCCAATATACACAAAAAACATAACATTACCTTCAACAACTTGTTTATCTTCACCAGCACCTACCTCTTTCTCAATCTTCTCATTTGTCGTTTCTGTTTCTGTAACATACTTTTAATATCAGATAACATAAGTAAATGATAAATGTTTCTATTCATAATCATATATGAATAGTACTTTAAAGTAAATGAAAAATGTTTCTATTAATAATCATATATGAATAGTAAATGTTTCTTCAATTGTTTACCTTCAGCCAATCTGTCAAATATATTGCTAACCACAGGATCCACCCAGAACTGACTTAGTGGTAAATTATCCTGACTATCACCTCCAGTAAAACCCACAACAACATTCCTAACAATTTGATTTAATTCAACTGTTTCCTCTTCTGTAACTCCTTCCATATTTCCTTCACTGTTTTCACCACCATCTCCTTCCACATTATCATCTTTATTACATTCTTGTTCCTTGTTAACAATTTTATCAACAGCATCTACTAGCACCTCACCACAATCTTCTTGATCATTTTCAATCACATCGTTCTCAGAATCCTTCTCCATTTCAACAATACTTGCACCCATAACTGGTGTAAGAACTGGTTCTACCATACTAACATTATTAAACTCAAATGCAATTTCTGTACTTTCAACTCCAATTTTCTCATCATCAAACAATCTTTTTCTCCAACTCTTAAACGATTCAACTTCTGGGAACTTTTGAATCGCTTCTTCGATTTTAACTTTAATATTCTCTCTTGAAAATTCCAACCTCTTAAACAAAATACTTAGCAGTGTTTCATACTCATAAATATTAAAAAAGAATGTTATAGTTAATTGAAATAATACATCATATATGAATACAAACATAATATAAATTTACCTCAACAGAATAATTTTTAGTATCCTCACTATCCTCCTCCTCACTTTCCTCTTCCACCTCTTCATTCTTGTTAAACTCTCCTAAGCCAAACTTTCCTTCTTCCTGCTCGCATTCCTCCCGAAATCGTATCTTCTCTGAACTCCAGTAAGAAATAGCTGGACGTTTACGTGGTACATTCACTTGATCAAACTTCAAACTATCCACATATAATAACTGCAAAAATTTTGTATACATTTTCAAAACACATAATCATAAGGTGAAATACATACATAAAAATATGTTATCAAATACATTCATATATGATTTATCATCATATTCATATATGAATAAACACTGATAATTCATGTATGAATAAAGCAAAAAATAAATTTCTAAAAAAAATATACTTACAACAAGATACGCTGTTGGTCCAAAAAAGTAACATGTATCTTTGAAGGGTGTGTATGCGATCTTCGTTCTAATTAAACAATCAACAATGTAGTTGCACCAATCAATTTCACTAACATCTGTGTCTTTTTGTATACGGTGCAACGGTGACACATTGCACCTTCCCATGGCAGTAGACTCATAGAATGTATTTATAAAAAGTACAATGAAATTCAAAATGAAATTAAAATCAGCAACTGTTGTCCTAACAATTGCATTCTTGATATGTTTCAATCTCATCACCTCCCCCTTCTTGAATTGTTTTATCCATTCAAACATACAACCTCTTTCATCATCCTCCTTTATGTATTCCAAGTCTGCAAGAAGAAAACCACCCATAGGAACTCCAAACATATCATGTACAGATTGAGTATTTACATTAATATAACCATTTTCAACCTTCACTTTCATCTTATCCAAATCAAAATTCTGTAAAACATAAAACCCAATTTTCAAAGAAACATCAGTCATCTTCATTTTGAGCAAACTACCAAAACCTATCTTCCTCACACACTCCTTCTGTTCTCGACTCAAACCTTGTATCACCGCAAACATTGACTCTGGTGAACATCTATTTTTCATTGAATAAAAATGTCTTTGAGCAGGAACATTTTTACTCTTATGTTTCTTTGACGGTCCAATAAACATATCTTCATCAACCAATAAACGCTTTTTTGATTTCTTTTTCTTTTCTTCTTTTTCAATTCTAATCTTCTTTAATTCCTTTGAATTAACAGGTGAACTTTCTTCTTGACGTTTCTTTGCAGACCTTGTCAACCTTTCTTCAGAAGATATAATTACAACCTTCTCCAATTTTTTTGATTTTCCCTTGGGTTTCACTGATATACAATATAATCTAATGTTATTCATATCTGAATAAATTACATATACTAAATATATATAACACAAAAATCATTTATGGATTGAATGATTTTCCCTTTGGTTTCACTGTTTATTCATGTATGAATAATTATATATGAACAACATGTAAGAATACATATTATTCATACTGGATATTCATATATGAATAATCATATATGTTAAGTGTTTAATACTTATTTGTTCATGTATGAATTGAATAATTATATATATGAAAAACAAACTATTAAAAACTTAGCATATATCTAGACCAACCTATTTCCATTGTGTTTTTCATTGGTGATTCTTTCCAAAATTGTGATAAGGTTCAATCTCTTGATTAGTAAAAAACATACAAGAATGTCTCAACTAACACTCTCACTTCACTAGAACCATATTTCTCCTCTTCATTATATTAATTAAATATTGATCTTGAAATTCATTATATTTGCAAGATATTTCAAGATAGTAATCAGCCTCTGCTATAATAACAGAAACATGATTTTCTTGAAAGTCATGTAGCAACTATCATGCAATTCAATATCAAATGAATATATTGAAGACGAGTAATCTAGTTCCAGTGAAAGTAAGAGTGATAGCTCAGACAATCTTGTATGTTTTTATACCAAACAAGAGATTTAACCAAATCACAAAAATTGAAAGAATCACCAATAAAAAACACAAGGGAAATAGTTTCGACTGGATGTATGTTAATTTTTTAATATGTGTTTCTTCATATAAATATTTATACATGAACAACATGTATGAATACATATTATACATAATGGATATACATATATGAATAACCATATATATGTTAAGTGTTTACTACTTATTTATTCATGTATGATCAATTATATATGAAAAAACAAAGTATTATAAACTTAGCATACATCTAGACAAACATATTTCCCTTATTTTTTAATGGTAATTATTTCCAAAATTGTGAATTTTATACTTAACAAGGGAAAATAATTGGTCTGGATGTATGTTAGTTTTCTAATACTTGTTTGTTCACATAATTATTCATATATGAATATCATGTATCAATACATGTTACACATATGTATGAATAAAAAATATCATTCATATATAAATAAACACAAGGGAAATGTTTATTCATATATTTCATTTGAATTAATCATATATGAATATTTATTTATGAATAAAATGTTGATTCATATATGAATAAACAGTTATTCATACATACAAATATAGAATAACTTCTGTATATGGTTATTTCTTTTCAATGAATCATATATGTCATACCTTTATCATGTTTTCGTTTGGATCTAGTTTCTTGCACTTCAATAGAATCATCTTCATCCTCAACTCGCTTATCCTTGGCTTTTCCTGTGATGAATAACATCTCATATATGATTATTCTCTCATATATCTGAATAAATTACATATACTAAATATATATAACACAAAAATCATTTATGAATTGAATGATTTTCCCTTTGGTTTCATTGTTTATTCATGTATGAATAATTATATATGAACAACATGTAAGAATACATATTATTCATACTGGATATTCATATATGAATAATCATATATGTTAAGTGTTTAATACTTATTTGTTCATGTATGAGTTGAATAATTATATATATGAAAAACAAACTATTAAAAACTTAGCATATATCCAGACCAACCTATTTCCCTTGTGTTTTTCATTGGTGATTCTTTCCAAAATTGTGATAAGGTTCAATCTCTTGATTAGTATAAAACATACAAGAATGTCTCAACTAACACTCTCACTTCACTAGAACCATATTTCTCCTCTTCATTAGATTAATTAAATATTGATCTTGAAATTCATTATATTTGCAGGATATTTCAAGATAGTAATCAGCCTATGCTATAATAACAGAAACATGATTTTCTTGAAAGTCATGTAGCAACTATCATGCAATTCAATATCAAATGAATATATTGAAGACGAGTAATCTAGTTCCAGTGAAAGTAAGAGTGATAGCTCAGACAATCTTGTATGTTTTTATACCAAACAAGAGATTTAACCAAATCACAAAAATTGAAAGAATCACCAATAAAAAACACAAGGGAAATAGTTTGGACTGGATGTATGCTAATTTTTTAATATATGTTTCTTCATATAAATATTTATACATGAACAACATGTATGAATACATATTATTCATAATGGATATTCATATATGAATAACCATATATATGTTAAGTGTTTACTACTTATTTATTCATGTATGATCAATTATATATGAAAAAACAAAGTATTATAAACTTAGCATACATCTAGACAAACATATTTCCCTTATTTTTTTAATGGTAATTATTTCCAAAATTGTGAATTTTATACTTAACAAGGGAAAATAATTGGTCTGGATGTATGTTAGTTTTCTAATACTTGTTTGTTCACATAATTATTAATATATGAATACCATGTATCAATACATGTTACACATATGTATGAATAAAAAATATCATTCATATATAAATAAACACAAGGGAAATGTTTATTCATATATTTCATTTGAATTAATCATATATGAATATTTATTTATGAATAAAATGTTGATTCATATATGAATAAACAGTTATTCATACATACAAATATAGAATAACTTCTGTATATGGTTATTTCTTTTCAATGAATCATATATGTCATACCTTTATCATGTTTTCGTTTGGATCTAGTTTCTTGCACTTCAATAGAATCATCTTCATCCTTAACTCGCTTATCCTTGGCTTTTCCTGTGATGAATAACATCTCATATATGATTATTCTCTCTATATATAATAACTTGTGCATATGATTACTTCTTTTGAATGAATCATATATGAATAAACATGACATGAGAGTATTATCATTAGATTTTCCTGTAATAATTTATATCAATGTTCACATGTATAACAATAATCAAAGTATGAGAGTAATTATGTACTTATGTGTGAACATCAATTCAATCAACATTATTCATATATGAATGTTCATATATAATTTATATATATGAATATCTATCTATTAATAAAATGTTGATTCATGTATGAATAAACAGTTATTTATACATAGATGCATCTTCACATCTGAATACACGTTTATTCATATATGATTATCTCTGTAATAAAAAAAACAAAACATACAGATACCTTTCTTTCTTCTAGAATACGATTTACTGAAATCCTTTCCTGAAAGTGTACAAAAACACAAATCACGAATGAATACACAAATCGAGAATACACAAACAAACCTTAAAAACCATTAAAATGGATTCAAATACACAAAAACCCTTGAAAATGTAAAAAAAAACATAAACTGAACTCAAACCCTAAATAATACTTCAAAATCAACTCCTTCCAAAACGAAAATATAAAACCACCACAAATACTGTAAGAAAAACAATTTTAAATACAATCGTGCTAACCTTTATCATCGCGAACATAAGAACTTCTCGTAACTACTCCTTTTTCTGTTGACATCGTTTGAAATCACCACGAAAGTAGCAAAATGCAGAGAGAAAATGTTAGGGTTTCTTCAAAATAAATGAACGATTCGAAGTAATTGGGTCGAAATTCATATGCAAAACGGTGATCATAGGCACTCATAGTCTGCAACTCGATATCCGTTCTGATTTGATGTACATGTAAAATTCCAATAATACCCTCGCGTCAGTTACTATATATCAATATTATTACAGATTTGCCACCGCCTTTTTTGAAATCCAATCCTTATTTACAAAAATGCCACCGCCTTAATTTTTAATACAAAACCATTGGCTGAAATTAATTCTCACAATCTCAACCTAATATATATTCTCAATGGAACCTACATCTATATATATATATATATATATATATATATATATATATATATATATATATATATATATATATATATATATATATATATATATATATAAGTATTATGTGAATGTATGACTAATTATGTATCAATCACAATCTAAGGGCATATTAATTTATTTGTATAATATAATTATAATTTCCATTAATTAATTAATTAGATTACTCTAATTAAAAGTTTATATTTATGGAATGAAACCTACCACAACTCTATTCAGCCGTCAATTCGGCATCCTCTTCATAACCCCTATACAATGCCACGACCACCCCACTATACCACGATCATCATCTTCTCCACGCCATTATCACCACAGTGAGAAATTTGGTGGTTCCCTGTTCATCGACGAGATAACATCTTCAAACCTACAAACAACCAACACCACCAATTGTAATAAAAACGCAAAGGGAAAAAGGAATAAAGAAGTGGGTGTTGTGTATGTGTTTGCTGCAATGAGAATCACACACAAAATGATTATTGAAGAATGGAATGTGAACCGTCAGTGATTCGTCGATGATCTGTCGATGATCCATCGGTGATCTATCAACTATTTATATTTTTTCTAGGTCCTTCTTCTTTCTTCTTGAAATCTAATTTGTTGGTTGTGTTTGTTGATACATGATGAACAGAGGTTCTCATATTCTTTAAGAATCAAGGCTGAAAAAAAAGACGACCGATGCTTCAAGAAAGTTGTTGGTTTGTGTTAGATGAACAAATGTGATAAAAACAATGAACAATAAAGAAGAATGTATGAATACAATTTTGATTTTTTATTAGTGATTAATCGAGACTATAAAATTAATTTTGATTAAAGGCTAAAACTAGTTTTAAGTTTGTACATAAAAACTAGTGCTTATTTGAAGGGTTTATTTCACAAAAAACCTTACCTTTTTAACTTTTTTTTGTTTAAACCTAAAACTTTATTTTTTATCAAAAAAGACCTAAATTTTAGAGAAACTTTTTAATTTAGACCCTTAACCGGTTTTACAGGTTATACATATTTTTTTTTCAGAAAAAACCCTAATTTCTTTTATTTTTTCCAAAAAAAGCCCTCAATTTCAGTGATTTTTTCACAAACAAAATTTTTTCTTCGTTTTTGTAATTGACATAACTTTCATATACGATGTCCAAATTCTACGAACTTTATATCCCTGGAAAGGTCGTAAGTAATACTACAACTTTGCTTTACTGACTTTTGTTTGAATATGTTCTGATATTTCGCTACACTGGCTTGTTTTCTTATAATAGCTGTATATTTTGCATACGAGCTCCTTTTTCGACGTTCTATAAGTTGACGGATTCGTAAACACGAATACATCGTGTAATGAATATTATTTAAACCAAAATATTATTTGTATGATTTATCGAATTTTACGATACTGTAGTCTATTATTCGAAATTATAGCGTTTACTCGATAATTGATTCGAAATAACGTATTGTAGTATTATAATTTCCAATAATACATTAGAAAAGTTTTGAAAATTACATTTCAACATATTATCCTAATTTGCGCTCTGGTTGACATTTGTTGACTTTTGTTGACCAAATATGACGGATGTCACAGACGAGGTCGCAAGAAAGCGATGACGTGGCACTTTTGTGGTTGGAGTTTGAACGATACAATTTAAACCTTCACAAGCGGATGGAATTTGAAATAAAAAGGCTTATGAAGACAAACAACGATCCCGCCATGATCGATAACGAGCCCGCGAAGAAAAACAACGACTAAAAGACATAAAGTTTTTATCGTCGACTAAAAGACCCCAATTTTTTTTCCTTTTTTTAACAAAAAACCCTCAATTTTTTCTTTTTCATAAAACTTTTTAATTTAGGCCATTTACGAGTTTATTCACGGGCTCGTTGTTGATCATGGCGGGCTCATTGTTTGTATTCGTAAGCTTTTATTTTTCAAATTCCATCCGCTCGTGAAGGTTTAAATTGTACCGTTCAAACTCCAACCACATAAATGCCACGTCATCACTTTCTTGCGACCCCGTCTGTGACATCCATCAAATTTGGTCAACAAAGGTCAACCAGAGCGCAAATTAGGATAATACGTTGAAATGTAATTTTCAAAACTTTCCTAATGTATTATTGGAAATTATAATACTACAATACGTTATTTCGAATCAATTATCGAGTAAACGCTATAATTTCGAATAATAGACTACATTATCGTAAAATTCGATAAATCATACAAATAATATTTTGGTTTAAATAATATTCATTACACGATGTATTCGTGTTTACGAATCCGTCAACTTATAGAACGTCGAAAAAGGAGCTCGTATGCAAAAGATACAGCTATTATAAGAAAACAAGCCAGTGTAGCGAAATATCAGAACATATTCAAACAAAAGTCAGTAAAGCAAAGTTGTAGTATTACTTACAACCTTTCCAGGGATATAAAGTTCGTAGAATTTGGACATCGTATATGAAAGTTATGTCAATTACAAAAACGAAGAAAAAATTTTGTTTGTGAAAAAATCACTGAAATTGAGGGCTTTTTTCGGAAAAAATAAAAGAAATTAGGGTTTTTTCTGAAAAAAAAAATATGTATAACCTGTAAAACCGGTTAAGGGTCTAAATTAAAAAGTTTCTCTAAAATTTAGGTCTTTTTTGATAAAAAATAAAGTTTTAGGTTTAAACAAAAAAGTTAAAAATGTAAGGTTTTTTGTGAAATAAACCCTTATTTGAACTTATATATATATATATATATATATATATATATATATATATATATATATATATATATATATATATATATATATATATATATATATATATATATATATATATATATATATATATATATATATAAAAGTTCAAATAAGCACTAGTTTTTATGTACAAACTTAAAACTAGTTTTAGCCTTTAATCAAAATTAATTTTATAGTCTCGATTAATCACTAATAAAAAATCAAAATTGTATTTTTGGAATTTTAACCTAATAATTAATTTAGAATCCCTTTAATTAAGGTCAATATCTAAATTCAATTGATTTTGGCATTTTAAATTTCGAATTAAATTAAAACACTTTTTGCCATTTAGAATTGTCTTTCTATAATAAAAAAATTACAATATTCATCATTTCAATTTTTTTTCACAATTATTGATTAGTTTCATGTAAACATATATTCAAACAAAGGAACAAAAAAAAAATATTCTGGCGTGAACTATTATTAAAAAAATTGTCTTCCAATATAAACACAATATATATATTCTAGGATGGAAAAAACATATTCCAAAGTAAAATGAATTTATTCTAACACTGTACATTCTATTCTAATATGAATAAAGTCTATTCTACAAGCAAAAAACACCAACAAAATGTCTTCTTGGTAGAACAACCCTTCGTATTGCTCAATCCAAATGAAAAAAAATGAAAAAAGCTTCCATTTAAGTGAATTCAAAGAGCAACCCGCCAAAATATTTCAAAGTGATATCACAATTAATCATTGCACAATAAGAAAAACAACAAACACCTAAGGTGCATAACGGAATTTGATACTAGAGTATGATAAGGGTTTAAGTCGGTGTTACCAACTAATGTCTTTATGAGTTGCATGCTTTCTGAAGGCTAAGCCCTTGAAATTTTTATTGCAAAAAGTAAAGAAAATATCATTGTCAAAAAGCGTAATAACTTTAGTATCGTGGGGTTAAATTGGTTCGACAAGTATCCATAAGTTTTGAAAAGACACGAGTGAGCTTTTACCATTCAATAATGTAACGGTTGCCATAAATAAAATTATTTTCAAGAGATGTTGATTGATGAAGGTTAGGTCTAATTTTGGTTTAACCGTGTATGAAATAAAAAATGATGATTGACGAGTGTATGAAATCTAAACAGAAATCGAAGATGGCCATGAAAAATAGTGAAAGAAGATAAATGAAAAGGTAACTAAGAACAATCAATGAACTTGATGAGTGGCTTCTGAACGGAGAAGGAGATGGTCGGAAAAACTGTTGAGGAAGGTATGTGACTGTTGCCTACCGGTGGTGAAGGGTCGGAGAAATGGCGTCGGTGACTAGAGAATAGAATTACGGGAAGAGAAATTGTATTTATTCCTACATTTTGTTCCTACCCATCTTCCTACCCATGTGAAATTGTGACAAGTGTCTCATTTAATAAAATAAATAATATTTTAAGCCACATGTCATAATTTCACATGGGTAGGAACATGAGTAGGAATAAAAGGTAGGAAGAAATACAATTTCTCTTAGGGAAATAAGGGTTATCGGAATAAAGATGAAGATGGGAAGCTTTGACTGATGCTCCACCACTTCCAACTGCTACTGTACCACCTGCCACTTCTATTGCACCAACTCTCACGGGTGCAACTCTACCACCGCCTACAGTGGAAACCAACAAGGAGAATGAGGGGGTTTGACTTGTTCAATTAATTAACCTTTAAATTTAGAGAAAATAAGTAATGTTAGCATACATATACATTACTTTGTTGGGCAAACTATACTTTTGATGTAATATATTGTCTTTATTTGCATATATTTGATACTTATTTTGTATTATGACGTTAAATGTAGTTTAATTTGAATATTAGTAAATCTAATATATATATATATATATATATATATATATATATATATATATATATATATATATATATATATATATATATATATATATATATATATATATATATATATATATATACACACACACACATACACACACACACACGTAAAATAATGAAATACAAAGTGTCTGTCTTGATTGGATATCGTAATTGTACATCATAAGATGTTTGTTTCAAAAAAAGGTCAAAGGTTACAAAATGCAAAATGTTTGATGTAAATGTATGTCGTAGTTGTATGTATTACATTTACAACAGACAAGTGTATGTCATCTTTCATCTAGACATGACGTTCAATGGCACACATTTGACTGCCATCTGTATCCTTTTATGACATATAATATTTGTCATTAAAGGCCTTTTACCAGTACCGACTAACTATTAAAACTATGATTTGATTTTATATGAAACTGGTTTTGTTTATGTTTTAGCTTAGAAGCATGATTTATATTCATATTTGAAGATGCTAAGTTTAAGTCATGAGTCTAACACCTCTAATTAGGTTAAATGATGAGTTACCAACTTGAATTGAATTTTTAAAGTTGAAATTGAGATCACCTTTCAATCAACCAATTAAGTATCAGAAGTGAAAGGGGACTCTGCATTATACAAGTTAAAATATAAATTGTATACAATGTAGCTTCAAATGAATATGGTTCAAAATATTTTGTCTTGGACCATATGACAAGATGCCTATATTATAAGAGATATATATTCATATAGGATTGTCCTTTTTATCTTGAACACAAAATATTTCATTATAAATTTTGTTAACAAAATAACTATTTTTTAGCATCCCCAAATGTGTAACGCCCTAGAAATCCTCCAGGATTGTTACAATATAAGGAAAAAAGGAACACATTATTTTAGAAAAAAAATATGGAACCATTTATTTTACATAAAAACATCTTTTAGGGTCGTGCATAACACAAATATTTTCCACATGATTACAATGATAATATATTATAACATTTCATCAAAATACTCTTGAAACAAGCTTATTACCACCATTTTCGACATACATTAATGATGTCCATAACTTGTAATGGACGAATATTTTTCAATAAAAACTTTGCTAGGTGATTATATTATTTTATATTTGAACATCTGAATAAATTTAGACATGCAAAACCATACTCATTTTAATAATTCAAAGCATAAGTCATTGAATTTTAACGTAAAAGAATAGAAATTGTGAATTTGGGGACATCTGTTTGTCAATGCAACAATATTCTTTTGGATCACTCGTCAAAGACATCAGGTCCATAAAAATGACCATCATACCACAGATGAACCGCACTTGCACAAACCTCAAGAAATACATGTTTATACGAATCATTGATTAGTTATAAGATTACTTTTATAACAAAAACATTCATATAGTTTGTGTATCATCAAAATGGTAAAAATAAGTCTAAAATAGTCACTAATCACCTTGATTTGAGTTGTTTATGCTTATTTTGTAGGAAGACTTCTCCCAACTTCTTGTTATCTTTCTATCATTCTTTATATATGTACATATTGTGGGTTTTGATGTTTAAGTTAAGAGAATATGAAAGATTTTTGTTTTTTATAATTATCTAAAGTAGGTCCATAGATTTGTCACTTTATTTTTAGAAATGACATATTAGACTACCAATGTATAAGACTAAGAGAATATCTTTTAATTAGATTTCACTATGTAAGATAAGTATCTCTTTTAAGATATAGTAATTTATTTAATACATATTTTAAACAAAGACGTGGTACCACATATAGAAAAGGTCTTTCACCATTACAGAATTGTACTGGAGCTATACAGGTGTTAGCACATGGGACATTATATGAATATTTGAGAATGAGTGAAACTGTTACATGGGATGCTCTTATAAAGCTTGTAGAAGGGCTCATTTCATGCTTCAGTGAAGAGTATCTTAGAATGCTCAATGAAGTTGATTTGGCTAGACTACTCCACGTTGGAGAAGAATGTGGATTTCCATGTATGATGGGTAGTATTGACTGCATGCACTGAGAATGAAAAAATTACCCTAATCGTTTGGGATGGGCAATATGTAAGTAGAAGTGGTAAATCAATATGATTTTGGAAGCCATTGCATCGTACGACTTTTAGATATAACACGTATACTTTGGAACAGCAGGTTCGTGCAATGATATTAACGTTCTCCATCGGTCTCTTATTTTTTATGATGTCTTTGTAAGTCGAGCATCAAATATGAGTTACATCGTGAATAGTCAAAATGTTAAGTTGAGTAATTAAATACCTAACTCTCTTCATGATTGATCTTGTTTCTTTTCTATTTTTAGGGTGTTTGATTGTCTATTTTGAGGGTGATTGTTACAACACCAAAGTATTAAAATAAATAATAAATAACTACAGCAATAACATGTTTATATGATTGGTTTGGTTATAAAGAAATAAATCAATACGTAAGTTATATCTGTCAAATATTTCAAAACTGTTTTTTAATTTTAAGTCACAAAAATTATGTTATGGGTATACTTTATCATAGATCTTTTTGGTAACCACATTAGCTTATCGTTCTCTAATCAAATTTAACAGTTTCCACTTAGAACATCTAACAGTACTTTTACAACTTAATGGTAATTGATTCTTACCAAGTTGGTTATTAATTATAGATTGGTTTACCATTGATTTGATAATCATAAGCCTTTTATTCTCTTTTTTTATGGTTTATTTCATAAAAAACCCTATATTTTCAACTTTTTTCTGTTTAAACCTAAAACTTTATTTTTTTTCAAAAAAGACCTAAATTTTGGAGAAACTTTTTAATTTAGACCCTTAACCGGTTTTACAGGTTATACATATTTTTTTTTTCAGAAAAAACCCTAATTTCTTTTCTTTTTTCCGAAAAAAACCCTCAATTTCAGTGATTTTTTCACAAAGAAATTTTTTTCTTCGTTTTTGTAATTGACATAACTTTCATATACGATGTCCAAATTCTACGAACTTTATATCTCTGGAAAGGTCGTAAGTAATACTACAACTTTCTTTACTGACTTTTGTTTGAATATGTTCAGATATTTTGCTACACTGGCTTGTTTTCTTATAGTAGCTGTATCTTTTGCATACGAACTCCGTTTTCGACGTTCTATAAGTCGACGGATTCGTAAACACGAATACATCATGTAATGAATATTATTTAAACCAAAATATTATTTGTATGATTTATCGAATTTTACAATACTGTAGTCTATTATTCGAAATTATAGCGTTTACTCGATAATTGATTCGAAATAGCGTATTGTAGTATTATAATTTCCAATAATACATTAGGAAAGTTTTGAAAATTACATTTCAACGTATTATCCTAATTTGCGCTCTGGTTGACATTTGTTGACCAAATTTGACGGATGTCACAGACGGGGTCGCAAGAAAATGACGACATGGCACTTATGTGGTTGGAGTTTGAACAGTACAATTTAAACCTTCACGAGCGGATGGAATTTGAAAAGAAAAAGCTTACGAAGACAAATAATGAGCCCGCCATGATCGACAACGTGCCCGTGAATAAAAACAACGACTAAAAGACATAAAGTTTTTGTCGTCAAATCCGGAGGAGGGTCTCGAAGGGGAAGCACTCGAGATGGTTTATGTTTGTCGTTTTAGTTTATGTTTCTAATTTGTCGTTTGGATATCTTATATGAAAGATATGCCAACTACAAAAACGAAGAAAAATAATTTTCTTTGTGAAAAAGTCCCTGAAAAATCGTTTAACTTGCGGATAAATTCGTAAATGGCCTAAATTAAAAAGTTTTATGAAAAAGAAAAAATCGAGGGTCTTTTCGTAAAAAAAAGAAAAAAAAATTGGGGTCTTTTAGTCGACGACAAAAACTTTGTCTTTTAGTCGTTGTTTTTCTTCGCGGGCTCGTTGTCGGTCATGGCGGGATCGTTGTTTGTCTTCATAAGCTTTTTTATTTCAAATTCCATTCGTTTGTGAATGTTTAAATTGTATCGTTCAAACTCCAACCACAAAAGTGTCACGTAGTCGCTTTCTTGCGACCCCGTCTGTGACATCTGTCAAATTTGGCCAACAAAAGTCAACAAATGTCAACCAGAGCGCAAATTAGGATAATACGTTGAAATGTAATATTTATAACTTTCCTAATGTATTATTGGAAATTATAATACTAAAATATGATATTTCGAATCAATTATCGACTAACGATATAATTTCGAATAATAGACTACAGTATCGTAAAATTCGATAAATCATACAAATAATATTTTGGTTTAAATAATATTCATTACACGATGTATTCATGTTTACGAATCCGTCGACTTATAGAACGTCGAAAACGGAGCTCGTATGCAAAAGATACAGATATTATAAAAAAACAAGCCAGTGTAGCAAAATATCTGAACATATTCAAACAAAAGTCAGTAAAGCAAAGTTGTAGTATTACTTACGACCTTTCCATGGATATAAAGTTCGTAAAATTTGGACATCGTATATGAAAGTTATGTCAATTACAAAAACGAAGAAAAAATTTTCTTTGTGAAAAAATCACTGAAATTGAGAGTTTTTTTCGGAAAAAAGAAAAGAAATTAGGGTTTTTTCTGAAAAAAAAAAAGTATGTATAACCTGTAAAACCGGGTAAAGGGTCTAAATTAAAAAGTTTCTCCAAAATTTAGGTTTTTTTTTGCAAAAAAATAAATTTTTAGGTTTAAAAAAAAAATAAAAAATATAAGGCTTTTTTTTGAAATAAACCCCTTTTTTTAATCAAAAGTGAAAGCTATTGACCTTTTCAATTTGGGTTGCACTCGAAGCCCTTCTACTTTTGAGGAATGGCATGTGAAAGTGGCAAAGAGTTGGTCCCACCTCCTTTTGTTTCATTTGGTGTCCCTTTACACTGCATGGAATGACAATATGAAGCAAAAAAAGGACCACTTTCCTTTCTTACGTCCCCTTTTTTGCTTTCAAGATTTCTAAAAAAACATCCACCAAAATGCCTTGATGCAAAAAAAATAAAGATCGGATACGTGGTTTTTGACATATTTCCTTATAATCAAACTGATTTTAATGATGGGTTTTTTATATCTTCATTTATAAAAAATAGGAAAAAGTTGGTTCAAGCAAAAGCAAATCACACACTTGGAAGATCGTTTTAGATGTACCTATAACTTTCTAAATTGTTTAAATCAAGATTATAAATTCTTATTATAAAAGAAGTGTTTGTAACCATCTTTAGCATGTTTATTGTAATTGTTTCAATCTTTTTAAAAAAAGAAATAAGTTAGCTAAACCCAAGACATTTGCAGCATGTATAAATGTGTATATTTTCATTTATGTATCATTTTCAATCTTAACCCGTTTAATTTATAATCTATAATAAAGTGTTCAGGTGTCTGCAAAAAGTGGCTCTGAGTTGGGCTCCATGATGTTGCATATATAGACCATAATTGATTTGGGCTGATACGAAACAGAAGGAAATGGCCCCTCTTTCCTTTTCTTTCTCTGTATTTTCTTTTTAAAACTATTGCCTTCGTCTTTTTCATCTATGAAAGTTAGTCATGTATTCAAACATTATTGAAATAAATGTGCTTAAAGAAAATAAAAGATTAAAGATAAGAATACAAATAATGATAAATAAATATTCTTTTACCGGCATACATGTAATTCTAAAGCGGAAGATGAATACCAATAAAAAAAAATATATGTTAGCAAAGTTAGAATTATGTTCAAAGTATATTGATACACAAATTGTTTTAGATGGCAAACAAAGATAAAAGCTTTTAGGTTTTGAATCTGGAACAATTCCAATTTGAAGTTCTTAATTTTCAAACAATTACAAATAGCCATCTTAATGGCTGTTTTATGTTGTGTGTGTATATGGGTGTGTGTGTGTGTGTGTGTGTTTGTGTGTTTGTGTGTGTGTATATATATATATATATATATATATATAATGGCATATTAGTAATTACGTATTTTAATTAAATCATAATAAAATTATGTATTTGGTGATGATGGTTGTTCTTTTTCATCTTTGAAGTTCTATTGGTCACAGAAACTGGTTCAGAAGTGGTTCAATATCAAGAGCAAAACCGATCAATCTCAGTCCGATAATGTTGTTTGTGGAGGTACGTATCTAATAACATACTTAAAAATTTTATTTTAAAAAATTTATTTTTATAAACTCACTAATATAATATCTAGAGTTATCCCTTAAATTTTCATAATTTTTGGAAATTTTCTAATTTTTTCGATTTTTTAAAAATAAAAAATAAAAAAATATTTTTTTGTTCAATTTTTCATGTTTGTGCTTATTTTGTAGAGTATTAAATTTTAAAAACGTAAATGCACCTGTGTTTTGGAAATTGACCAAAATGTCATTCTAAATTTCTCTTGCCCTCCCTTTTAGTTTCTGAGTTTTACAAGAATAACCCCTGAATTTTAAGACATGATCATTATTTACACATTAAATGTTAACCATTAAATTTCACAATTAAATGGCTAATATTTATTCTCGCAGTTCTTACCGTTTTTGAGTTCCTACCCTATATATATATATATATATATATATATATATATATATATATATATATATACACATATAAGGCAATAGCCCCTCTTTCCTTTTCTTTCCATTTGTTTTTTTTTAAACTATCGCCTTCATCTTTTTCATTTACAAAAGTACTCATGTATTCAAACATTATTGAAAAAATATTGTTTAAAGAGAATAAAAGATATAAAAATAAGAATAAGAGTAATGATAAATAAATATTCTTTTGCTAGTATATATGTAATTCTAAATAGGAGGATGAATACCAATAAAAATTATGTAAGTTAAATTATTATGGTCAAAGTATATTGATACATATTTTTTTCGATTGCAAACCAAAGATAAAAGCTTGTAGGTTTTGAATCTAGAAAAATTCCAATTTGAAGTTCTCAATTTTCCAATAATTACAAGTAGCCATTCAATGATAAACCAACATTAAAAAATAAAATAGCACGTTAAACCAATAATACTCATAGTATCCAAAAGAAAACTCCCAAAACCAAAACAACTTGTTTCAAAAATATAACTGGAAATATTAATAAAATATTTCAAAATTAAAGTGGTAAATGTCATGACCCAATTAGCAGCGCCTAACCGTCTTCAACATTCCTTTTTAGCCTTTTTCCATTCATGCATATCAAAAGTTAGTTTATTATAATCAGGAAATAAGAAAGGGTTATTTACAGAAAAGTTCCGATATTTTAGGGAAATTAACGAAAAAGTCATAAAATATTTTTTTTGAATAGAAAAGCCCAAGAAAGTAGAAAAATTGTTCAATTTAACCATTTTTTTACCGGCTACCGGTAAAAGGGCTAAACTGAATAAATTTACCAGTTTCCTGGGCTTTTCTTTCAAAAAATTATTTTGGGACTTTTTCGTTAATTTCTCTAAAGTATCAGTTTTGGTTCTTAATAGTTTGGTCCTTCACAATTTTGGTCCCTAATAGTTAATCCTTCACAGTTTTGGTCCTTAACAACTTTGGTCCTTTACAGTTTTAGTCCTTAACAATTTGGTCCTTCACAGTTTGGTCCTTCACGATTTTGATCCTTTACAATTTTAGTCCTTAACAGTTTTGGTCCTTAATCCTTAATTTTGTCCAAACTAACTACAGGAACGGATAAAAATTTCAGAAAGTCATAGAGAGGTTATGTGACACAAACGATGTTCTTATGCAGGCCCTATGTATTCAAGAAAATCATGGGCATGTACGTGGGATGGGAAAATATGTAACCCCGCACCAATTTTTTTTTTTTTGGCCAAGACCATTAAGCACTACATGGACAATGAGAAAAAAGTATTGGTGCGGGGTTACATATTTTCTCATCCCACGTACATGCCCACGGTTTTCCTGAGTACCTAGGGTCTGTGTAAAAACCTCGTTTGTCCCACATATAACATCTCCATGACTTTCTGAATTTTTTAGCCCTTCCTATAGTTGGGACAAAATTAAGGTTTAAGGACCAAAACTATGAAGGACCAAAACTGTTAAGGATTAAATTGTGAAGGACCAAAATTGTTAAGGACCAAAACTATGAAGGACCAAACCGTGAAGGACCATAACTGTGAAGGACCAAAGTTGATAAGGACCAAAATTGTGAAGGATTAACTGTTAGGGACTAAAAGTGTTAAGAACCAAAATTATGAATGACCAAAACTGATATTTTGGAGAAATTAACGAAAAAGTCCCAAAATAATTTATTGACAAAAAAGCCCACAAAACTGGTAAAATTATTCAGTTTAGCCCTTTTCTCCCGGTAGCCGGTAAAAAAGGGCTAAATTGAATAATTTTACCGGTTTCCTGGGCTTTTCTGTTCAAAAAAAATATTTTGGGACTTTTTCGTTAATTTTTCCAAAATATCGGGACTTTTCTGTAAATAACCCAATAAGAAAAGTGAAAATTCTATCATATAGTTATTCTGATTCATGACTCACAGCCTGTGAGTCATGAATCAGAATAACTATATGATAAAATTTTCACTTTTCTTATTTCCTGATTATAATAAACTAACTTTTGATATGCCAAATATGCGATTCAAATTTTCTTCTCTTGTCATATTTCTTATTCTGATTCATGACTCACAGGTCTCTCCAGCCTGACCTTTTTTTAACTCTGCCAAATATGCGATTCAAATTTTCTTCTCTTGTCATATTTCTTCCACAATGGAAAAAATCATCTTGTACAGGGACCAGGGTAAAGCTTTTTTTTTAAGTTGTGCAACAATATACTTGGAAACCTTCTTACCTCTTGATATTACATGACTATTTTACCCTTATCGGTGTCATGCAATTCTTGCCATCTATCCATATGAAGGATATAATCTTCAATGCCAAAAGTCATTTCAAAATAAAAAAATTTAGGTATTTCGAGGGCAGGTGAAGATCTTATCTTTTTCACTTGATCAACTTGCTCTTTCACCTTAGATATAAATATGTAAAAATGTAAAATATTTGATGTTCCTCCAACGTATACACCACTACTAATTTGTATGATACAAATAACTGTTAATTTTTCTCTTGTTGAAAAGTATTCTTCAAGCCATTCAATTATTTCATATGCCTCACAATTAGCATAGATTTTGCTATAAATTTGTGCTCATACACTAGAGCATGAACATAGGGAACTGTACACTCAGTAGTATTATTTACATCGTTAATATGCTTTACATTGTTAATATTCTTTACAGTGTTAATATGCTTTATAAATGTTAACATCATTCATAGTGCAGACATTCTTTATAATATTAAGACAAAACTGCAAAATTGGTCTCTGTGGTTTGTCAAAACTGTGGGTTTGGTCCAAAAAGTTTCTCACTTGCATGGGAAGTCCAAAATAAGAAACTTCCCGTGTTTTTGGTCTCTGGCTCACTTGAAAAGACTAAAATGCCATTTTGATTTCTTTTTTCATTTTTTTAATATCCATATTCTTATTTTTTATTCTAAAATAATAATAATAAAAAGAAAATTAACATACCAAATTAACCACACCCACCTCTCCGCCTACCTCCCTTATCTCCCCCTTTTCTCTCTTTGACCTAAAAGGCACTGTTGCCGGCAGCCATCTCTCAGCCTCCCTCCATCGACTCTCCACCCATAACCGCAGGCTTAGAAATGATTTTCTGGTGGGACGATGCTATTAGGGCTGGTTGTATTTTGCTTTTGACTGTTTCTTGTGGGACGATGATCTCCACCCAGAACCGCCTCTCCTCACATCCCTCATCAAATTCGTTCTTTGGGTTTTTACTTCTGTGTTCTTCTGTTTATTGGCTTTACCTTTAATCATTTTCCGTGTTTGGATGTTAGGCGTGGTTGTTTTTCAGTTCGTTCGATTGTTCGGACGATAATCTTAGGGTTGGTTGGATTTGTGCTTTCAGATGATGATAACACCTTGAATTCATACAACAAAGAAAGGAGGCAATGGAGGGGAGGTTTCTGAAGGGTGGTTGCCGCCCTCCGTCGCCGATGATTTTCGATTAGCCGCCAAAGTCAACAGCCCTTTTTGTTTGCACGTATGTATGTCTTTGACCTCAAAACACACTGTATGTTTGCACCTCGAACCAGAACCATTTAGAGGCGATGATGAATTTCTTGTTGTGTGAGTAAATTGGCGAAGTTTGATATTCTCTGTAGCTTGGCGGGGTAATTTTTCGGCTAGATCGTGTTGGAAATCGATATAATTTTTCTGTTTCTACCACTGATGCAACCGCGAATTTTGTAGCCATGGTGGGTTTATCATCTTTGCTTTGATTATTTAGATCTGAGCCTTAAAAGTTCACCAATGAACAAGAACTCTCAAAAGGGTTGCTGGTGGTGTTTGTGATGAGAGAGAGAAAAGGCTACCGGTAGTGGGAGGGGTGGGTTTTTTATTTTTGGAATAAAAAAAAGTAAGAATATGGATATTAAAAAAATGAAAAAAGAAATCAAAATAGCATTTTAGTCTTTTCAAGTGGGCCAGGGACCAAAAACACGGGAAGTTTCTCATTTTGGACTTCTCATGCAAGTTGGAAACCTTTTGGACCCAAACCATAGTTTTTGACAAAGCACAGGGACCAATTTTGCAGTTTTGTCTAATATTAACATTCTTTATAATAGTAACATCCTTATAATGTTAATATTCTTTATAACTTTAACATTCTTTATAATATTATCATTCATGACCTTTTTCATCAAAAATATAATATTTCATACGGTATAATCCAATTCTGAGTTTACTTCAACTATATGTTTGTTTATCCAATGGTTATACAATATAGCAACCTACTTTATCACTTTTTCCAATTATAGCAACCTACTTTGTTGTTTCTTTGAATGTATGTCCAGGTATTGAAACTTTTACACCATTTTGCTCCTAACAAACATTATAAATATCAAAATGAAATTTATACTATAAAATAACTCAATGGTTTGTTCTTAGCATGAGTTACATAACTTCAAACATAGGTTGTTGGATAAATCTTGAAAAATCTACAACATACCATTTTCAAAATGAATAACCCTTTCATTTTAACTCCAAATATCTTGAATCTTTTTGAATTGCCTTATTCATTGTGTTGTGTTTCTATTGAAACATTTACCTCATGATTCTCATACCTTCATGCTTGATTTTTATAATCTCAAAGTTGGACACTTATAATTTTTTGATATTTCTGTATTCAACTTATTTCTAGCAGTTATCTTAATATCTCCACTATATACATCCTAAGTTAGTATATTATAAGTAATGATTGTAAATAAAACATATTCAAACATATATTACATTCGAAATGACTATATTTCCCTTCATACAATAATACTAGTCTCATCCTTTTTTATATATTACAATAATATATTTTTTTAACATCCATCTATTCAAACTTTAAGATGTTACAATAAGGAACATTTGTTATAGATTGATCAATATGAGTGATCAGAGTATTTGAAAAAGTAGATGTGATCGCAAAGAATTGAGATTTGTTAGATTTAAGAAAAACCAAATGAATAAATTTATAAGAGGAATAAAAAACAAAGGAAATGAATCAACGATGATGACTCATGGATAGGGATGCAAACGGAGCGGGGATTCCCCGATACCCGTGGGGACCCGACCCGAACAAATCGGGGATTCCCCGCCTTAGCGGGTAAAGGGTCGGGGATGGAGAGTAGATTTCTTACCCGAAGCGGGGATGGGGCGGGGACGGGTATAATAGTATCCGCTCCGTTTAAGACCCGATTATATATATATATATATATATATATATATATATATATATATATATATATATATATATATATATATATATATATATCGGAAATCGATATTCATTTTTCATTAATCACTATTAAATGAAGATTCAATTTACAAGATATAGAGTAATGCAAGTCTACATCGCATGCGTCTCTTCAATTGAGTAAGCTGTGAGAGATTCAAATCCTCTTCCATCATAATTCATAAAATCCTAGCCACAAGTTTCTTTTTTCTTTACTAAACTTGTTTTTTGCTATAATCGATATTGTATACTTGATTTTGGATAATCAATTTTTTAACTTCAATTTGGATAATCGATATGTGAACTCGATTTTTTAACTTGAATTTAGTTACTGAACGGGTATCCATTGGGTTCCTCGAACCCGACGGCGATTTTTTCACCCGAACCCGATGGGGATTTAGCGGGTCGGATGCGGGGACGGATGTGAGGATTGGACGTCGGGTACGGGGACGGGGATTGTAGTCCCCGCCAATATCCGCCCCCGTTTGCATCCCTAGATCAAAACAGAGGCAAAGCACAAAGTGCTCTAACACCATATTTTGTAGCAGAATTGAAATAAGAAAAAATGAAGGTGAAAGATTATCTCTCATTAGGGTTGTAAATCTTTATACGAATGTAAACATACATATATCAAGCTATCATACGCCTAACAACTTGCATAACTACCTAACTATGTCGTTGAACTATGACACCTTATGGGATAGATCTCTAACTTCTAAGTTGAGTTGGTGGGTCTCACGATATGCATTACGACATATTGCAATGTAAAATGATTTGAACACATTTCCAAAATGCACCGCGTGGTTTGTTCACATTATCCTCCGATATGTCGACCATGCATATTCCTAGGGGTGAGCATAGGCGGGTACCCGCCTAATTTAGCTGGAACCGGAACCGCCGGTTTCGGTTCCGAAACAGGGTATCCGGTTACGTTATTTTGTTTTAATGAGCACCGGTTCAATCATGCAAAACAAAAACTGTTTAAAAAATGAACCGGATAAAACTAGACGGTTGAATCAAAACCAGTGAACCATTAACCGGATTTTGTAAAAAAGTAGGTAACCAAAAACCTTAAAAAGGCTAAGACTTGTCTGATTGCCAAAAATCCGATGGCAGGCCTCAAAATATGAAGCCCACTCCTTCAAAAATTGCTTAGCTTGTCTTCATTAAATAAGAGAATTGCTCCTCCAGTGTTTTCTTCATTTAGTCGATATGGGACAATTCACAGACATTAAATCTTCTCTTTTTCGTTTTTGCTTTTGTTACCTTTGTTATATCATTTAATAAAACAGATATTTTATATTTTAAGTATTAAAAGATCATATATATATATATATATATATATATATATATATATATATATATATATATATATATATATATATATATATATATATATATATATATATATATATATATATATATATATATTATAAAACGTATTGCCCCAAGGTACAAGTGTAAAGCAGTCAACACAAAAGTTACAAGTCTTTTAATGCACAAAATCCACGGCGGTTTCTTCATGTAACTTCCCATGATCTCCACATCTCTCAACCTCCCATGTTCATCTTTGACCGAATCAAAATGGAACCGTCAAAAAACTCCCCACCTTCCCACTACATCTTCAACCTCCCACTTCATTTTCAACCTCCCATGTCCTCTCAACTCCCCATTTCTCTCGGATGTCTGCCTATATAAAGAGAGGGAGACCCCTCTTCAAAGCCCCTTTGATCGATCTCCTTCTGATTCTTTTAAAATCAATCTCTTCGTTTTGAAATTTCTAATCTGATTGTATCTTTGCTCATTGGTTAATTTTGTATGTAGTTGAGATTGAAGATGAAGAGGAAGAAAGGAAAGTGTCGACAACACCCGGTATTTAACAATTCCTTCAATTTTTGTTTTTGTGTATGTAAACCTATCAAATTGAGTAGATTTTGTATTGATCGCCAATCACGAATGGGAACTTTTTTGCTCATGATTTGTCTCTTGTTCAAGGGGATTTTGTTTCGTTTTCTGAAACCACTATGATGAGTGATGTAGCTCCGAAATTAGGTATTCACATTGATTTGTTGCTTTTGTTGTGATTTTCTAGATTTGAAGACTTCATATTTTCTGTTTTCTTCCAGGTTACATACAAAAACACGGGTTTATAGTCTTTTTACAGGATTAGAAAACATGCACCCCAAGTGTTTGAAGAAATGTCTCAAAAATAATCAGTTTCAACTACAAGCCTTCTTCCTCAGTTCTGTTGATTTCTATTAATTGAATGTTTCTTTTTCAATTTTGGTCCTATAATCAAGTTTTCAGCCATATGTTCTCAAAGTTGTCAGAAAGGTAGTTGCAATCGATGACCATGTTTTCGATTCTGGTAAGATTATTTTATTTTTTTAACCTATTCTTAGCTTAACCATTTGAAAGATTTTGGGTAGCACATACCCGTTCTTAGCAGAAATTAAATGGTTAATTTGTTTTTTAACCCCATTTTGATTTATCTGGTTGTATCATTGCTTTTGATCTGTTTTTTTTCTTTCTAAAATCTCCTATTAATCGCACATTTCTGTGTCCTGCTCTTGGATTATGTTTCAGGGATTGAAGGCGCTTAATTATTTTCTTCTCTACTCCTTTCTCACTGATAACTTTTATTTGGTTTTTAAGTTAGGGCACCTCGATTGCTGCCCCGCTGACCGTAAGTATTTGATCAAAAGCTATTTATGCTTGATTTCTCCTCTTGTCATTAATGACGTACTTTACTCAACGGCTTCAAGGATTTGGAAATCATCTACCGGTATTTAAATTCTCCTTGTTTGTATTTTCGATTCTTGCCTTTAATTTTATTTCCTGGAGTGTGTATTGTGATAAATCCCAAAGAAAAAGAATCGGTTTACTAAGTTTTAGTATAAAGTAAATGCATACATAAAATTTGCTTAGTCCTTATATTGAAATGAAAATTTTGCAAAGAAAGTCTTGGAGCTCAAATCCTTATAACACACAAGCTTGATTGCCCAGGTATGAATTTTTATTTTTATCCTTTATAGAACTGTTGGTTGTGTGTGGGTGTGTGATCTGACCTCAAGGTGTGTGTGATTTGATCTCAGTAGGTATGTGTATGTGTGTGATCTGTCCAGGTGATGTTGCTGTTTGATTTTTCCCTTATCCTGGCTTTAGTTCAAAAAGTTACAAGGCACTTTAATTGTTTTCTTTATTTTGACGGTCTACCTTCATCTTCTATTGATCTGTGTGTGTATGTGACTACGTATGTATTCAAGGTACTTTTAAGGTGAATTCTAGAAACTGAACGAAGGTGAATTAATCTTTGATGAGGCATTGGATATTATTCATGTTAGTAACTTTATCAGCTTAGGTCGCTTGAATTAATCTTTTGGTTTCAAGAGAACATATCTTAGCTTATGTATTTTGACTTGTAAATCCACTGACTACCATTAAAAGTGCCATGAGGATATTTCACACCGAGGTTACATTCTATAATTGTAAGCTTGACGACTATTTCTAAGAGTTAGATGTTTAAAAGTTTATCACATCCTAATATCATGCTCCATCCTATTTATCAGAAAAGAAAGATCAAATTCTTGTAGGATATATATTCATTGGGTGAGGTGAGTGTGATATCTATACTTTCTTTTTCTTCCAAATCAGAAAGAAGAAAATAAGGAATAGAGCAATTAGATGGTTGAAGATATTGATCCAATATGCTTGAACAAATTCAATCATGTTGAGCCTTACTTGCTTATTGTATGGTTTCTACTAATAATTGTACTTTTGTGTTTATGTTTGTCTAGATTAGCATGTAATTAGAATGAGGACCCTCCTCTAGAAAAATTCAAGTGGCTATAGAAAAAAGCAACGTGAGGGATGTAGTTTTTTCTTTAAGGTTTTTGAAATTAAAGCTGAAGATAGGCACTCAACGTGAAAACACCTGCCGCATGAAGATATCAACCTACACTTCTACACGGTATGTTTTTATATGGTTAAAAAGAAGTTGATAATTGGGAGAAGATATAAGTTGATGCCTTTTAAAATTGAGAGTAAATTGCTTATTGGTCCTTGAGTAAAAATATGAGGCACACACTCCAAAAACGGTTATTGTTGGCAAAGTTGAAAGAAAGTTGGATCCAGTACCCAGGTATTTGTTTGAGAACCATTCTCTATCTTTTTGTTTTATATTTTATGTTTTTTCTAATATTACATTCTCCGGTCCAGTCACCAGGTATTAATTTTTTTTATTTGGTTTTAGTTTATAACCCAAATAAAGAAATATGGTCTTATATATTTTATATCTATTGCACCTACAACTTCTAAACCAAAAAATAAAAATAACATGTTAATTTTGGATTTTGGTACAAGCGTCTGAGGGTTTAAAAGGTCTCTGGAAGGGAAAGATTCAGAAAAGCCTATATGTTCTGAGTTGGTTGCTAGATTTAAAGGACCTTTTATGTCATTTTTTTGGTTCCATGTCTGTAAAAAATTGCAAACATAGACCTTTTTTGTTAAAAAATGATAACAGTGAGTATTTTTTTCTTAAATAAATGCTAACGGGGACCATTTTTGTTAAAAGTATGCAACCATGGACCATTTTTGCTAAAAGTTTTAAACAGGTACCATTTTTGTTAAAAATCTGTAAACAGCGACCATTTTTGTTAAAAATAATCATACAGGGGCCATTTTTGTTAAAGATAGACAAACAGGGTCCATTTTTGTTAAAATTATGCAAAACATGGACCATTTTTGTAAAACAAGTAGACCAAGGAAGGGTTTATTTAGCCGGTTGTATGTGGGTAACTAATAATTGGTTGTTCTTTTTGTCAACCTAAATATTTGTGATTTTTTCTATGTTACCTCATAAAGGTAGGACTTATAGTATTTTTCCATTCTGTAAAGGTATTTGGTTGTGAATCCTTTGCTAGGAATTGAAAATACTAACAATGTATTTGTTTTTGTTTATGTTTTTGTGTTACAGCATCATACTTTCATTTGTTTTCAGTTATAGCATTGTACTATTTTATTTTCTTTTTAGGCAACTGTACTATGACAATTCTACCTGATTATAGCATTCTACTTTCTATTATGTGTTGAACATATATCACATATTCGTGCTTTTATCTTTTGTAAAGTTTTGGATGGCAGTTATACAACCTTTTGCTGAAGATGACAATACTAACATTAATCTTCATTCCAATATTCATTTAAAAAAAAGTTAAATCTTTTCTATAGGGTGCATATCAGAAGGTGATTCAACTATCAGAAAAGATAGAGAAGTAATTTTGAAGTGTCCGCTAATATATAAACTTGTTCGATTTTTAAATTCCTCTATTGTTGATTTGATCGATTGTTTGATCGGCTCCGAAATTCCTCTTTTGCTGATTTCCCGAGCTTATGTTAACTTCTTGGTGTATACTAATTTTATCCCAATGCTATATGGAAAGATTAAAATCGGCAAAACGAAGCAAAATGAAGTAATGTTGAAGTAGAGTACATAGGTACATGTGGCTTGTAAGGTGTAACGCCAAGATACTCTTTTTATGTAAATATAATAAAAAGGGTAAAATGGTCATTTTACCTTGGAAGGGTAATTTGGTCTTTTGGACAGAAAAGAATTTAGTTTGAAATAATATTTTGGGTTTTGGACTTAAAATGTTATAAAAACTGATTTTTGGTCATTTTACCACGAAAGGGTAATTTGGTCATTTGACCATGTGAAAGACCAATTATGTAAAAATGTTGTTGCTTGTGGCAAAAATATAAGAAATGAAAGTTTTATGTCATAAAACTTGATTATTGTGGCCAAAGTTCAAGAAATGGAACTTAAGGACCAAATTTGTAAATTTTGGAAGTATAAATAGAGAGGTTGACACTCTTCTTTGACTGGCCATTTGTGCAGCAACGGGAAGGGTTTTTTAGAGCAAATTCTGCAGAAATCATGAAGCTTGAGGCAAGGAATTGGAATCATAGCTTGGAATTAGTGATTCCTATGTTAATCAAGGTTAGTAAACTTGATTTTAACCAAGTTCTTGAAGTGTTCTTGATTTGGTTTTATAGAAACTGAAATTTGTAAATTTCAGTTATGATTATGTAGTTTAAATGGTTTAATGCTTCCATTAAGTCATGCTAAAAGGACTTAATTCAAGAAAATGGAAGTAGATTGCTATTTATGATGAATTTGAAGTTTTGGGTTGTTAGAACTAAGAACCCTAATTCTTCATTTTGATTGATTTAGTCGTTTTGAATGGTTGAAAACCTTGTTTTAATATAAGGTTTTAGCCTAGAAACAAACCCCATACGATTAAGAACAGAAATAAGGACTTAATGGGCCAAAACTGCGTGCTACAGTGCACAAATCGCGACTGGCCAGGAGACCTGCAGTGGCGCCAGACGCAGTGCGCCCAGGAGCCAGGCGGGGTGCTCCCAGGAGCCAGGCGGGGTGCGCCCAGGCGCAGTGCGCCCTGTCCTAGGCGCAGTGCGCCTCCAGGCAGGGGATCAAAAACGCTAACTTTTGCTTGGCTTGTCCGTTTTATCTCAAACTTGAACCGTAGGCTCGTTATGGTCTGAAAAGTTTGGGAAAATTTTTATATTGAGTTTTCGACTCCTCGAGGGCACTGTAGATCGATACGAATGCCTCGATGAATAGTAAAACTTGTAAAAAGATGATAAATGGAAAGTTTATCATTTAGGGATGATTTATAGTTGCATTATATTGGACTCTCATGTATTAGAGTCAATTGAAATGATTATTAACCTATTATCATTTGATATGAAATGGATAAATAGGTATGAGACAAAATGGTTGTGGTGCACGCAAAGGCAAGAAACAACCGGGATTTAAATGCAGCTAGCATCCAGGTGAGTAATCTCACTTATATCACATGTGATATGTGTTGATTGGACTGTTACAGGTTAGAACAGATTTGGGGAATGAAAATGATAATCTAAAGATATGGTGAAAAGGCAATACCGGATAAGCCGTGAGTCAATGAAATGACAAGAACGGAGCCGTGAGCCATAAACGATTACTACATGAAATGTTATTAAATGGTGCGGCCACTTGTGGCTATGATATTGGATGTTAAATCCAACTGGTGCGGCCTATATGGCTATGATTTTGGATGTTATATCCAATTGGTGCGGCCTATATGGCTATGATATTGGATGCTATATCCAACTGGTGCGGCCTATACGGCTATGATGTTGTTACATAAAAATGGTGCGGCCTTATGGCTATGATATTGGGCTTTAAGTCCAAATGGTGCGGTCTTTTGACCATGATATCGGGTTGTTGAACCCAAACTGGTGCGGCCTTCGGGCTATGATTTATATGCCGAGAATGTTTTGGTGCGGCTTATATAGCTATGACACATGGTGCGGCTTATACAGCCATGAAATACGGTGCAGTCAATTGTGACTAAGAAATATGGGACAGAAACGGTAATTGAGAATTTATATATTTATTTTCTCTTATATATATGTGGATTTATGTGGCTAACAGCTTTGATTTGATCAATGTGCAAATAACAGGTTAGATATGATAATTATCTTGAAATTAAATGGTGCGGTCTTAGGACCATGATTTTGGGTTATTGAACCTAAATTGGTGCGGCCTTCGGGCTATGATCTAAACGATGAAAATGTTGGTGCGGCCTTAGGGCTATGATCTGAACAGGTTAAATATTTTGGTGCGGCCTGTATGGCTATGATATATGGTGCGGTCAACGATGACTATGAATTGTGGGACAAAACTGTTTTGAGAGTTTAATTGTTATTATTCTCTTATATATGTGTGACGTTATTTGCAGATATGGTTACTCACTGAGCTTTGTAGCTCATACCGTTTGCTAAATGTCCCTGCAGGTTAGCATATCCCTGATAAGGGTAAGGATAAAGTCCGTGACTCAAGAAGTGGACTTGTAGATGCTGTCAGTAGCAGCCCGGCTTATAAGGAGGTTATTATATTTGTATACTCCTTGATACACTTGTACCCGTTTTTATTAAAAATATACCCCTTTGTTTATGGTTTTAAGTACTGAAACCTATGTTTTAAATGAAAAAATTTTCAGGGGTGTTTTTGTTTTAAAAGTCGGGTGTTACAAGTTGGTATCAGTGCCGTGGTTTAAGTGAACTAGGTGTCTATAGAGTAGATTCATGGACTTCAACCCTGAGATAGTAGACATGATGCATAGTTAGGTGTATATAGTTGATATTATACATATATAACCTAACTGTTGCTAACTTCTGACGTATAAGAAGTATGAACTGTGAATCTTCTTGGAAGACATTTAGGGCGTGAAGCTCTAAGAAATGGACCAGCCCTTTCTCAAGACTCCGTTGTATGAGGAGCAAAAAGGGGACGAATACCAGAAAATCCACATGATGAGCAATATTAGCTGATGTGGTCAGAAAAAGAAATCGGTTGCTCACCCTGATTGATATTCAAGGTGAAAGAACAGTAGTTGAGACTACAAGAAAAGCAGAAAAGTATTAGTAGACGCTTCAGAAGAAGTTAACATGATTAGGTCTAGCCTTAAAGGGAAGGGACCAGAACGAAAAGATGATGTGATATAAGAAGTGCAGGAAAAGCACTCAGAACATTTTAGAGTTGAGACTCTACCGTTGCTTGTTTGATGGCATGGAAGTGTTTCCAACGTGGAGCTATAGAACACTTTCCTATGAAATGTTCACATGCTAAATGTGGAGTAATGGGTGATAAACCCAGGAAAGAACGGGGAGGAAAGAAAGAAGAAACGAATGGTCGAAAAGGACCAGTGATACTATGAGCATTCCAGTAGACTGTGGAATAAGCTCGTTAGTAGACTGATATGGTCTCAGATATGATTGTTTTGAATATAATCCCCGTATATGTTATATTTGATCCATGAAGCTATGCTTGGGATCGGTGACTTTGATGTCATGTCTGAATATTTCATCAACGATTATGATGAAATGTTGAAAGTAGCTATAGCAGTTAGCAAATATGTTCAAGATTTGAACACCTGGAAAGGTAGTATGCTTAGGATTTACGGGACCACTCTTCCCTATAAATCTGAAGCCGATGACTACAATGAATCTGAGGAAATTGTGCATAAGAATTGGTTAGCAATGAATGATGCTAACATGAATTGTAGAAATATGAACAGTATGGTTCGAAAACCAGAAGTGAAACGGATAAAAATCCAGAATAAATGACCGTTGTTGAGAATACCGGTTATGTTCCTTTACTTAAACTCTGATAGGAGTTAGTAAAAGAATGATGTTGTAGTTGGCATACGTGGTATTGACCAAGTTAAATAAAGCAGTGATAGTAGTGTACTACTTCAAATAAATTCTCGGATGTTTCTTTTGAAAAGAACTTCCAAGATTTCTGCCAGATTGGCGAGAAGCGTTTATGATTACACTGATTTTGGGAGCCGTTTTTGGTATACGGGCTCTATATTGATTTGCATCTGTAGAGATGGCAGAGTTGGAAAACAACTAGAAGAAAACTTGGTATTGGGGTCTCTTATGGCCGTATGTGTCATCGTATGGAGCCCTATCTTGCTGGAAAAAAAAAAGACAACTTGATGCATATGTGCATTGACTAATGAGAATCTGATATTCTCGAAACCAGATTGAAAATGAGGTACATTTGTACCAGATATTGGAGTTACTTCACTGAGATAAGTGATATGTAAAATTCTCCAAGTATGAAAATTTGGCTAAAAGAAGTTTCATATTCTTTGGGCATGTTAACAATGCCAGAGATGATAAAGTAGACCCAGTGGAAAGGATGGTATGATAAAACCGAAACCGCCTTGGAAATTGACTGAAATTAGTAGTTTCCTAGGATTGGCGGGTTAATTTAGGAGAATTGTAGAAAACTACTCCTTGATTGCTGTCCAGTTGACTAAGGTTGACTAATAAAAGTGAAAAGTCTGAGTGGTAGAAAGACCACAGGCATCTTGTAAAGGTTTGGAATAAACCTGGTATGAACCTCTGATGTTAGCATTGATGCTAAGCGGAGAAGATAAATTGGATTATAGAAATGTATCCAAACTTGACTGTAGATGCATGATGTTGCAGTAGCATCTATGATTTTGGTATTGAAGCTTTGGAGACACTACTTATATGGTGTAAAGCTTATTGTTTGTATGGATCATAAAAGTTTGAAGTACTTAATTGATCAAAAAGAAGCTAAATATGAGATAGCAAAGATAGATGGGTTACTTAAAGATTTCGGTTATGAAATATTGTACCATCTCGGAAAGGCGGATGTGATTATAGATGCCTTGAATTAGAAAGGTATCTTTTGAAAGATACAACCACATGCGTGAGTGTGGCAAATTGATTACCTGAGTTGATTCGGGTAGCATAGAAAGAAGTGTGCAAATCTGAAAACAAGAAAAATGAATGAATGATTGGATATTAGATGAAACTAGTTGGAAATCACAGCGATTTAAAACCCTTGGTGGTTGTGAATGTGAATTTCAAAGTAAAGCGAAACATGAAAATCATCTTGAAAAGATGCATTTTGTACCAGATATGCAGTATACCCAGAGCAACCAGATTGATAGGGTGATAAAACCTATGTATTGGTGGCCGGGACTGAAGAAAGATATTGAAAAGCATATGAAAAGTATTTGACTTGTACGCAAAGTAAAGTCAAACCGTTAGATGCGTGCGAAGAAATTTACTCGTTGTTGGCCCCAGAAAAGAAATGGGACAACATTGTTATAGACTTTGCAATAAAGTCTCTGCAAGTAGCGTAGATTGATGAACAAAATGAGCTGATGATACAGATTATAGAAGGTGTACTTGAAAATATGCACAGCAGACCCTGGTGGAAGATGAGAAAATTTTCTATCTCTGATAGAATTTGCAAGATATAGCAGCTTACAAGCTTGTAGTTGATGACTCATATGAAGAATGGTATGGAATACAGTGTTACCCTCCAATTTATTGGATTGAAGATGTAGTAAAGCCGTTGGCTAGATCCTAGTTTGTTGCACAAACTGAAGAGAATACCTGACGGGTACGAACGATTTGAAGAAGGAATAAGAATTTATAAAAGTGGTGTGTAGATCACTAAGTAAGAACCTTTGAAATTCCAAGTAAAGGAATATGGTAGTACGAAAAAGTAATCATTTGGAAAGGTTAAAAATCTGTTTGGGACGACAAGAAAGAAATTATGTATCGATAATTTCCAACAAATTCCTTATGATGAGATGAAGATAAATAAGTAGATAAGATACCTGGGACAACCGGAGGAATGATATGCGAGTGGTGATATAACCACGAGATAAGAAGACTAGTATGGTTAAGTGCTTAGGCAATACCATAGAGATTCTGACATGATGTGGAAGACCGAAAGTGAAACGAGGGAGACATAACCTCAACTCCTTGCATGATTTCGGGGACGAAATCTTTTGAAGGAGGGGAGAATTTGTAACGCCAAGATACTCTTTTTATGTAAATATAATAAAAAGGGTAAAATGGTCATTTTACCTTGGAAGGGTAATTTGGTCTTTTGGAAAGAAAAGAATTTAGTTTGAAATAATATTTTGAGTTTTGGACTTAAAATGTTATAAAAACTGATTTTTGGTCATTTTACCATGAAAGGGTAATTTGGTCATTTGACCATGTGAAAGACCAATTATGTAAAAATGTTGTTGCTTGTGGCAAAAATATAAGAAATGAAAGTTTTATGTCATAAAACTTGATTATTGTGGCCAAAGTTCAAGAAATGGAACTTAAGGACCAAATTTGTAAATTTTGGAAGTATAAATAGAGAGGTTGACTCTCTTCTTTGACTGGCCATTTGTGCAGCTACGGGAAGGGTTTTTGAGAGCAAATTCTGCAGAAATCATGAAGCTTGAGGCAAAGAATTGGAATCATAGCTTGGAATTAGTGATTCCTATGTTAATCAAGGTTAGTAAACTTGATTTTAACCAAGTTCTTGAAGTGTTCTTGATTTGGTTTTATAGAAACTGAAATTTGTAAATTTCAGTTATGATTATGTAGTTTAAATGGTTTAATGCTTCCATTAAGTCATGCTAAAAGGACTTAATTCAAGAAAATGGAAGTAGATTGCTATTTATGATGAATTTGAAGTTTTGGGGTTGTTAGAACTAAGAACCCTAATTCTTCATTTTGATTGATTTAGTCGTTTTGAATGGTTGAAAACCTTGTTTTAATATAAGGTTTTAGCCTAGAAACAAACCCCATACGATTAAGAACAGAAATAAGGACTTAATGGGCCAAAACTGTGTGCTACAGTGCACAATCGCGACTGGCCAGGAGACCTGCACTGGCACCAGGCGCAGTGCACCCAGGAGCCAGGCAGGGTGCGCCCAGGCGCAGTGCGCCCTGTCCTAGGCGCAGTGCGCCTCCAGGCAGGGGCCAGGCAGGGGATCAAAAACGCTAACTTTTGCTTGGCTTGTCCGTTTTATCTCAAACATGAACCGTAGGCTCGTTATGGTCTGAAAAGTTTGGGAAAATTTTTATATTGAGTTTTCGACTCCTCGGGGGCACTGTAGATCGATACGAATGCCTCGGTGAATAGTAAAACTTGTAAAAAGATGATAAATGGAAAGTTTATCATCTAGGGATGATTTACAGTTGCATTATATTGGACTCTCATGTATTAGAGTCAATTGAAATGATTATTAACCTATTATCATTTGATATGAAATGGATAAATAGGTATGAGACAAAATGGTTGTGGTGCACGCAAAGACAAGAAACAACCGGGATTTAAATGCAGCTAGCATCCAGGTGAGTAATCTCACTTATATCACATGTGATATGTGTTGATTGGACTGTTACAGGTTGGAACATATTTGGGAAACGAAAATGATAATCTAAAGATATGGTGAAAAGGCAATACCGGATAAGCCGTGAGTCAATGAAATGACAAGAACGGAGCCGTGAGCCATAAACGATTACGACATGAAATGTTATTAAATGGTGCGGCCACTTGTGGCTATGATATTGGATGTTAAATCCAACTGGTGCGGCCTATATGGCTATGATTTTGGATGTTATATCTAATTGGTGCGGCCTATATGGCTATGATATTGGATGCTATATCCAACTGGTGCGGCCTATACGGCTATGATGTTGTTACATAAAAATGGTGCGGCCTTATGGCTATGATATTGGGCTTTAAGTCCAAATGGTGCGGTCTTTTGACCATGATATCGGGTTGTTGAACCCAAACTGGTGCGGCCTTCGGGCTATGATTTATATGCCGAGAATGTTTTGGTGCGGCTTATATAGCTATGACACATGGTGCGGCTTATACAACCATGAAATACGGTGCAGTCAATTGTGACTAAGAAATATGGGACAGAAACGGTAATTGAGAATTTATATATTTATTTTCTCTTATATATATATGTGGATTTATGTGGCTAACAGCTTTGATTTTATCAATGTGCAAATAACAGGTTAGATATGATAATTATCTTGAAATTAAATGGTGCGGTCTTAGGACCATGATTTTGGGTTATTGAACCTAAATTGGTGCGGCCTTCGGGCTATGATCTAAACGATGAAACTGTTGGTGCGGCCTTAGGGCTATGATCTGAACAGGTTAAATATTTTGGTGCGGCCTGTATGGCTATGATATATGGTGCGGTCAACGATGACTATGAATTGTGGGACAAAACTGTTTTGAGAGTTTAATTGTTATTATTCTCTTATATATGTGTGACATTATTTGCAGATATGGTTACTCACTGAGCTTTGTAGCTCATACCATTTGCTAAATGTCTCTGCAGGTTAGCATATCCCTGATAAGGGTAAGGATAAAGTCCGTGACTCAAGAAGTGGACTTGTAGATGCTGTCAGTAGCAGCCCGGCTTATAAGGAGGTTATTATATTTGTATACTCCTTGATACATTTGTACCCGTTTTTATTAAAAATATACCCCTTTGTTTATGGTTTTAAGTACTGAAACCTATGTTTTAAATGAAAAAATTTTCAGGGGTGTTTTTGTTTTAAAAGCCGGGTGTTACATAAGGTTCGTCCACTACCCCAAAAAAGGAACATAAGTTTGCCGGCTGCACTCACTTGATTATTTGTATGGACATAATTTTGCCATCTGCACATCTTTTATGTGGTTTAATAGTAACAAAGTAAAATTATATAAAAAGGAATATAATTACTTCTCTCATCTGCACTCATAAGTGCATAGAATTTTGCTTTTGGTGATTCAATTGCTTGAAGCATAATTGCTGATTCAATTGTTTGAAGTGTATATAATTGTTCTATTATTTGGAACTAATTTTTAATCTAAATTTATAATAAGGGTATAATAGTCATTTAATAAAAAAATAATGATAAAAAATTTGTTTAGGGAAAATATGATATTTTTAATATTTATTTAGGGCAAATATGATATTTGAATCATAATTAAGGCAAATATGATATTTAACTCTTTATTTAGGGTATATATGAAATTATCTTTTTAATAGGAACGATTTATTAGTCTGAACTCACAACCTAAACTTTGAAAGGCGTGCATGCACCTTACTCATTCCAACTAGACATTGTATTTGTTTTTGTATTTAATAATTTTTGTTATTTTACCTGTTTTTACTCATCTAGGGTATTTGGTAATTTGAGTATGTTCACTAATTCACAACTAAGATTAGTGAAACGTTTAGTAATCAAGTGTTTTTTATGTGCATAACCTTTATTCCCCACCACTACCACCTCCTTATATGTCGGATATTAACCTTTTTTTCTTGGGGACCAAAAGAAGAAGGCATGTTTAATAATTTTTTTTTGCTTTTTTTGGTTTTCGCAGACTACCATTAATAGCAACGTACTTTCATTTGTAGAGTAAGTGAGCTGACATAATTACACTCACATCATTGTCTTTGGGTAGTTTGGTGCTCATGTTGTTTAATATATTGTAAATGTTTTTGAATGTGATTTAGTTCTGATTATAACATTCATGTTAATTAGGCATGTCCTATCCTCAAAATTTTGAGACTGCAAAAGAAGTGGAGACCATTGCTAAGGAAGATGGAGTTGTTCCTGCTAATATTGCTATTTTAGATGGCATACAATACATAGGTACTTGCATAAAAACAACCTATTAAGTAATATTTTTAAGAATTTTTCTGGCCCGTCATAAAAATTGGAGGTAAATCTTTGTTCTTCACTTATTTCTTTAATGCATTTGTATAGGTTACCCGAAAATGATTATGTTGATTAGTATACCAAAATTTGATTAATGCATTAACAAGTATACCAAAATTTGATTATAGAATAGGCGCATATCAAATTAAAGACAATTTTTTAGAATTTCTTAATATTCGATGTAACCGGTTTCAGTTTTGGTTTCAACATGTCAAGAACCGCGTTTCCGATTTCGGTTTTTGGTTCATGCAATTTAGAGGGGTACCCATCTATGCTCAACGCTACTTTTTACAACTACGAACTCAAAATGATTTTTTCCATTATGATTTGATAGGTGATGTCTATCAAAAGAAAACTAATCAACGATAGCCATTATAAATTTTCATTTTTACTATTTGCCGAATAAAACTATACACAGCCGCTAAATAGGCCTGTTGGCCCTCGCATTTTGTGGATACCCAAAAACATCTACCAACTTTAAATGGTTGCTAATTTAAGCAACGTACTTTTGAAAAATACTGCTTTTTAGCAACCTACTTTAATATATGGGTTTTTAAGTAACGTACTTTAAAGAAAATAATTTGAAAATATTCCGAACGTAAAACCAACTTTAAATGGTTGCTAATTTAAGCAACATACTTTTGAAAAAACAGTTTTTTTAGCAACCTACTTTAATATATGGTTCTTTTTAGCAACGAACTTTTGAAAACACAGTTTTTTAGCAACCTGCTTTAGCTTCTGGTGATCTGAGGAGTTTCAAAAAAATTTCAGGTAAACTTTGGTAGCATCCTCTTTATGGTTCAATATTTGATCAATTTCACCGGTTCTTAATCATTAGTCAATTTCACCTAGATTTGATTTACATGTGTGGGTGTGTTTCATGTTTATGCTACAGTGAAAGTGATGGTGGCTGGGTTTTGGATCCTAATCTGACATGTGAGGTGGGTTCCCGTTATGATGTTTCTTAAACTACAACACACATAGGAACATTTAACATGCATATCTTTTTTTTTGTTAGACAAAATTGCCCCTGCCAAATATTATCTAATACGCGTTGTTGTTATTGTTGGATTAGGTGTCTAAGCCATGACTAATAATTTGTATTTACCTAATTAATAGTAGCAAAGTCCATTTGGGTTGCCCTCATAGCTGGAGGTTTGGTAGAAAGTTCGATAGAGAGAAAGGTTGATTTATTATGGGATTAATAAATCAACAGGAATTAAATATATAGTTTATTAATATATTAAAGTCATAATATATTAATTAGAAACTATAGTAATTAATTAGAAATTAATCTGGAATTAATTGGATTTAATTTGGTGATTAATTTGATTAATTAAAGGTGCAGGGGCTGAATTGTAATTATTCAATAGTTGAGTAAGTGACAATTTTGGCAGCTGGTGGTTGGCGAAAATATGGATAAGATAATCCATGATTTTCGAAAAATAAGATTAGGATAAACAGGGTTTTGAATTGTAAGATAAAGGTTTATCTTATTTGAATTCAAAAAGATTTATCTCTAAAGGCTTATCTGCAACCATTTGGAAAACTATAAATAGGGGTCCTCGGGAACCCTATTCTGCGCCATTTTTCCTCCTCCCTCTCTCTGGATTTCGTCCACCTCCTGCTCCCTGGGTGTGATCTCATTTGAGGCAGGACACTTGTGCTGCTTAGCTTGCAAGAAACAACTAAAGGTTAGTTTTTCCTATTTTATTATTTTAGTTAATTTTTGTTTTGCCTTTAGGAATTAGTTACATGTTCAAAGTAAGAAAACATAGATCCAATCTAGGTTGCATGTGAACTTAGGGTTTTAGTTCATAGATTTGCAGAAAATCTTTCAGTGGTATCAGAGCTTTGGTTTGTTTTCTTGTTGAATTGCTGTAATAGTTTTCCTAAATTAGGGTTTAAAGCTTATAAACCCTAAGTATATGTGGATCGACATATAGGGTTAGGGTTTTGGAAACCCTAACCTCCCCCCCCTTGTAATTTTCGAAATTGCCTATTAGGGTTTTAGGAGGTTTTCTATTTTTGGTAACTTTAATTGTTTAATTAAATGGATAACCTTAAACCCAAATTGTTTGAATTCAAAAAAATTAGGGGTTTTAGGATAGGTTTTAATTAATTTGATTAATTTGGATAAACCTATCTACAATTGAATTAATTTAATTAATTGTTAATTAAAAGATAATTCAAAGGATTTAATTAATTTTGAATTTTGCGAAAATTAAAGATAAAATCCGGAAAAATATTTTAAATGTTTAAAATATTAAGATTTAATTAATTTAATTAATTGTTAATTAAAAGATGATTAAATCGAATTTTAAGGTTTAATTTAATTTAAATTTAATAGTTAAATTGGAAAAATTAAAAGATAAACCTTGAACAATTTTAAAGGGTTTTAAAATATATCTTATATATGTTATTAAAAGTTAATACTATATGTATAAGATAAAATTGGTCAGTCAATTCAATAGTAGGCCTCATTCACGAAGCTGATCTATAAAGTGGGTATAAGGAGGCTGCCTATAAAATGGCGGTCTAATGGGTGAACACTCTCGCCCACCGCTCGCCTGATCAGTGGAGGGTCGTTAGCCGAACAGTTTTGATAGGACCGCTTAATCATTAAAAGTATAATGATCAAAGTACTAGAACCATTTACAAAAATCCCAATCTAGTTACTTTAGGAAAAATGTGAATTTGATGCTAATCCATGAAGTTGCACATTGCACTTTATGAAACGTTGGTGGAGCGTGTGTGGTTTACCGGCACACCAATAGGGGTTCATAAAGAGTGGCAATGGGTTTCTCGGGTGTTATCATTGTTGATGGAGCGTGTGTGGTTAACCGGCACATCAATTTGAGATGGTAATTGACCCCGAGAGTACCAAGCTAATTTGCATGGTTAGTCACACCCGGTTTATGATCCTCGGCATCCCAGTCACAAACGGTGGGGCATATCCGAGATTAAACATGCCATTGAACAGTTCAATGAATCTCACAGATCTAGGAATTTCATAAGACTGAAATTGATAAATGTTATCTACCTTAATGACCACTATGTTGTGATTACGGCATCCCTCTTCACAGCATAGTTGGGGTATTTCGGATCCTAGCCTTGTTAAATAATAAATTGGGTAATTATTTAAAATGATTAATTAAACGAATAAATTCAAATTTTATATATGTATGAATAAAATGTCATTCTCCTCCTTCTCCTCCTTCACCCATTTCTGAGAGCTTCAGAAAGCACCTGTTAAATATGGTAAGGCTGCCTGGCCTTGACTGTGTGATATGGTTTTGCAATTAGAGAATAGTTCTTAGTTTTGCTGGCGAACCATATCCGACTCAGTGTCCGCTCCCAAACATAGCATCACACAGCAGCTTGTGATGAGCATGACTCCTTGACTATTGAGTCCAGGAAAGTTTGTTGCCTTATGCTATTGATCATTAACCCCGAGTTCCGCAGGGATTTAGAATTCCTGGGGTCTGATAAGTTAGCACAGCTAGTTCAGGAAAGGTTCCGTGAACTGGTTGAATAAAGGGAACGAGCTAGGATCTTCAAAGAGCTTGAAGTTGCAAGCTAGAAGGAAGTAGCACCAGTTTGCGTGTTCCCGAGATTGAGGGATACATGGGCGAACAATATAAAACTGGTTTCCCTTTGTGATCGGGAGTTGAGCATTAGCTCAACTCGCTGATCTGTTCGTCCAGATGAACAGAAAGGGTAACCGGATAAGACAATTGTGGAAGTGCATTCAATGTCGACTCTGTATGAGTCGTTCATAGAGAAGCATAGTTCAATTAATCCAGCTGCTTCAGGATTGAGTCCAGTATTAAGGTGCATCAAGAAATGATCCAGATCGTCTGGACCGATTGTTTGATGTTTCAAACTGGGAATCCATAAGGTGGGACACAGTCACAGAAAGATTGAAAAAATGCTCCAAAGCCAAACCGTTTGGCAAACTCAGTAATATCTTAAAACTCATAATACTTGATCCTCATTTCCTTGATACATGATGTGTTTTCTCACATTTGCTCTGTATGCACGGACTCTGTAGGATACAGGATGTTGTCACACAAGAGCATATTCAGATTGGATCTGGAGCTCGTGCAGTTTTTAGAGTTAGGCTAGATATTTACTCTTGTTATTAGACACATATGACATGGATTCGCATAGTACATTATTCTGAGGATAATTCTGGTTTAATAATTTTTTTTAACATGATTGTTTTAACTATCCTCGAAATGTTGTGTGAATGTGTTAATGGCATAAATGGTAATAACTTGAATGTTGTTACATCCAATGGGATTGGATTTATAAATTGTGTTCTTTATGATTGTTAAAGTGAATTTTATGAGAATCACTTCAACCAAAGGTCCAGTTGGACAGGACTTTGGAATCGTTTGACTTAGAGTCACATGATGAATTGAGTGCTTAATAAAATTAATTGTGGCAAGAAAGGAATCACCCAAAGATCCAATGGATAGGATTTTGGAATCAGTTGACTTGGAGTCAGGTGATGATTGCATGTCTTGAACAATATTAACAAAGTCATAAAATTTACATATGATGTAAAAGACCTTAAGATTTTGAGCAACAGACACATAAGTTACTGTGTATTGGTCGAATCTTCGAACAGAACACGATTAGTTATACTTCCTGATATTTTCCAAATAGTTTGAAAAATATGGCTTCGCTTATCGGAATAAGCGATTGATTGGAACCTTGAGGTGTTCAAGGATTCAAAAGGAAGTATAATATCAACAGAACCTGAGTGACAACATACTGAGAAAAGGTTTCACAATTTATCCTCTTCCAAGAACATTAATGGTTATAATGTGTCTTAGGGAAGATGATGGAGCATTGATCGAAATAGTTTTTGATCATCAATGCATAAGATACATTTCCGATTTGTATTTTTAATGAATTGAATATTCAACCAGTCAGACCGTAGAAACCATATTCCGACCATTTCTTAGACTAAGTAGGTTATGTCGACACTGTCTGAAATGTAAAGCTGGGATCGTCCCACTAGTACATTGAAAGTCCAGGGCCATGTAGCATTCGTCTGAATCTCATGGCAAGCCTGAAACTAATCAGCGATGTCGTTTCATTGGCCACTCCGGTTATCCTTTGAAAGAAGAGTACTTTTAGAAAGAACTCAAGTTCTAAGGAAACAGTGGGAGTAAGAATAATTCTGAATGAGTTCAGGGATTAGCCAAGTGAAAGAACCTTTAGTCACCACTGGGAATTGACCAGGAATTAGATTCCTGTTAAACCTGACATACCCTCTCTTCGCTTGACCAGTAGTTATTGTCACTGTCATAAGGAGTTATGATTTGGGTGATATACCGAGTAGTGGTAAAACACTAAAGATGGTACGGATAAGTAATCCAACTGCTGGAAGCATTGGTGAGCCCAGTTGCTGCCAAATAAGAGAACCTTACCACGAGACACAGTCTATGTGACAGTTTGATTGATCTTTACAACTGGTCTAGGAACCAGTGGGAGTAATTGAATCATCAAAAGGAACATAGAAATGTACCTGCAGAACATCTGGTTGATTGAGTCATCACTTGGAGTCAAGCAATTGATTCTGAATGAAGCACTCTCAATAGAAGATAAAATCCGAGAGGAATCTACGTGGCATAGTGTAAGTCGTTAGTGGAGCGTGTGTGGTTTACCGGCACACTAATAGGGACTCACATAGAGCATGCCATTACAAAAGGTACATGGCCCCGGGATTCGTCCCATGGGCATCTTGCAAGAAAGGATATTCAGATTCTCAAAATAGGCCAAAAGGTTTGGATTTTGTGAATAGCCTGAAAGATTTCCTTTAATATGTCGGAAAGGTTTGGATTTCGGTTTTGCAAAATGTGCCATAAGTTCTGGATTTTGTGAATAGTCCGAAAGAGTCATATAACGGTGTCAAAGCCAGTGGGAGTATCGTTGTTATCTTCTATCACTGTATGTGGGTTACATACTGGTTCTAGGAAACGTCTCTTATCATTACAAAGTGTAATGACTTGGTGTTAAGAAACGGTTCGCTATGAAAGACTTTAAGAGATACAACATACTCAGGTGGTTGTGAACATCTATTAGATAGATCAGAATTCTGCCAATATGATCTTGATGAGATTCAAGATGCATAACCCCAGGAATGGAGTTTCCTGTCATTGTAAAGTGTAATGAATTGACATGAAAGAAACAAAGAAGGTGCAGCATACTCACGTAGTTCACATACATCTATTGGATAGATGAGACTGACATTATTGATTTAGCCGTTGAGAATATGATCTTGATGGGATTCAAGATGCATAAGAAAGAGTACCTGAAAGGAAATGGTTTCCGGAAATCATGACACAAGGATTATTGGTAATCTTAGGATTCCGAAAGAGCTTGGAATGAGATTACATCAGGTTCCTCGAGCCTCTTGGACAAATCAGAAGTGTTATGAACATATCCTGATGACTTAATGCTTAGAGCATTGTAAGTTGAATTCAGGATATTGCCTGGCTGAGAATACTGAATGGATTTTTGAACAGACGTGAGAAATCATTGAGAAATGATTAGGGTGATTGATTTGAAAGGGTTTTCAAATCGGTAATTGTTTACACCAGAACGTGGTGCTGTAGGACTTCATGGTTAAAGAATTTCGTTGGTTTCTGATGGAGCGCGTGTGGTTCACCGGCACATCATGACACCTCGAAATTGTCTTAGGGTGTAGTCGTGTAGACTAAAGACCCGAGAACCATGGGCAGTCACGGTACACATCACCAGAATGGAGTTGTGAGAAAGAATGACAGAATGACAAAATTGAGATATCATCGGAAGAGTATCCGATAGGATCATCTGAAATAAAGTGTATAAGTGTTAGACACTTGGATACATAGAAAGAGTGAAAAGGTCATAGACATAGATATAAAAGGCTTGAGTTGAAAGTTTAAAAGAGAATAAGAAACCGATAATAGTTATGATAAATCCGACTTGGTGATTACCTCGTGGAGACTTGGTAATTAGCAGGAGTAGCTGCCAGTCAGATTTCATGTTTCGCTTTTGCATGTTTACTTCCTGAATAATTGGATTATTCAAATATCCACAGTCACTCATACTTTTAGGGAGTAAGTATGAAGGAAGACTGTCATGAATTGGTTTGTAGATTGTCTAAGGAGTTAGACATTGCAATAAGATTGTTGCAACGTTCATGAGTACTTGGAAATGGAGATTTGAGTATTGGATAAACCCGCGCTCAATGGATTGCTTCATGGATTACATCACGAGCAATGTTGAGACGATAATATCTTATGGTCTTAAAGTGGAGAGATATGAGTTATAATTTGCAAGGCGGTTGTTCATTGATAGTACGAAAACGCATCGGTAACTCGGTGTTATAAAACGTGCTGTTGTGAATGATTTGTCGGGTAAAAGATATAACATATGAGTCGAAGCTTATTCGTCCCATGACCCTGACGGGAAACAGATATCTGTTGGCCACTCGATGATTTTGAAGTTGACTGAAGTGCTGGCCAGGCAGGACTAAATTGATTCGTTCAATTAGAAGTCTAAAAGTCATAAGCAAAATCGGAAATCGGGAAACAGTGTATCAGACAAAGATTGATCTCAATCCATGTCTCATGTCTGAAAATATCTTGTTGGACGGAGGATCATATGATCACTTATCTATGGACAGAACTGACTAGGTCAGAGTTCGGCAGCAGTTTTTAGGAAGCTACAGTTTGCTGATTAATTAGAGGTTAAATTGGTAATTATAGTCATAGACTTATCCAAGTGGGAGACTGTTGGATTAGGTGTCTAAGCCATGACTAATAATTTGTATTTACCTAATTAATAGTAGCAAAGTCCATTTGGGTTGCCCTCATAGCTGGAGGTTTGGTAGAAAGTTCGATAGAGAGAAAGGTTGATTTATTATGGGATTAATAAATCAACAGGAATTAAATATTTAGTTTATTAATATATTAAAGTCATAATATATTAATTAGAAACTATAGTAATTAATTAGAAATTAATCTGGAATTAAGTGGATTTAATTTGGTGATTAATTTGATTAATTAAAGGTGCAGGGGCTGAATTGTAATTATTCAATAGTTGAGTAAGTGACAATTTTGGCAGCTGGTGGTTGGCGAAAATATGGATAAGATAATCCATGATTTTCGAAAAATAAGATTAGGATAAACAGGGTTTTGAATTGTAAGATAAAGGTTTATCTTATTTGAATTCAAAAATATTTATCTCTAAAGGCTTATCTGCAACCATTTGGAAAACTATAAATAGGGGTCCTGGGGAACCCTATTCTGCGCCATTTTTCCTCCTCCCTCTCTCTGGATTTCGTCCACCTCCTGCTCCCTGGGTGTGATCTCATTTGTGGCAGGACACTTGTGCTGCTTAGCTTGCAAGAAACAACTAAAGGTTAGTTTTTCCTATTTTATTATTTTAGTTAATTTTTGTTTTGCCTTTAGAAATTAGTTACATGTTCAAAGTAAGAAAACATAGATCCAATCTAGGTTGCATGTGAACTTAGGGTTTTAGTTCATAGATTTGCAGAAAACCTTTCAGTTATCTATTTCTTCTTCTTCGTAGGTTACGACTTCCCGATTCTAAAAAGGTAGACTCTGGTTTTTTATTATTCCCCGTCTTTCATTTTTCTATTTTATTATGTTTTTGGTTTTTCTGCTAATTTGCGTTTTCCTCTGAAATTGTAGTCTGCGACTTAGCTTAATTCACTGGCAGCCGAGGTTTTTCAATTTGTGGATTAATTGCATTTACTATTGAGTTTAATTTAGGGGGTGTTTATTTTGATGTTTTAAAACTCAATATCATATATATCAGCACCATCAAACATTTAATTTATAGAATCTTAGTTTATAGATATCTAGACCTCAATTTCTTGGATAATTAGACCCAATAATTTTTATCCCAATTGTTGTTGTGTGGTGTACCTCACTCTCAAACGTGTTTCCAATTTTTGTACTTTTTATATTTAACGCAAAATAGCAACACAAATTTTTTTCAAATGCAAAACAAGAAGCATGCATATTTATTTCTAATACAAAATTCCATTGTGATAATAGACAAGCACCCTACAAAATATTGTACAATGTATATTTAATGTAAAATAGCAACGTACATTTGTTTTTCAAACGCATAACAAGAAATATGTATATTTATGTCTAAATCAAAATAACACCCCTCTCCAAAATCCTAATCATTGAAACATAACTATTTGTCGTAAGAAAACTATTCACCGACCCTGTTGGAAGATGCATTTGACTATATAACTTGATATCACGATGCATTTGACTATTTTTGACCATAATTAATGCAATAATCTATTAGCAAAACCAAACCATTCAATGCATATCAAAAGATAATTATTCAACGACAAAACTAATTACTGTACCTCACATTCGACGTTTGATGAAAGGAAAATAATCGTCATCCAAAAACTATTCAGATAAATGAAATTAATCGCCATCCGCTGCATAGCGTGTGTACACACCAACTTCTTTTTCAATTTAAAATGACCAAATAAAACAGTAATCGCCTACCCATTACTAACCTAACCAACCTCGACACCCCCTCCCTCCCACCGCCGTCGCATCGCGCGGGACGTCTGCTAGTATATATATATATATATATATATATATATATATATATATATATATATATATATATATATATATATATATATATATATATATATATATATATATATATATATATATACACATATATATGTATATATATATACATATATATGTATATATATATATATATATATATATATATATATATATATATATATATGTATATATATATATATATATATATATATATATATATATATAATATATATATATATATATATATATATATATATATATATATATATATATATATATATATATATATATATATATATATCAGAAACCCATCTTGAAGCGAGACTGCTACGAGTTTCAGTTGTCTTAAAGCTATTTTTAACCTCTTTTCAGGTTGAGTTTTAGGAACATATTCAAGATGGGTTTCTGATATGTATTCAAGAGGGTCTTGGGATGTATGCAATGGAGGTTGGTTCCACCAAGAAAATGCCAACTGAGCTGGTGAAAATATGGGATCATACTGTTGGAGCTTAGATGAATGGTTGTCGTGAAGATTTGAGTCGAAAATAATTGTTAGAACTTAGAAGTTGGTGTATTTGAACTCGTAAGGCAATGGTGGTTGTCGAGGCCAACAAAAATAAACCTTACTTCTAGTACACAAATTTGCATATAGCGGTAAAGGATCGTATCCACGAAGATTGGTTCAATTTGTAAAACTATGCGATCAATTCAAAAAGATAATATATAAAACAACATAAAGTAAATAATGGGGGATTTTAGAAGGTTTTGAACTATAAATACTAAAAAGAGAGAAATAGTAAAGTAGGTTGCTATTTGTGAAAATAGTAATTTGACAAATTGGGAGAAAATGAGTTAGCATTGAGTTCCATCTCTTGAATCAATTGACTAGTTTATCATTATGGTTCTAGGTGCAATATCTTTGCTCAAATCAAAATGGCTATAACAACTCTAAAGCTAGAGTTATCTCGATTCTTCTTAGTTTGTATGGATATCAAGAAAGCTCTATGACATCCTTCTTAATCAAAGTCATAAATCAAATAAGCATTTGGTTTAAATAAATTGACTAGCATTATACTTTAAGAATCACCAAGTTTAAAGGAAGCTAAAAGCTTAACTTCTACCTTAAAGATTAAAACTCCATGATTTTGAAATGAGATAATAAGCACCCATAAAAATCATTTGTTACTAATTTATTTCTAAAATCGATTACGTAATCTTAAAAACAAATAACAATAATCATTAAATACTTGGACTCATGAAATCAAAGCATCTAACAATATGATAATTAGAACAAAGTTTCAATCATGAATTTAACAAAGATTCAAGAACCATTCAATCTAGACAATCATCCAAGAGATTTCACCCAACACTAACTATGTAGAGTTTAGTTACACATAATCAAGTAGGAACAAAAGAAAGAAATACCAAACATAAAAATCAAAGTTAAGAACTTGATTTAATCTTCAAGGTGCATATTTCTCCCAAGCTCCAAAAACTCTTTCTTCCGCCGTCGTCTGTCAAAAGTTGTGTTCGAATGAGGGTAAAACCCTAAGTTAAAGACCATTAGAAATTACAAAAGAACCCTTCATTTAGCTTTTACTCGGCCGCATAAAGGTTTCTTCACAAAATCGAACGGGCCGCACAAAGTTGAAACAAAGCTCCCTGACTTCTCTGATTGAAATAACGAAAAGTGTGCGGGCAGAGCAAGAATTGCTCACAAAAGTGTGCGGGCCGCTCACTTTGATTTTCCCTTCTTGATCTCACGGTTTGGTTTGCATTACGTTTGCTCGATCGCAAAATTTTTGATTTCCTTCTTCATTCACTTTCACTCGGTCGCACGTTGGCTCTCTTTTAACCTCTTGCTCGGTCGCATACATGGAAAACTCGACCGCATGGATCTTTTGATCATGCATGCACTGCATACCGGCTTCTTGGTCTCGACCTTTCTTTTTCTTTTGTAAAACCCATTTCCAGCCCAATTGTACATCGAATAACCAAAGCCCGTCTTCTATTAGCCCATACGTCGCATCCAATTAGTCACTTTTAGCCCGCTTTACTCGCTCGTAATCCGGTTCGTTTCGCTCGGCATCCGTAATTCCTGCGAATTAAACATAAAACTACGAAAGTATCCGAAATAACTAAAAACAGAAATAACAAAATAATACATGCAAAATAAATAAAAACAAAGGTAACGATGCTAAAATAAACTATAAAAGAACTAATAAAATGCAACTATCAGGCAAGATTTGTTATGACCCAATGTTGGGGATGTAATTTGAGATATTTTAAGAATCCATTATAGGTAAAATTAAGAATGAAAATAATATATACTTGAATAAGAGGTGTGAAAAATGTTAGAAGTGTGTATTTATATGAGGTAAAAGAGTAAAAAAAACCATGTTCTTTAAATTTCTTAATTGTTTAACGATTACAATAAGAGGAAAAAAGAGAGTTTGAGCTTGGTTCCACGACGGGGTTGACATTCGCAGGGGTCGACTTAGGTGGTAAGATGTTCCTACCGATGCTCGTTGTTCACACCAGATTCCCACTCCTCTTCGAAAAGAATATAAAACAACATACAACCTAAGAATGAATGAAATAGAATATTACGATGGAATGAAAAAGATTATTGTTGGTTGCACAAATAAATAGAATCGAGCATTTATTATTGAATGTGATTCATTCACTTGAGGTGATTTTCATTACATGAGGGGTGAAGGTTTTTTCATTCATACAGAGAATTGAATTATCTATAATAGAAATAAATTACTTTTATTCATATAATCTTCAATAAATAGTAATCATTTAAAATATTCTGAAACTTCATTTAAATAATTTTTAAAAATAAATAGAGGTATTTTGTTATATTTATATTTTAAAATTTATGGTATTCAGTTTTTTTATTTTGTAACTTTTTTAAGTTATAGATAATTTATTTTTTAATTATGTGTAGAGCAAACGAAATAATATATATATATATATATATATATATATATATATATATATATATATATATATATATATATATATATATATATATATATATATATATATGTTAAAATTTTATTTTATAAAAGAATATTCTTTTTTTATTTATCAATTTTACTTTATTTATATATTATATATTAATAACAAGGGCAAAATGAAGAAAAAACCCATTATATTATTAAGTTGTATATAGAAAAAAAAAACCTTACAAAATATTTGTGTTTAAAAAACACCCATCATTTATTTTTTACCTTCCAAAAAAATCCAAAATAGCATTTTTTTTTTTTTACCTGACAACCGGCAATATATATGACATGGCTTAAAAAAAAGCTGTTATACACATTGCAACGATACTGATGTGGCAAGATATTATGTGGCAATACATTGATTAACAAAAGAATTAACTTAAGTGCCTAAAGTTAATTAAAAACAGTAAGTAGGTTTAATTTCAAATAAACGCATCCTAAAACACAAAAGCCTATCGAGATCCAGAAGCCAAACCCGAAGAACACGTTTTGTTTGAAGTTGATCACAGTGGACGATACATTCAAACAATCGAAAAACATGGAAGCATTCGGTAACAGTTAGCTGGAAACGGTGAAATAAGAACCCACCATTTTATATCGAATACTTGTTCAGAGAAGTAATCTTGTTCGACTAAGGGACCATTTGGATGTGCTTATAAAACTGATTATTGACTTATTGGCTTTTTGGAAAAGTCATAAGTTATAAGTAAGGGTCTCCTTACTTATTAAAAACTGCTTATTTACCTTTGGTAAGGGCAAATACGTAGTTTTTAATAAGTAAGGAGGCCCTTACTTATGACTTATGGCTTTTCCAAAAACCCAATAAGTCAATAAGCAGTTTTATAAGCACATCCAAATGAACCTTAAGTAATCGGTTGCTGGGATTGTTTAATTGCATTTTTCGATTGTAATTACATAGTAACATTAACAACCCGAAGACTTATTCAGAAAACACAAAAGCCTATCGAGATCCAGAAGCCAAACCCGAAGAACACGTTTTGTTTGAAGTTGATCACAGTGGACGATACATTCAAACAATCGAAAAACATGGAAGCATTCGGTAACAGTTAGCTGGAAACGGTGAAATAAGAACCCACCATTTTATATCGAATACTTGTTCAGAGAAGTAATCTTGTTCGACTAAGGGGCCATTTGGATGTGCTTATAAAACTGCTTATTGACTTATTGGCTTTTTGGAAAAGTCATAAGTTATAAGTAAGGGTCTCCTTACTTATTAAAAACTGCTTATTTACCTTTGGTAAGGGCAAATACGCAGTTTTTAATAAGTAAGGAGGCCCTTACTTATGACTTATGGCTTTTCCAAAAACCCAATAAGTCAATAAGCAGTTTTATAAGCACATCCAAATGAACATTAAGTAATCGGTTGCTGGGATTGTTTAATTGCATTTTTCGATTGTAATTACATAGTAACATTAACAACCCGAAGACTTATTCAGAGAAGTAACAGCTCGGTAATATTTTTTTAATTGCCATTTTTATACATTTTTTATTGTAGTTAAATAGTAACATAAAATGGTTAAACTCGTTTGTACGCATTTTATATCCAAACAGTGTCATCCAATTCCAAAAATTTTCTAATTGAGGACAGAAGCAGTGAGAATGAAGATGAACTACAAACCATTGATATTCCTCTGTTACCGACAATAATGAAGGTCGATATGGTATTGCTTACGATTTGCTTAATTTCACCTGCCTGCTTCGAGATTTTGCAGACGATGAACAAGAACCTCGTGGTCTTCCTTTGTACTCCGTCGTCTCCTTTCGATTTTACGTGCCCTAATTATTTGAAGCCGGAGTATTGTGATTTATAGCCCAATAAATGTTTTTTTGTTTTCTATTCCCACATAATACCTTGACACATCAGCCCGGTTGCAACTAGGGGTGGAAATCGGTTCGGTTTTCGATTTTCTCGGTTTCCTCGAATCGGTTTCCTCGGTTTGAAAATATTTTGGTCCAAACCGTAAACCGAACCAAACCAAATTCAAATTATTGTAGACCAAACCGAAAACCGAATTCGAATTCGGTTTGGTTCGGTTTGAGACCAAGGAAACTGAATTTAAAAAAAATCCAAAAAGAGTAAGGGCAAAAGAGTAAATAAGTAAATGTTATATAATATAACATATATTTTAATTACATATTGAATAATATTCGGTTTTTCGGTTCGGTTTGGTCTGAACCACAAGAGACCAAAAACAAACCATAAACCAAATTCCAAATTCGGTTTGGTCCGAGACCAAACCAAAAACCGAATTCGAATATGGTTTGGTCCGAAATCGGTTTCGGTTCGGTTTGGTCTTCGAGTGTTTCGGTTCCAACCCAAATAACTTCCACCCCTAGTTGCAACATGTATAAGAGTTTTCTAAAAAAACAGACATGCCATATATGTTGCCGGTTGTAGGTAAAAAAGAAAACCTATTTTGGGTTTTTTGAAAGGTAAAAATTAAATGGTGGGTGTTTTCTAAACACAAATATTTTGTAAGGTTTTTTCAATATACAACTTAATAATATATGGAGCTTTTCTGCATTCTGCCCTAATAACAAATAGTATATTTGAATAACTTATTACATTCATTCGAGTCAATCAAACATGATCATTCGTTATTTAATGAGAAAATGTTACAAAAGGCTTTAAGTTTGCAAGAAATGTACAGATTTACCCTTTTGGGCATTTTAGGTTTACTAAAGCCGGAAGTTTGCATAAATTTTGGCATTTTTGCCTTTTTAACAAGTTCATCCGGTCACCATCCTACATGGTAGGCGCTGACTAGGCATCCTTTGCTGACTTGGATGCCCAAGTCAGCGACGTTATCTACTTAAACAAAAAAAGGCATTCGAAAGTTACCCATTGAACGCATACTTTTTTAAGATTCAAAGCTTACCCCTTGAACGCATGCTTTTTTAAGTAGATAACGTCGCTGACGTGGGCATCCAAGTCAGCCAAGGATGCCAAGGATGCCGAGTCAGCGGCTACATGGTACGTTATGTAGGATGGTGACCGGATAAACTTGTTAAAATGGCAAAAATGCCAAATTTTATGCAAATTTCCGATTTTAGTGAACCCAAAATATCCAAAATGATAAATCCGTACATTTCTTGCAACCTTAAGGGATTTTGTAACATTTTCCCTTATTTAATTTCATTATACCAAGTAGACCCAATATCGTTATCATTAGTTGGTAAATGGTAACCACCATTCGAAAATACGGATTTTATAATATACTTTGGAAATAAAAAAATCGTTACAAAACTCAGAAACAGTGCTGAGTCGTCACGCGCTAATTGGGAGACCGTAAACGATTACAATTTGAAGGTCCAATCGGAGACGGAGTCTTTCGGAAAATTTCAATCATTCGCCAGTTGGCCACCAACTCAACTCAAACTCCTCGCCGTCTCCGGCGATTTATATTTTCAAATTCCCCCCTTTTCCGATCAAACACACGTCTTCGAATAACCGTTCTTCCCTCTCTACAAATCCAACTGCCCGTCCAGTTAAGAGAGAGAATCGGAGATGAAACCGGATTGGGAGCTGCAGAATTGTTGCGATCGCGACCAGAAACTTTTTCTCGCTACCGTAGGCGTCTTCACTCTCGTCATTCTCGCGGTTAGCTACTCCTTTTTTTTTCTCTCAATTGATTTTTCTTATCTTCTATCGATCATATTCTTCTTCCGTCCCTAGTTAACCCTAAATTTTTATGTGTTCATATGCGTACACTGCTTCTCAGGGATTTCCGATCCTCATTTAGTAGTTACCTAGTTTTTATAACTTAATATTAGATAGTTTTTGGATTCTGCTTTTGAAAGTATTGTGAGAAATTGAATTAGTTATGTTAACCTCAACAACATGATAAGATAAATTTGATTGTTAACAAGTTCAATGCGATACTCTATTTTTGTTTGTGTAGGCAACAACCTAGGGTTTGAACTTTGAAGCATTTAACTCCACACAGAGAAACAGTACTTCTCAATTCGCATTGGTGCATTGATTAACATATATTGAACATTCATAACTTACAAATGTTTAAGCAACAACGATTATCTCACACTGATATGATTGCATAATCCCTTTTTAAGCCTGAAAACATTCCTCCATGTTTGTTCACTACATGTTAATCAATCTGAAAAAATTCTACAGTTATGGAGAACATTTCTGCTTACCCCTTTCAAGCTCATCACTGTCTTTCTTCATGAAGCAAGTCATGCAATCGCTTGTAAGCTCACATGTGGAGAGGTAACACTAACACCATTAAAGACTTAATCTTGTTCCCATATACATTATATTTCACTAAACTTTTCAATAACTATAACAATGTTGAATTAATCAGGTAATGGGCATGGAAGTTCATGCCAATGAAGGAGGTGTGACACAGACACGTGGTGGTGTATACTGGTTGATCTTACCTGCTGGATGTATTATAATTCCCTCTAAAAAAAACTTTCATTTCTTTATTATTATGGTTATAATATATGATGATTCTTTTTAATCTAGATCTTGGTTCATCATTTTGGGGCATGCTTTTAATCTTGGCATCTACTAGCCTTTTAACTTCAAGAATTGCAGCTGGATGTTTAGCAGTTGCCCTTCTTATTGTCCTCTTCATTGCCAAAAATGTAAATATCCAACAATATATTTCCACTATTATTTATTTTTTTTTATCTTGAATTTGAATATGAATTAAAATACTATATTCTTTTATTGAAACAGTGGACTCTTCGGGGACTTTGCATTGGTCGGTAACATCAAATCTTTATAACTTATTATTCTTTTTTAATGATTTTTACACAAAAAAGGGTATTGCTAAATATTTATCATATTACATTTTTTATTTTTTCACAGGATTTATTGTATTCCTTGCTGTCGTTTGGATCTTGCAAGAAAAAACAACAGTTCGTATCCTTCGTTATGTCATTCTGTTCATTGGTATGATCTTTATGCAAGTGGGCTACTTACTCTTTGTCTCTTTCCATTTTTATCTTTTTTAGTAAATGACAGTTTTGCCCTTTCACAGGTGTCATGAACAGTTTGTTTTCGGTTTATGGTAACAATCTTTACTCATCAAAACTGACAAATTATATGTGATAATGTAAGTTTGGTGTTATTTTATATGAAAAAAAAAATCTTTTATTTTTTTTGCAGATATTTATGATGATTTAATTTCAAGGAGAGTTAATTCTAGTGATGCTGAAAAGTTTGCAGAAATTTGTCCTTGCCCATGTAATGGTGTTGCATGGGGAGTCATTTGGTTAGTTTTTTTTTTTATTTTTTTTATTTTATGGTTTCATGTATTGAATTATGTTAAGGTAAATAATTTATTTTTGTTTTCTTGTAGGGGAATGATATCTTTTGTTTTTCTGAGTGCTTCTGTGTATATTGGACTTGTTATCTTATCAACATGAGGTATTTTAGAAAATATTAAATATATTATTTTGTGCTGAATTACAAATATAATAACAAATTAACCAAATCAATTGAAATGATTGTTTTCATATATGTGCAGGTTCATGGACTTGGATTTTATTGATGTGATATTTGGTACACTAACTTTTAATCTCATTCTTTGGACCCTTGATTATTGAGGGTTTCATGCATATATGACAGATTTTTGTAACCGTACAATTACAAGATAGCTAAATATTTTGTGTATTATTATGTATTTATTTTTGTGGATATGCAAGTTTAATTTCAAGTCTCGAGTCATTCTACCATTTTACCAAATTGTCAACTTTCTTGTCTTCTAACATCGGTTTGTTCAAGTGGATTAAGTTTATGCATGAGTGGTTTGAAATGAATGAAAAGGTTTCCTTGAAGCTTATGTGAAAAATGGTAATTTTTGGAAAAGTTGAAAAAAATACTGAGTAGCCTACTTTGGAGCTTTATAACTCGAGATCTAGAACTTATATGCAGTAGTTTTTAAATGAACTTGTAGTCGACATTATAAGGAATTCATAGATACAAGAATCGACTAAATCCAAGTACATATAGAAAAGTTATGGGCATTTGAAGTTAGGGAAAAGTTTTCATGAACCGAGAAAAAGTAAGAATTCTTTTGGAAAATGTCAAAACTCAAAACAGCATGAGTGGCCTACTTTGGAGCTTTGAAATGGGGACTTCCCAATATCCAAATACCTATTGTAATATATCAATTGAAAGCCCTTGTTACAAAGAACATAATGAAAAAAAGAATCGGGTTAATCAGAATTAGTATGAGAAATATATGAGGGTTCAAATTTGGTAAAAAGTGAAAACCAGGTAATGTTGAAATCGTGGCCCATGAAAGCCCAGCTACGGTGTCTTTTGGAAAGTAATCGAGTAATTAGGTTAAATTTATCATTTTCTGAAAAAAAAATGATGGGTTAAATTGAAAATGACATTTTGTAATATTATGGGAACTTAGACCCTATATCAACATTTCACATGCCTGAATAAGGCAAATGTGTAAAAAAATGAGATAATTATGGGATGTGATCGATCACCTTGAGATAATTATGAAACGTGGTCGATTAATTTGAGATAAATATGTGATGTTGCAATCATCAAGATTAAGTAAAATCTTCTACTCCTTTGTATTAATATAAATTATTGCGTATTCTAATACGAGTTGTATTCCAAGGCCAAAAATAACATAAAAGGAACTGATTCGCTGAGATATGAACTATTTGGATAGCATTGAATCATATGATGAATGGAGTCGGTAGTTGAAACCAATCATCAAACATATTGTCTAAACGGTGTCGTGTCTTTAAAAAGTTGTAGGTAACTGTATCATATAGGCATCACCTAAGCTGTCAGAGACGTTTCTGATTTTTATTTCTTTTAGGGATGGTATCAGAAATGTTTATGGTTTTAATTTCTTTTTTTTCTTTTTAGTTTATTTTTGTTTTAGCAATTCTTTTATTTGTATATATACAATATCAACATAAATTAAATTTAAAAACTAGCATTTTATTATATTAAAATAGAAAATTACAAAAAACTAGATAAAAAACATTAAAACGAGATAAAATACTTAAAATAAGATAAATTACTTAAAATTAGATAAATAAAGCTGCAAATTATATTTTGATCGTATGTGAGCCTTCATACGCAATGCCGCTTCGTAGTCCTCCCCTTTGAGATGATCGATATTTCCAACAAATAGTTGCATTTCAGCTAGCTGAATGTTTTCCTCCATATTCCGATCTAAAGTCGTACGCAAGTTGGCAAACTCTAACCTTATTTGTTGAATATTTTCAGAATTTGTGCTAACCGACGAACTAGAAGATGTGGCTTTCCTTTTAGTTGGCCCGATCTTGTAACACCCGACTTTCAATATAAATATACCCATTTATTTTTCACACTTTAGAACATATTTTATTCAACAAAATATTATACAGGGTATATATTACAAGAAAAAGGTACAAGTGGTATCTCCCCAAAGCCGGGCTGCTACGGTCATCAGTTCTAACCCCGAATTAGATCCTTCCCTTTAGTAGGGTCTACAGCACCTGCACAGTTAGTATCAACAAGGATGAGCTTTACAAGCTCAGTGAATAATCGATAAGTGTTATAACAACATTAAATTTTCAGCTTCCACATCATATCACAGCCCCCTGTGATACCGAGTCTCAAGGACTCAATGTACACCTGTTGAATGTGTGATAAAACTGCCAGCCAAATAGGCCATCACAACATTTGTATGTGGTCCCACCACAATTACTGCTAATTCGATCGTCACAGCATATATGTGGTCTCAACCACAATTACCGAGTATGTGACCCCACAGAAAGATGGTCTCAATCACAATAACCGATAATGTGGCCCCACAGTAAAAGTAACACTTAGGGATAGATTACTCACATTGATTCTTGCTATACGGTATCTGATTATTCCTGCCTTCTTACACCCACTATAACTGCTTGGTTCGTACCTATATATTCGTTTATAGGTGAACTACTATTTCAACCGGCATTACTACGAATCACACCATCACTCTGCTTTATATTATCTATAATTCCAATATGATACCTCGTGATTTATCAAATAAAGAACGGCCGGGTAGAAGATTAGATGGGGTGGCAGGATCCTTTCAGCATTTTAGCCTTTCGGAAAATCCAACAACCAGATCCCATGTAACCGGCCTAGGCACCGTTCTCGTAAGTAAATCATTGGGCATTATTTTTGGAATTACAAATAGTATATAACTTCCACAGATAATAGTTTAACATTTTATAAACTATTAAAGAAATAAAGTAGCGATTACTCACTTAGTATTGTCGCTGGCTCGTTTCCCGTTCAACTCTTCCGACAACTCTCGAGCACTTCACTACAAGCTATCGCTCGTTCCTTACCTCTCCCGATCTATCTTTCTCACCAGAACACTCTCCGATATCGTAAGGTTGTTTGGTGTTTGTTGTGGTTTGAAATGAAGGGGTTAGGCCCCTATTTATAGGGCTTGAAAACACTATTCACGACGTCAGCACGGCGTCAGCACGACATCAGCGACACTATTCACGACGTCATCATGACGTCATCACGACATCATCGTCGATGTCATCACGAGGTAAGCGCTTACTTCATCTCTCGGTTACTATTCACGCCGGAGTTACTATTCACGCCGGAGTTACTATTCATTTTTTTTTTTTTTTTTTTTTAGGAAAACCGTTGTTACAAGTTCTCCCCTCCTTTATAAGATTCCGTCCCCGGAATCAAGCAAACAATTGGGGGTACTTCGCCTTCATTTCCTCTTCGGCTTCCCAAGTTACATCTGAGCCCTTGTGATATCGCCACTGTACTTTTACCATATTAATCTTCTTGTTCCGTAGCTGTCTCACCTTGTGGTCTAAAATCTTTTCTGGCTGCTCTGGATACCTCAGCTTTTCATCTATTTCAATTTTAGGTAAAGGCACTCGTTGGGACTCGTCAAACAGAGTCTTTCTCAAATGCGACACATGGAAGACGTTGTGAATGCCTCTTAGCTCCTCAGGTAGCTCTAACCGGTAGGCTACAGCTCCCACCCTTTCTAATACCCGGAACGGGCCAATAAAGCGAGGACTCAGCTTACCTTTCTTTCCAAAACGAATCAGACCCTTCCACGGGGAAACCTTAAGCATCACCATATCGCCAACCTGAAACTCTATATGTTTCAATCGACGATCAGCATACTGCTTTTGGCGGTTTTGAGCAACCTTTAAATGTTCTCGAATTTCTCGAATTTTCTCCTCGGTTTGAGCTACAATCTCGGGTCCAGCTAACGGCTTTTCCCCTAACTCTGTCCAACATGTCGGAGTACGACATGGTGCTCCATACAATGCCTCGTATGGCGCCATCTGAATGCTGGAATGATAGCTATTATTATATGCGAATTCCACCAAAGGCAAGTGATCCTCCCAGCTTCCACCAAAATCTATAACACAGGCACGAAGCATATCCTCCAACGTCTGAATAGTCCTTTCACTCTGTCCATCAGTCTGAGGATGGTAAGCAGTACTCATTAAAACTTTCGATCCAAACCGCTTTTGGAAGCTCCGCCAAAACCCAAACATAAATCGACTATCTCGGTCGGATATAATGGAGGATGGTACCCCGTGTCTACAGACTACTTCATCAATATAGATTCTGGCTAATTTGCTAACCTTATAATCTTCTCGTATGGGTATGAACTGAGCGGATTTGGTCAGTCGATCCACGATCACCCATATTGCATCGTGTCCTCGTGGCGTCCGAGGAAGTTTTGTCACAAAGTCCATAGTGACCTCGTCCCACTTTTTCATTGGAACTGGTAGAGGCTGAATTTCTCCATACGGCTTTTGATGATTTGACTTTACTTGTAAGCACGTTTGGCACCGTTCCACATATCTTCCTATATCCCGCTTCATACCCGGCCACCAATACATCGGTTTCAGCGTCCGGTACATCTTGGTGCTACCCGGGTGTATAGCATAACGAGAACAATGCGCATCCTCGAGGAGTAACTTCCGTGCCTCACCCTGCTTTGGCACCCATACTCGACCTTTAAAGGTCTTCAATCGCTGAGAATTTTCCTCGAGTTGGTTAATATAGCTAACCATGCGTTCACTTTTCACATGCTCCGCCTTCCCTGCTTCCTCTTGGGCTGTTCGAATCAGCTCAGGTAGCCGACTAACTATGCTCATACAAGCAGACACAACCCTAATGGGTCTCTCTTTTCGACTGAGAGCGTCTGCAACTACATTCGCCTTCCCTGGATGGTACAAAATCTCGCAGTCATAGTCTTTGAGTAAGTCCATCCATCTCTGCTGCCTCATGTTCAACTCCTTCTGATCGAACAAATATTTGAGACTCTTATGGTCCGTATAGATCTTGAACTTTACCCCGTATAGGTAGTGCCTCCACAATTTTAATGCTAACACCACAGCAGCTAGTTCCAGATCATGTACCGGGTATTTTTTTCTCAACTTCCTTCAATTGTCTGGATGCGTATGCAATCACCCTGCCCCTTTGCATTAATACACATCCCAGACCTACCCTAGAGGCGTCACTGTAAACCACAAAGTCTTCTCCACCTTGTGGTAATGCAAGAACTGGGGCTTCACACAAAGCTTGCTTCAGCTTCTGAAATGCAGCTTGCTGTTCTTCCGTCCATTCAAACTTCTCGCCCTTCTTAGTTAATTTGGTCAAAGGAGCTGCAATAGAAGAGAAGTTCTCTACAAATCTCCTGTAATATCCAGCTAGCCCAAGAAAACTGCGTATTTCTGATGGATTCCGCGGCGGCTCCCACTTCATTACAGCCTCGATCTTTGCAGGATCAACTTTAACACCTTCGCTGCTAATAACATGTCCCAGAAACTGAACTTCACGAAGCCAAAATTCACACTTTGAGAACTTGGCATACAACTTCTCTTGACGGAGTAACTCCAAAACTTGACGTAGATGCGTCTCGTGTTCTTCTTGGCTTCGGGAATAGATCAGTATATCATCAATGAACACGATAACAGAGGTATCAAGAAATGGACAACACACTCTGTTCATCAAGTCCATGAAAGCTGCAGGGGCATTGGTTAACCCAAACGGCATCACCAGGAACTCATAATGTCCATAACGGGTACGGAAGGCAGTCTTCGGGATATCCGACTCCCGAATCTTCAGCTGATGATATCCCGATCTTAGATCAATCTTAGAGAAATAGGATGCTCCCTGAAGTTGATCGAATAAATCATCAATCCTGGGCAATGGACATTTGTTCTTTATGGTGATCTTGTTCAGTTCTCTATAGTCTATACACATTCGCATAGACCCGTCCTTCTTCTTCACAAACAGGATAGGTGCTCCCCAAGGTGAAGTACTCGGTCGAATGAATCCCCGATCGAGTAATTCCTGCAACTGCTTCCTCAACTCTGCCATTTCTGATGGTGCCAATCGATAAGGAGCACGAGCAATAGGGGCTGCTCCTGGAACCAAATCGATAGTAAACTCTAGCTGCCGATCCGGAGGTAATCCCGGAAGCTCATCGGGAAAAACATCAGCAAACTCCTTTACAACGGCGACATCTTCAACGGATCGTTTGGTAGGCTCTGTCGAGACCACACATGCCATGTAAAATATTCCTTCTTTGTTGTTATGACGTCGTACTTTGGCAAAAGACATGACAGGCATCCTTGTACGTGGCCGTTCACCTTGAATTATTATTTGCGACCCGTCTGGTGCCAGAACTGCAATTCTTTTTCTTTTACAATCGACTTGAGCATCACTGGATGCTAACCAGTCCATTCCTACAATTACTTCAAATTCTCTGGTGGTGATCGGCTTCAGATCAATAGGGAAAATGGTCCCGTTAATCTCAAGCTGACACCCTAGCATCTGTTCAGAGACATATACATATCTACCACCTGCTACTTCTACCTCCAGTTCTTCATTCAACGGGGTTAAGGGTATAGAAATTTGGGGCATGAATGATGTGGATATAAAGGAGTCGGTGGCTCCAGGATCAAAGAATACATATGCAGGGATCGAGTTTAGTTTAAAAATACCTGTGATAACATCAGTCTTTTCCCGGGCCTCCTCAACGGTCATCTGGAATGCTCGGGAGACTACTGGTCCACCTCGTGCCTCCTTCCTTTTTCTTCCCTGCTCCTCCCGTGTCCTGTCTCGGGATCCTCCTGTCTTCAGCTGTGGACATTCTGATCGGATATGATCTTTGGCTCCACACTGGAAACATACTCGAGTTGTTTGGTTGCAATCTCGAGCATAGTGTCCTGTCTTCCCACACTTAAAACAATACAATGGTGAGGGACTAGTAGGACAATCTCCCATATGCTTCCTTCGGCATTTGTCGCACCATTTGCCTTCATCCTTCCGAGTCTGACCCCGCGACCCAGATTCTGATTGTTGGGACTTCTTCTGAGAAATCCACGGACGTTCCTCAGCCTTTCTTTTTGCTTCTGCGGCCCTCCTTTCACCTTGTTGGCGTTGCAGCTCCGCCTCACGTTCCACTGCCCGATCAACTACTTGCCGAAAGGTAGTCAGCTTGAGTGGCTGTACAACCTCTCGAATCCGGGTTTTCAATCCCCATACGTACTTGTCTATCTTTCTTTTCTCAGTATCAACCTCATGTTCACAGAATCTAGCTTTCTCCAAGAAATCCATAGTATATTCTTGCACAGAACGAGTCCCTTGTTCCAAATGTAAGAACTCTTCTGTCAGCTTCTTCACTGCTACTTCAGAACAGTATTCTTCAGTGAATTTTGCTTTAAACTGTTCCCAGGTCAACATTCCAAGCAAATCTGAACCCAAAGCTCTACTGAAAACTTGCCACCAATACTGGGCATTCCCAGCGAAAAGGTTGGTAGCAAACTCCACCTTGTCTGCCTCATCACACTTGCTAATCCGGAAAACTTTCTCCGTATGTATCAACCATTCCATCGCTTGTACGGGACTATCAGTTCCCGTAAATTCCTTAGGCTTGCAATTAAGGAAATTCTTATACGTACATTTGTTTTTCACTTCCGAAGTTCCCTCCACGCCTTTACCCTTATCTGCCACGTGTACTCCACTTTCGGCGTGTCCCTCGTCTCTAGGGGCTCCATCATGCACCTGCTTAGCAGTATCCTCCCTACGTGTCTCTACTATAGTGGGTAATAGCTCCCGTACCACATCAGTAATAATAGCTCGTAAATCCGGCTGGTTCCTTGCTGCCTCTCCGGCCTCCCGGTGCAGTGAGCCCTGTGATCGAGATCTGCCTCCCCTGGAAGCTCCCTGCCTAGCACCTCCTCGGCTCTGACCACTCCTGGTGTTTGCCATCTTCAAAGTTCAACAGAAAGATTAGTCTCCTAATCAGATAACATAAATTATCCTTCTCCAATCCCGAATTCTACTATTTCCTAAGGTTCAAGACTAGGTATCTACCCTATAGAAACCTAATTCACTTAAACCTCGGCTCTGATACCAACTTGTAACACCCGACTTTCAATATAAATATACCCATTTATTTTCCACACTTTAGAACATATTTTATTCAACAAAATATTATACAGGGTATATATTACAAGAAAAAGGTACAAGTGGTATCTCCCCAAAGCCGGGCTGCTACGGTCATCAGTTCTAACCCCGAATTAGATCCTTCCCTTTAGTAGGGTCTACAGCACCTGCACAGTTAGTATCAACAAGGATGAGCTTTACAAGCTCAGTGAATAATCGATAAGTGTTATAACAACATTAAATTTTCAGCTTCCACATCATATCACAGCCCCCTGTGATACCGAGTCTCAAGGACTCAATGTACACCTGTTGAATGTGTGATAAAACTGCCAGCCAAATAGGCCATCACAACATTTGTATGTGGTCCCACCACAATTACTGCTAATTCGATCGTCACAGCATATATGTGGTCTCAACCACAATTACCGAGTATGTGACCCCACAGAAAGATGGTCCCAATCACAATAACCGATAATGTGGCCCCACAGTAAAAGTAACACTTAGGGATAGATTACTCACATTGATTCTTGCTATACGGTATCTGATTATTCCTGCCTTCTTACACCCACTATAACTGCTTGGTTCGTACCTATATATTCGTTTATAGGTGAACTACTATTTCAACCGGCATTACTACGAATCACACCATCACTCTGCTTTATATTATCTATAATTCCAATATGATACCTCGTGATTTATCAAATAAAGAACGGCCAGGTAGAAGATTAGATGGGGTGGCAGGATCCTTTCAGCATTTTAGCCTTTCGGAAAATCTAACAACCAGATCTCATGTAACCGGCCTAGGCACCGTTCTCGTAAGTAAATCATTGGGCATTATTTTTGGAATTACAAATAGTATATAACTTCCACAGATAATAGTTTAACATTTTATAAACTATTAAAGAAATAAAGTAGCGATTACTCACTTAGTATTGTCGCTGGCTCGTTTCCCGTTCAACTCTTCCGACAACTCTCGAGCACTTCGCTACAAGCTATCGCTCGTTCCTTACCTCTCCCGATCTATCTTTCTCACCAGAACACTCTCCGATATCGTAAGGTTGTTTGGTGTTTGTTGTGGTTTGAAATGAAGGGGTTAGGCCCCTATTTATAGGGCTTGAAAACACTATTCACGACGTCAGCACGGCGTCAGCACGACATCAGCGACACTATTCACGACGTCATCACGACATCATCGTCGATGTCATCACGAGGTAAGCGCTTACTTCATCTCTCGGTTACTATTCACGCCGGAGTTACTATTCATGCCGGAATTACTATTCACGCCGGAGTTACTATTCATATTTTTTTTTTTTTTTTTTTTAGGAAAACCGTCGTTACAGATCTTGACCAATCGGTTGGGAAGGTCGTTGAATTTCCTCTACGTCCTTGTCCTCGTCATCTTTAAGGTTAATTCCAACATTGTCGTTCGATGACACGTGATATGAACCCGATTCTGACATTTTACTTCTTTTGGAACAGGAAACATTTTCATTCGTGCCTACGTTCAACCAATTTTTAACATTTCGTACAACATTCCACACATGCATATGTTTGAAAGGAGCCACGTAGTCGTTTTGATACATATAATGCGCTTTATTTAATATGCTCGTCTCGCTCTCCCTGCTCCGCCATTGGTTATACAAATTGATGTATATATCATTGAACCATGTCACGAATTTGTTGATATTGTTTCATTTGGTGTTGCATTGATGATGGTTCCGGTAGCCCTTTCCTTTTTTTTCATCCCGGCTCGGAAACGCTTCCTAACGTGTAACCAAAATTGATTTGTCTTTAGGTTTTTTCCTTTTGCGGTGTTCACCGTCGGCAAAGGCGTCCACGTCGGATGCTACTGGTCGATTTAACTGGATAAAATGTAGGGCCAAGTGTAACTTAGTTTGGTCGATTTGGTCTAATTCTCCTATGTCAAACTACTGTTTAAGGCTCGAGCTTCTCGATTGGGTTCCTTTTTATGTGTTAATGCATTTTTCTGCTTGCCTTTCAAAAAAAAAAAATTTTTTTGATGTTTCCCTTAAGAGACAAAATGACGCAATTTTTATAAAGGTCAGAGACATGTCAAAAGAAGTTGACAATGTTAAAGTACCAACTCGTATCATAGATCCTCACTTACAAGTGCATCATTTTGAAAACTTCTTATCCTTCAATGGATCATAATGTGAATGTGTATCATGCTTAAAAAGAAGCATGGGCCGCAATGTATATGTATATACTTGATCGAGGTCTTGTCAACAATAATAATCTCTTGATGTCAAACCACCCTTTCGATAAGAATAAAAATATTCTTTCTTAGCTTTATGACTTTATCCCTTGTTAGGCGTCTTTTAATTTTGGCATTATTTTTTTTGTATTAAGTTTATATATGAGGTTTGGAATTTTGGTTTATTGTTTAAGGGTGAATAAGAAGATGAAAGAGACTAAGGCCCTCTTTGGTAAGATCTTAATCTTTAAGATCTGAATTTTTAAGAGGTCTAAATTTCTAAGAGGGTCTGAATTTTTAAGATCTGAAGGCTTAACATGTTGTTTGGTTGGAGCCTCTGAATTGTTGTAGTATGGTAGCGTGGGGGTGGGTGAGTAGGGTGGTGGTAGGTGGGGTGGTATGGGGATGGGGTAGGATGTGGTGGGTGGGTTGTGGTGCGGTGGGTGTGACTATAGGTGTCTTTTAATTTTATTCAGACATGGTTCCACCTCTTAGTTTTTAAGAGGCTGCTGACAGATTAAGAGACTTTTATTCAGATGTTATCAAATACACTTAATCTGCAAATTAAGATACTACCTCTTAATTTTTCAATTAAGAGTCTATCAAACATGGCCTAAAACATAATAGACCAGTTACCAAAGCATAATGCAACATTGGACTGTTAAAATTCACAATCGCAAAATGTAGAACTGTTGATGTATAAAATTAAAATTATTTTTAACCATATGATAAGATAAATATTTATTAGAATCATACAACACAATAACTTTTATGTCTGACTTGAAGGTGAAAATTAAATATAATTTTTTTTATTAGTTGTTGCTTTGTTTGACTTGTTACTAACAACCAAGACGCAAGCTCCAAGTTGAGAGTGAATCACATAAACGCCTAATCATGTCATAGAAAGAAGAAAGTCATGCTAACTGCTGGCAAAATGCCTTTTGACCAAGTGGTAAGACGTTGCTCTCTAACCTTAAGGTTGAGGGTTCAATACTCACTAGGAGGAACTGTGGTTTATAAGATGTTTAGATATGAGTATGAGTAGGATAGATTTATAACTCTGGTCATGATTAATTGAAATTTAATCAAATGGCCAATTTTTAATTTCAATCATGATAATTTTCTAAGATATCAACCATTGTTTGTAAGATAACATAATATAATTTATAATTTTATGTTATTATTGTATTTTATTATTTTTAATTAATTTAAAAACCATTTATTATTATTAAATTTTAAAAGGTTACAGAACACTCAAATCTAGATATAAAGTTTTACTTTCATTAAACTTATATGAGATTCAAATGAATGTGGCCTAAGAAAGATAACCTCTTTTATAATAGATATAGACATTGATGTAGAAAATAACTTAGCAATCCAATTGAGATGCATACACTTTCCTTACTATTTAGTGATATGAAAAAGCCAACATATACCAACAACCCGTTGAATGAACGAAAAAGAATGCAAAAGGTTTGTGAATCATCTCTAATGTGTGTAAAACATTTTATGAAAATATAGTATTTTCCTTGTTTACCATTCCCCAACTCCCAAACATCAAGAAGTTGAGACCAACAATTGGAGCTCATGAAGACAATTGTTGACTAGAGTTTGCGTCTGTATCGAACGCCAGTAAGAATTCGGTACAAAAACAAACTCTTGTTAACAATCATCTTTACAAGCTCCAATTGTCAACCTCAATTTCCTAACATTTGGGCATTAAAAAATGAAACTAACCTTTAATTGTTTATTCAAACACACACACACACACACACACACAAAAAGAAAAAAAAATCACAAAATTTTCGTAAAATGGTTATAAAAATGTCAAAGATGATCTGTCATATATCCAAATCATCATCGGGATCCTCATCAGAATCAGGCATCTCATCATCTGAATCACGAAAATATATAATCTCTCCTCTCTCAGAATCTTCGTGTTTTTGCAATTTCTCGCTGTTTGATTCGGGTTTGACCTCGGTCAAAGATTTTCTACCGTCATAAATTTGAACTGATTTCCCCGTTTCTAGAATATATAAAGAAAAAGTTGATTTAACATTTAACAATGACAACCTACAAAAATTTGATAAATGTGATATGGATGCATAATTACATACCTTGGTGCTCAAATGGAAGTACAACTTTTGCCCTATCACTTTTTTCTTTTTCTGACAGCTGTAAATTAAATTGCACCTGCCAAAAAGTATAAAAATTATAACAAATAAAAAAAATTGGCAATTTACATGAAAAAAAAAAAGACAATTATATTTTGGACAGTTTTGCAGTTTAACCACTGATACTTTATATTTTCGAATCAAAAAAGTTTCAAACATGTTTCCAAATTAACCGTTTCGACCTGTTATAAAATTATATCATGTTTTGTAATTTTGTTGCGTATAGTTTCACTGGTAATTTTCCAAATTAACCATTTTGACCTGTAATAAAATTATATCTGGTTTTGTAAATTTGTTAGGTATAGTTTCACTAATAGCTTTCCAAATTAACCATTTTGAGATGTAATATCCGGTCGAAATGATCAACTTAGAAAAATGTATGAAACTTTTATGGTTTGATTGGAAAAAAGAAACTATAAGTGATTAAACCGCAAAAATAAACAAAAAATAATGGTTTTTTTGTAATTTTCTCTAGAAGAAAGACACTCATAAAATGAGATAGAATTATAGAAACTAACCTTAGGAACAAGGTTCTGTGTGACTGCATTCTCTAGAGCAGACATAGATGTGAATTTGATAGAAGATTGCTCAATTGAAAACTCTTCAACCTAAAATTGAAGTTTTTTAGTAATCAAAATGATAGCTTCAATGTGCTTTTTTGTGTGTGTACATGGTGAGAGAGAAAGAGGGGAGTACCATAACCCTAACACGTCCATTTCTGCGTTTAAGAGATGCATGAAATTGTCCTCTTTTGTAATTTTGTTCAAGCAAAGAAAGGTTCTCAGAGTTTTCTCTTGATCCATTTGGTGTTGTAGCAAGTGGTTTTACATTTGCCACCATTGAAGACATGTATTCCAATGCAGCAGTGGTTTTTATATCATGGAGATCAGAATGTAGTAGCCAGAAGATACTCGATACCTGAGCTGCAAATAATCACTGTAATTTAACAAAAAAAAAATGGAAGAGATTTTCCAACGTTGAGATGTAGATCATGAACACAATGCAAACATACCGTGGCTTCGAAGATTGCTTAAAAGGCTAGAAACTGAAGACAGAGATGTGTGTCTTAGCATCTCACTTACCTGAAAAAAAAATATATGAAGAACTCGATTATACACATTCCTCGATGCAAATCAGAAGCTTTGAGTTAGTGAATAGGAAGATGAAGGATTACAGAGTCTATGGCAACTGAGAATCGGTTTTTTCCCTCTCCTACAAGTCCTGCAAACACATACAAATCATATGAATAACTGTAGATAGATTTGCAACACTGTTACAGAAAGACATGGTACATCATAACTACCTTTCCCTAACGTAAGAATCGAAGAGAACAGATCATCCAAGTTTCTCACATTTTTGCATATGTTGACATTAAGTGAAGCTTCTGTTGATGGAATTTTAATGGATCCACGCTCTGTAAGCCGTTGCTTCCAACCTAGAGGATCGGTGTAACAATCTAAAACACTCAACCTGTCTCGATATTTCCACAAATGAGCCGTTTAAGAAGAAGAAATTTAGACATGAGATGATAATCGATTCAGTAAATCGTAATTCCTAACGCGATGATTTTGTTACCATTCATGCGATGTGGTGATGTCATATCCTCTGTTTTTTAGCAATTCAGCTGTAGACGAAGGACTCCTAGCGAAAGTGACGAGCACAATACCTCTGAAATGCGAAACCGTGCAATTTAGAAACCATGTATATAAGCTCCCTTCGATTCAATCAACAATTAGAGAGTTAAATTCATGAGTCTTATAAAATTTTTTACCGAGATTGAGACTTCTCCGAAGAAATGAAGGACGATAGCTGAGTGAATATGTAATCGAAGACGATGGGACCGAACGGTGAGTCAACAGAGTCGTTTATGGTGAGAGACGTTGCGTGTTCACCTTCCAGTGCTCCGTCGCGGAGGACTCTGCAAATGGCGTCCGCCATTGTCCGCCAGTAGAGAATTTAGTCCCTGGTTGAAGGAGGGTTTACGGTTGTGAAAAACCCTAACTCGATTCGGAAGCAGATTATGGTGGTGGTAAAAGGTGTTTTTAAGAGGATAATGCTAAAAAAAACACTTAAAATGGTTTATATTATATTGTTTTTGGTAGTTGATTTAATCTAATTAATTATAATATATTTAAATTTGTTTTTTTATTTTATTGATTGTTATAAATCGATTCAACTTTGTTTTATTATATATAAAAATTATGTTATATATAAAATGAAATACTCTTTTAATATTATTTGTTTCTGTCACTACACTCTTGCAATTTGTCGCTATCTATTGACATCTGTCACTAATCTGTTGCTAATATCCTGCAATTTGTTACTACTTCGTTGCACTCCGTACCTAATCTCTCGCAAAGTTTGCGTTCTAAATTTACTAATCATTCTTTACTTTTTATAGTATTAATGAATTTTGCTTATATATAAAGATACATATATTTAGGAAACTATTTTCATTTTAGGCACAGGACATCAACACACTTATATTGCGATATGTTTTGTCAATGGTTGTCATTGGGTAAAAGTAGTATTGAACGAAGGGTATTCGATGCATGCAATTATTCTAAAGTAGAATTATTTCAAATATGATTATACATCTGGATGAGCTACTCTGTATGAAATATGAATAACTATGTACGTAAACCATTTCCAGTATAATTGTAACAATGATAAATTTGTATTAGATGATTGATAATAATCTAGGTTTTTATCTAAACTAGTGGGGCCCCGTGCTCCGCACGGGTTGGGGATTGTTGGAGCACGGGTCCACGGTTTTTTTTCTTATTGCGTCTTCAAAGATAAAAAGCACACCATGTTTTTTTACCCTTACGTATCTCCGTTGTTGTGTGAAAATTTAAGACATGTGAATGGATATAAATAGAAAAGAATGTTTAATTACTAATCACCATAATATCTATACTCATTTCTTTCTGTTACAGCACTGTGATTTAAAACTGTCTTCTTGTTAAGGCATTGTACTCTGGAAAACTCAATCCAATCCAGCTATAGCATCAGACTCTCAATCCAGCTATAGCATAAGACTCTCAATTCTTTCTTATAAGGACATTATAGTTGGGAATTTTTATACAAATATAGCAGTGAAAGTAACTGCTTTGTATTTGAAAGCATATGCTACAATTGGGTAGTTTTTTCAAAGTATAATGCCATAACAGGAAGAATTGAAAGTAAGATGCTATAATAAACATAATATGAAAGTACATTGCTATTTTCTGCATTTAGTCCTTGGAAAAAAGAATACAAAAGATCAAGTAATGTAATCTTACCTTGTGAAACGCAGTACGACATTCTTTTGATTTTGTCCCAACAAATGGAACATTAGAATTTTCTAGAAGCTCCTGAAGAGTCGATGATAAGCAAAAACCTCAGATAAAGGATAATTCCAAGCCGGTTTCCATATCCAAACAAATGAACAACTCCATTTTTTTTGACAATATTGGAAGTATTTTATTAATATATTTGATTGGTGTTGCCTCTTTAGTGAGATCTGCATCTGTTATCTGAAAAGCAAACACTATATAAATTATGATTTTTTCTGGATTAAATAATTAAAAGATTCTTTGAAATAAACAACGGCATACCATATTACCGAGTTCTTTGACATCTAGTGAATCCACAAATCTCATACTCTTGAACCAAGCTTAAATCATGTCTCAAACTTTGCCACATTGAAAGTAGGATGCTATAATAGAAAGATTTTGGTCCCAAAGTTGGTCGTGGTTAAAAATTATATTAGGTTTGATTACATAACATTATCAAATTGCTAGTTACACCTTCCACCAACCAATCAGCCCTACCCACCATTTCGTTTACCAATAACGGTCGCCAATGGTTCCTAAAATGAAAGTAAATTGTTATAATAAACAATTAAATGGAAGTAAGATGTGTGAATGCACAATAGTACATTCTTGATTAAAAAAAGCAAGAGAATACAAACTCTTAAAGCTGGTATGGAAGGAATGATAACCATCCATTAATTTATCTGCAAAAATAATTATAAATAAAAGAAAATAAGTTCAATTAGATGATAAAAATAAGAATGAGGTAGCTTATTTGGGTTTTCTTTAGATGTGTCGACAGATAAATTTGCAGATTCTTTGGATGAAAGTAAAGCGTTGTTGTTTCTTTTATCTGTTTTGAAAGCTAATATTGGCTTTCTCTTACTTGGAGATGGGCGAGTGTAAAATCTTACACTTAGTCCAAATAGGGTCCTTGCAGCAGAGCTAGATACACTCACAACTCCCATGCCAAGAGGTATCTAAGCAGAGATTTCAACAATGGAAGAGTTTTTACTTGTAAGATAATTCCTGCAACAAATAAACATAGGATCAGTATGTTGAAAAACAAAAAATTGTATAACATACTTAGGTATCTGATCAATGCTCATTTGATCTATTTATAGCATGTTTACACTATAAATTACTATTGATCTAGCAGATTTATTATTAGCTTTTGGTCAAATAGACAACAGACATAACTCAACAGTGACTAACAAAAAGGCATGAGGCCGATATCCATACCTCAATGGCAAAACTTCAAAACCTCGTTACTTATACAAGAAGTTTCTCTTAACACATTCATGTTACTGAATGTAATATCTCCCAAGAGAATTAGGAGTCTGAAACTGCATACCGCAACTTCACACCCCATGAGGCCAATAGGTTTCTCTTTACACCATTAAAATTTTTCCTAAGATATAATCAAATGTGAATAAAAAATTCAATAGGAAAATAAATGTCTAAATCAAGCAGAATTTTTTTGACATCAAATACCTTCCTTCATTACCTCTATTGGGTCGATGGTTCCATGTGGAAAACCAGGCTTCATTGTAACCCGAATCAGGTTTTGATTTTTTTTCAAAAATGATTATCTAGTCATCTACAAGAAACCCAACTACCATAACATTCATATGAATCCATATACCCTTACGAAAACTAATATACAATTTTGTCTTTTATGGAATTAATTATTAGTAAACATTGAATTGACATTGATTTATGCAATTGATACAGCAATTTGAGGGATTTGGTACTATAACAGACTGTTTAGTAAGTCCATTGGATGTTTCGGGGATTTTTGCACTAAATGTTGCCCTTTGACCCTCTAATTTTTGGCCTTCAACACCGTTGACCCAAATTTTGATCATTACCTGAAAAATAAGCAAATGGAAAGCATACCAGAGTCTTGAAAGAGCATGTAGTCTATGATAAACAGAAATATCACATGTTGACTACAAGTTACAATCAGAATTGGGTTAGAATTCTTATGCATTTCAGGAAAAAAGAGATTCCCGAAAAAAGGAAGAAGAAAGTTCACATTATGCATTTCAGGAAAAGAGATTCATAGGATTGCACAGTAACTATCTTGAAGCATATGAACACAAGATGCATGGTCCAACACAAAATGCGCAAGAAACACTTGTGATCATTTCGTCATCTCCAATGTAGAACTTTGGATGGACAAGTAAGATGCTAGGGTTTTGTTTAAAATAGAGAAGTAAAAAGGGGGTTAACCAATTGGAGCATATCTAGATTTGGTCTAAGAGCAAAGCAATGGAGTGTGGATACATGAGAGCTATTTACACCAAACTTCAAAACCAGAAGTAAAAACCACCTCTATTTTTTCCGATTATTCCTTGATAGCGTTCGCTAGCCATTAATCTTACTATAACAGATCAACATTTTTATTAAAAGACAACTTAATTACACAGAATTGTGAAAGAAATCTTACTGGTACAGATGTGTCATCGCAGGAAGTGAGAGATCCCGCTGCGGTTGCTGTTGGCGACTGAATAATAAAGAAGAGCATGCCATAGATGACTATTAATGTGGGAAAAGTAGAAGATGTATTACGATTACGTCTTTCCTGACGGCGGCAACGACAGTAACGGGAATGATTTCGTCCACTTCAATATGATCGTTTTCTCCGGTACAATTCCGGCGACCGGTGGTTCTTTCTAAGTAAAGCAACGGCGAGTCCGGAACTTCGGGCTTCCCCAACACCACAAAATCGCCGCCGATGACCGCTGCTGCGCCGCTTCTTCTCCTTCCTCAGCTGCTCAGAAATGCTGCTCAAACCTCCTTCTCCCTCCCGGTCGCAGTCTCACACGCACGAATGTGAGTGGTGTGTGTCGATGTCGTCTCTCCCGACTCCCCTTCTTCTTTCCCCAATTTTCTTTTGCTTTTTGATATGGGTAGGTAGCTGGGGCGGTGGAAAGACAACGGATCCAAAAACGGATCCACATAAACCCGGGTGACAAAAAAACGTAGCACTGTGTACCAAAAAATTACGCTAATTAATAAGTAGATAAATTATTTAACCAACCCAAAATGTATTGACATAATTTGATATTTTTAATTTTTTATCATATACACTTGTTACTTGTATTAAAGTAGGGGTAACATCTTCTGGTATGTTATGCGGGATTTCTAAAAGGAGGTGATATTTTTATTTGTTTTTTTTATTTATTCACTTAAAATAAAGTTGTTTTGATTTTTATATCATAGTCTTTCATCATGATTCTCTCTATTTAAAACAAACAAAGCTCGAGAAGTTTGAAGAACTAATGGAAAATATACATATCGTTGCAAAAGCAGAAATGGTGTTGTCTGTCTGTTTACATACTTACCTTTTCAGAGTCCTTGCAAACAGTGTGGCGACCACTGAACATTGCAGCAAGCATTGAATGAGGCTCACGCTGAGTTAGCGTATCAATAGTTGTGCAGAATTTCTTTCCCCCTGTTATGCCAACAACATTAAATCAACAATTGAAATAATCACATCCCCATGACTACATAGCTGACAAGACGATGTTTACAGAAATCAAAATTTTCCACACACTCCCTATTGTATATTATGCTTGGATCCCCGCTCCTAGGGACCGGAATTGGACAAAATCAGTTCGAATTTCTAACCAGCTCAGCTCCAAAACCTAATTTTGAATTCCACACTACAAAACAATACGATACTTATAGCCGAATACTATTATTCGCTCTCTCAATGACTATAAACATACAGAATTAATGATCAGACGGAAATAAGGTCTAAATTCAATTAACCAAACTGATAACGAATTCAATCGATCAATTCGGAGTGAAATTACAGCGAATTACAAGTGATATGGTAAATTGCCGACCAAGGAAGATGAGATTACGACCTATATTGAGACGAACAATCGACGATGAGCTGTCGGAGTACATCGTCATGGCATTCACTGAGATGATCGCAGTCCAGGGGGTTGAAAATTCGAGAGGGTGTTCTTGACACGCTTTATATATCAGCTAAACCCACTGAGGAAGTTTGCAACAATTCCTTTAAAAGAGAAAGCCACCCGGAGACGGGGCGCTGGAATCTGGAGGTCAGAAGGTCCGACCGATTGTGACAATACCCAACGATTCCCGCCGGTGTCGAGTCGCAAACCACAGAGAAGAAAAAAAATGAGGCTCAGATCAATTTTACCGGCAGAAGAAGAGGACTATACCGCCATGGCTGCAATGACAGAGGTTGCATGAGAAAGAAATCAATTTCAAGAGCAGATCTGATCTAAAGTTGCTTTCTCGCAGTTGCCCTCCTCTGATTTCGCCCCGCCAAGCTAGATATAATCTCAAATCTTTGCCCGATCTTTACTCAGATCATGTTTGATCATCACAGCCTCGAGTGTAGGGGTATTTGCAACCTCAATTAAAGCGGAAGGCAGACGGGTATTGACCACAGCGGCAAAGGAAGCAACACAACAACAAAACGAAGAAGATGAAGGAAATCGCAGAACACCTCAGATGAAGGACCACCTTAAGGACGTGAATTCGCCACAGTAGTACAGACCCCAATCGAAGAACCATCAAAAGAAGATGAAGCGGCAAGGGTATAAAAAGAAAATACCTGTGAAGACCACGTGTCTAAGGCAAACAGAATAAAGGCATTTACCCGCATTTAAGCCAACATAAGAAAAAAAACGGAACAACTTAAAACAACAGGGTCCAAAGTCACAGTTTTTAAATAATAGATTAATTATTGTTTTGCATTAATAAATGTGTTTCGGTGTATGAAAAACATTATTTTGTTAAAAATATCAAATTGCAATATTAAACAATACAAATGAACAAAACGTAAACAAAAATTAAATAATGTATTCTAAAAAAACAAAAAAATTAAAAAAATAGCATATTATAAAAATGCAATAACGAGCAACAAAAACAAATACATTGTAATTATGAGCAAATCTGAAAAAGTTGGTCAACGCGAAAAAGTTTCTCAATTGTGAAGTTTTTCTCAGAAAAGAAAATTTGAAGGTCTTCTATAAAAATGAAGGTTTTCAGGAAAAAAAAAGGTATCACAAAACCAAAAAATTTGGCAAAATAAAATAGCTTTGAAAAGTTTTATATATCCTTTAGTAAAATAAACTTTAATTTAAACCAAAAAAAAATATAAAATGTAAAATATTTCATAAAAGAAATCTAAATAAACAATATCATATAAGTTTAATGATTATTTGGTTATGATACCTTATCAAAATTCAAAACCAACGGACTACATATTGAATATATCGGATATAATTATTCGAGCGAGCATTTAAAATCACAAACAAACTTTATGCTATATTCTCTTTCCAAGATATTACATATGTGCCGATTATGTTCTATACGATGCTTATTTTTATGCTCGACCTTTATTAAAAGTTATTGTTAGTATAAATTTTTTTGTCAACTATTTCAAGAGTCTATATAAAAAATCAATTTAATTAGCCTATAATTACATGTTTTTTTCAAGAATGTGGTGATCTTAAAAAGTTGATAATGCTTTACATGATGTTCAATATGTCATAAGCCGTTTTAATTTGACCTTATAGATAACTTTTTCTAGAATATTCGAATAAAACGAAAGTAGTATTTCTAGTTCAAAAAAAGACGATAGTTTACATTTAATTTGTGTCCAATACAATTATACAAATAAATACTAGAAGATTTTAATAGCTTCTTTATCTTGAATTTTATATTAATAATCAATACAAGATGTTAACAATTTTGAATTTTTTATTAAACACCGTCCGACCTCATTGCTCTATTTTAAACGTGTACAAAAAGTTAATTATTTCGTTTCACATTCTTACGAAATCCATCATTTTTTTATTTATTTTCGGTTTACCAACAAGTAATATATATATATATATATATATATATATATATATATATATATATATATATATATATATATATATATATATATATATATATATATATATATATAAAGGTCATTAGGTTGTGTTTGATAGTTTCAGACTTGAGGTCTTACTTAGTAAACTTTTTTTTTTTGATGATATCAGGTCAGACTGAATTCGGTTAGATGTGTATAAACTCGGTTAGATGTGTTTTTCTAGTTTATCAAACTCTCGAGGTCGGACCGAATCAGATATCAGGTCAGACTGAATTCGGTCTAACGCAAATCAAACAAAGCCTAATCGATCAAATCAAAGATACTTAATTATCTGAGTTGATGACTTTTGATTATGGATTATTGATTATGTCAACTCAAAACCTAAGACAAATTCAAAATACACGAGTAGGTATCATGCCACACAAGCACATATCCTATCACAAAACCACTTAAAAAATGTGCCAAACACGGCATGTGATTCACACCAAATGGGCTGAAAGTAGGCCCAATTGCACGCAGTCGTTATCAGGTGGACCCAACCGTCAAATTCCTATTGCAACCGCCCACGCCGTTAGATTCTGCCACCACCTCCGCCGCTACTATTTATGGCTGCGTTCGTCACACATCATATAAAGTTATGTTTGCTTAAATGAGTCACAAGGTTTACTCAAATTGCAATAATAGCCCTTCATGTTTGTGGATTTTCTTTCAGGCCCTTTTTTGTTTGAACTTAAGTTGGTTTGATACGTAATGGTAATCATGTTAAATCGTGTCTTGAAAGTACGATTGAATATAATGTGAAACTGATTGAAGTAATTTAAAACCATAATAATTAATCTAATTTGTCAGATTCAATTGATTTTTATTCATATATCAAATTAAAAAACGTGTAAAGTGCTGTAATAAAAAACCAAATATTAATATAAAGTTGATTAATATATATATATATATATATATATATATATATATATATATATATATATATATATATATATATATATATATATATATATATATATATTATAATCAAATAACTATTTGATTTTTATTTCCACTTTTAAATATCGAAATCGGATAATTTAGAGGTCACTTAATAAATGTATAATATATTGTTATAATTAATTCGAAATTAATATATAATGTTATTTAAAATTGTTGATTAATTGATTTTAACTAGTAGATAAACCTCATCCGGTGTTTATCTTGTGAGTTGAGTTTCCGGTTGAATCAAACTCATATTTATCCCTTAAAACTCTTACATTCGGTTATATCTTCATCTATATAAACACGTGATGAGTATCAAATCAGATATACGAAAATACACGAATAAAATTCGGGGGTTTATTTGATAAGGATTTAGAGAAAACTTTTGAGATTAACTAAAAATTACACTACACATTAAATCTGAAAAGCTCGATGAAATCATGTATGTAATCTTCTCTTGTTTTGTTTTCTTGTAATCAGATCCGAGATTAAAAAAATTAAAGGTTTAAGCTTCCGCTATGCTTTGATTATTAAATAACCAATAATTGGTACCAGAGCTAACTCGAATATGTTATCAGAAAATTTTCTTTGATTTGTTTAAAAAAATAATAATAATAACAATTACTCTTGTTGCCTTTTCAAACCAAACACATTGTACCTGATTTCTTCCATTGTGTCAAGATTATTTTCTCTTGATTTCATAATACGTTTTTTTTCTGACAAGAATGAGATCCTGTGAAAAACATTTCCAATTCTGTTCTTGAGGGCTAGATAAGTTTAACTTTTTTTTTCTTTTACAGACATATGTTTATCTAGTGGCTAGTGGTAAGTTTTTTGGTGGACGTTACCTTTGGTCCTTCAATTGTATAATTTATTGTTACTTTTTTAATTGCAACAAGTAAATAAAGTTAATTTGTCTAGAGTACTTGTTTTGTCATAAGATTTAACTACACGATACCAACTTTTAAACACTTTTGCATGCCTATAGTACTTTTGTTGCTTCATGTCACCATTGAGATTTCTTATGATTTTTTTAGTCATTGGAGTTCACTATCTTTGTGATCATAAAATTATTTATCGATATAAGTTAAGCATGAATAAATTATTTATTTATTGTGTTAATGGATTTAAAAAGTAATTTCATCACTAAAGATTATATATTTGTTGTGTTTATCAACAGTTAATAAATTTTAATTTTTAAATTATTGTTATAATTCAATTTAAATTATGTAGACATTATATGTGGTCCGGTCGCGACGTTATTACGTTTGACTTATAAATCATAATGAACAATGCATAATGGTATCCATAATATCAAATTTTGGATTGTAAAAATTGTTTAAGCGACAAAGATTGTTATATTTTAGATTGTGTATTTTGGTGGAAGGATTAACTAGTTTCTAGTTATCAATGAATTAAAGTTATGACATTATTATTATTTTTTTTTTTTGCAAATTAATTGACACAATAAATCACCAAAGTGATCTCTTTTGTAAAAAGGTAATTCACTAAGAACTTAAATATCATGGTTAAATGTGTTTATTAATGCAGGTATTAACCGACCCAAATGTATATTGATATTTGGTCGGATAAACACATATGTGGTGGTAAACATATGACGGTTGTTTGGTTCATGTGATTAATATGTCAATCCAATGATGAATTTATTGATTTACATGATTTATTGTCAATGTATTATCACTAAAACAAAATATTTGTTGCAAGTTAATATTATTATCCAAATACTTGATGTTAATGTTGTGTTGATATCTTCTGATGTCGTGAGAAACTGAATTTATTGATTATTGTTTATGGATTAATGAACATAAATAATGAATATGTTATTGATGTTCTCAAAACATCAAAATTGAATACTGTAATAATATCTGCCAACATGAATGTTATGTATGCGCTCCACGGGACCACATTTAAGGAATGAAATGAGAACATTGTGTTAGCTTGTTGAGGTGTCAAACTCAAGAAATAAATTGAGATAAATATGTATAAAGCTCAAGTCTATGTTCTCTGCTCAATTTACTAACAAAGTAGTAAGGGATAAGCAGGGTCGATCCTCAGGGACATGGGTCTAACATTATGCCAAATTTCTCACATAAGATACACTAGATTTAAAGGGGGATTTTGAAATTTGAAGATTGTAAAATTTATCAAATTAAACATGCAAATAAATTAAGAGATACGAATACATAATAAAATAAAGTTCCGATTCTGTTTTCACATATTTGATAAGGTTATCTAACCAAGACTAGAAATTCTATTCGTTTCATCTAAGATGGTTTTAAAAGCATTAACAAGCTCTAACACTTTTAGTTCACAAAGTTATTTAATCAAAATAAGCTATTTGAATTAAATCTATTTTTCTTAAACATAAACCAAACAAGCTCTTGGATTACATTAGAAAAACGCATTAGGATTCAAGTGAACAAACCAATCAACATTTGATACTTCTCGTAAGCTCGGAAGCATGAAAACGTGCAATTCAAGTTACACCCAAGTTGATCTAATAATTTCGGTGTTGTTACAACATCTGTTCATGAAACAATTACGGATTTCATAAACAGAATAACAATCATGATACAAACATCGATTCAAGTGGCCAACAGGAACTGACATAAGAATCAATTAAATCATTCAACACAAAACTTGAACAACTAGATGAAAAACATAAATATACTTCTAGCCGAATGATTAAAATACCAAATCACATGTTTGACAGAATCAGAAGATGTAGAGATCTAGCCACACATGAGTGGAATAAGATCTCTACAATGCAAACGGTAGAAAATATTCAAAATACACTTACAAACAATGTTCAAACCATAAACCAATGTTTTCCAAACGTGCTTCTATGAGTTCTCCTCTCCAAAATCGAGATTTCCTCTGTAGAAATGAACTCCCCTTCGAAAATGGCCCAAAAAGGCTTTAAAAACCGTGAGAAAAACTGCCTAAAAACAGTTATGCGCGTAACACGGCCCGTGTAAAATTACACGGGTCATGTGTTTTGAGAACAGGCCTTCTGCTGGATTTTTACACGAGCGGTGTTTCAGGAACACGGCCCGTGTTTCAGGAACACGACCCGTGTTAGTTTCTGTGAACTTTCTGTGTTTGGAGGGTTTTACACGACCCGTGTTCTGTCTGCAGGCTTCATTTCTTTGTCTTTTAAACTCCAATAAGCGTCCTTCTTCAAGTCCAACACTCCCAAGCTATTCCAAAGCTGCTCCAAGTATTCCAACACGTTCTATGCCATCATTCAAGTGCTCCAAAGCCATGCTCCAATCTCCATTCTTTTTAAGCTCCGCTCCTTAGCTCCGTTTTAACCTGAAATCACACCACATTTATCAAGTATCGCTATCCCTAGAAAATAAACTAAAATGCATGAAAATGACTAAAAATAGAAGTAAAGAAAGGGCGAAAAGGCTTAGAAAATATGCACAAAATGCATCTAACATAGCTCTTTCTTGCATGAATCTTGACAATGCAATTTGAATAGAGTAAAGTTCAATTGAGAACCTAAAAAAAATCTAGGAACCTAATAACCCATTTTATGAACTTTTTTTCTACACAATATTTTTCAAAAAAAAACATAGCCAAATTTTTTAAATGATGCGTTAGAATATTTTGAAAAAAATTAAAAATCCTTTATTTTTTTCATATGCATATGCATATAAATATGCATATGAAAAAAATGTTTTTTTATTTTTTTTAAATCTGTTAGACGTTCTTAATACGTCATTTTGAAAAAAAAAATTATATTTATGCATATGCATATGAAAAAAAAATGATTTTTTTGATTTTTTTAAATCTCTGACGCTCTCAATACGTCATTTTGAAAAAAAAATGAAAAAAAAGTTTATATATGCATATATGCATATACATGTGAATTTTATATGCATATGCATATAAATATAAAGTATATTGATTTTTTTTGAATTTTTTTTAAAAACCTCTTAGACGCATAGAATAAAAAAATTGGATGCAATTTTTTTTAAAATATTGTGTATAAAAAAAGTTTTTAGATTCCTAGGTTTTTTTAGGTTCTCTCATGATCACGACTCTCTCTCTCTCTCTCTATATATATCTATATATATATATATATATGTATATGTATATGTATATGTATATGTATATGTATATGTATATGTATATATATATATATATATATATATATATATATATATATATATATATATATATATATATATATATATAAAGAGAGAGAGAGAGAGAGAGAGAGAGGGGAGAGAAGGCGGCATGAACATGTCATTCAACTTTGCCTCCCAAAAATGTTGGGTTAGGGGGCGGTATTCCTAAGAAGCATTATTGCCACTTAGGATGTCGCTGACATTTTATGTTCCCACTTCGTATAGCCTTAAACGTTGTAAACAAAAAGTAAATTTATTGTAAAATTGATTTAATTTGATGAAACATATATCATTCATCGTAGGAAAATTGATTGTAGAGTAGCATAACATCACATATCCTTAACTATATATCATGTCATATTATAACTTAATTGTTCAAAAATAACTATATTTTACAGACTATGAGGTTTGAAAATGATCATTTTTGAACTCTCGTATTATTTGGAAAGTTTGATATTCTTTCAAATGTTAGTTCGACATATGTTTTTCCGACTTACAAATTGCATAGTGGGTTTTTGATATATTTTTCCAGAAAAAGCTAATTTACAATTTTGAACGGACTAAAATTTTTCGAACTTAAATCTTTTCTTTAGGCCTATTTATTGATGTCGTGTAACACCCCTTTTAATTTTATTGAATAGTAATAGTCAGGTAATTATAAATGTTTTTAAGGAAATGTTTGGAAGTTTATGGTGTAAGTTTAATGGGTTCTGGGTAGATAATTGTAGTTGATGGACTAATTGGTACTATAATTAAGCTTGAGAACTATAAATACCCTCATCTATTGAAAAACCTTAATTGAAACCCTAATTCTCTCCTCTTTTCTCTCTATATTTCTCTTTAAAATTTTCCAACCCTAATCCCTCCTCCCTCTTATCTCAAAATGGTCAATCATCATCATAATCCCCCAGGAAACGTTGATCACATGTGCAAGTCCAAAGGAGAGATCATTTTGGTGGAAGATCTTCGTGTAACGTCTTCATCCCTTCAAACTCTAGGTTAGAATCCTTCTATGTTAAGTGTGTTTCTAGAGCTAAGTCATGAATAAGATTTGTTTGGCCAAAACCCTAGTCGTAGGATTGAGTTATTGACCCAAAAACCCTAACCCTAGGGTTGGGGGAACATGATTTATGTCACTATTTTGTAAAAATCATTATAAATCATAGGAAAATCGTATGATGGAAAAGGTTAATACTATTAGAACCATATCTGAGTCTAGTTTTGTTCAAATCTAGACCATTTGCCCAAATTCTGAGTTTAAAAATAGTTTTCACATGATTTGTCAAAACCATATTGGACAACTTGTTATTTCATTTTGTAAAATTCATGAAAAGTCATAAAACAATTGTTTGAGGGTGAGATGAGTGTTATTAGAACGCTATGAGTGTCTAGTTTCTTTCATTTATGGACCTCGAAGTCTGGTTTCAAATCTAAATGGGGTTTACATTGCAAAATGTCCAGGGTTGTCAACTAGGACATAATTGTACAACAACTTGTTGTTGACTTGTAAAATTCATATAAAATAGTAGAAAATTAGAAAATACAAGGTCAATGGCATTGAAAATATATGAAATAATACTAAGTTTATCCTTAAAAGTCAATGAATAAATCTAGACTTAAGTGGGTCAAAGCAATTAAGTAACAGTTGTTTGTCCTATGACCAGAAAGTACAATTGGTTAAATATTAATGAAATAAGTATTGTAATGCTTTGTTATGATCCAATAAGCGATAATCTATAGTTTGTAGGATGATACATGCTTGATTGCACCTACTTGTTTTTAGTCTACTGAAGGCTGCTCAAACTTATCAGGTGAGTTTCACTAGCTATACGTGACATTATGTTTTTACATGTGTATGTGCTTGTTATGTTATGACATAGTTAAAATTCCTTTTTGTGAGGTGACATGGTTAAAAATTCCTCCTTTTAAGGTGATATAGTTAAAAATTTTCCCGTTATGAGGTGACATAATTAAAATTTTCTCTTTGTGAGGTGACATAGTTAAAGTTCCTCTTTGTGAGGTGACATAGTTAAAATCCTTCTTTGTGATGTTTTTATAGCCTCTTTATGAGAAACATTACCTTTTATGTGCCATGTGTCTATATGATGGTATGTATAGATATGTGTGCTCACTAAGCTTTCTGCTTGCCCATTGATATTTAATATTTTCATAACTTGAGGGTTACACGCTTCAGTCAACACTTTTGCACTTTTAACATGTTTTAAAGACTTTTTCTTTTGATTATTTAGAACTTCATGTTTTGTTTTAACACCGAGTACTCTGATGAACTTTTATTAAAATTTCTTAAAAAGTTTTTAATTTAACAGATTAATATTTTATTTTTTAAATGGGTGTTACATGTCGTTTCTTTTATTTCGAATGTACAACATGTCCCAATTACAAAGTTCTTAGATTTCTTTGAAGGCTATATATCAGTGTGGAATGGCATATGGTTGTTCTTCAAACTACACATGTAGTTTTTGTATAAACTATACAGTTTGTAAAATCAAGTTTTCCTTTGTTGAATTGTTGTCAAACCAAGTTTCGTCAGGTAAACAAGACTATCACAATGGGAGTTATAGTCTCATGATCTATAACTTGTGGTCTAGAATAATAGTCTTGCAAGTAGGTGAAAATTAGTCCTAACATTTGAGTACTCCTAAATAGAGCCTTATAGTCGGGTTTTACGTATGATTTGACAAGTTTTTTTGGTATAAAGACCAAAAAATAACTTGTAATTTTCCATTGTCATGTTGTCATTAAAACAATAAGGATGGGCATCGAGTATCCTGAACTTGAAGATGGTAAAGGAGACAAGAAGATCCTTAAAGATCCATAAAAATGCATATAGTTCTTGGTTGGATGGCAACTCTGATGATAGTATGTGAAAGACTAATATTTCACGTGAGTTGCCATCGACTAAATAGTAGTTATTCATTCATATATTTTTGAAACAATTGTTATTAAACTGACATGGTCAGATTAGGGATAAAACCAAGTGAGATGTGTCGTCTCCTAATAAACTCGCCATCACCAAGTGATGCCCGGATGGTTGCCTTCAAGACATCAATCTTCATGACTCCCTTTTGGTTGCAACAATATTCTTCTTACAATTTTCACACGGAGTAATTCAAAACTATTTCTATGTTGTTTTGTAAATACATAAAGAATAGAAACGAGTCGTAGGTCGCAAATAACTTTACATGAAATGAATTAAATGGCATGCAAGTCACACCAATTATTACAACATAATAGTTAACCAAAATACAACCAAACATCACATACATAGGTCTAAGGAGGAAAATGATATCAAATCCATATAAACACCAATTTTATACATTAAAGCTATGAAGTGCCAAATCAAAGCAAATGCATATATTGATAAAGATTGATTAAATATACATTTTTGGCACCTATAAAAGTCAATCTTAGTTTACATGATTAAATGTCATCAAAATGAACTTGACAACGTAAACACACAAACACATTTCATGATCTTGCAAGTATGGTTTCATGTCAAAACCATCCAAACAAACAACATGCAAGTGTATCAAGAAATTTAGGAAATCACATAAACATCATTTCGTGCTTATTGAAATAAGAATAACAAATCATTTCTTTTGTTTTACAGCTCTAGGTTGTACTCAATAAAAACATAAACCTTAGTTGTGTAAAACATGGTATTTCAAGACTTCAATTTCCAACTAATTCTTATTTATTTTTTTGTCAAAACAACATATATTCCATTTAAATTTTCGGACCATTTTAGCAAAGAAAAATAACCTCGAATTATTTAAAGTTTTCGGACCAAAACAACCCCCAAACACCCTCTATTTTTAGTTAAAAACACTATCTTTTTTGTCTAAAAGCGCCCCAAACAACCATGATTTGACTGCCCGAAGAATCCCCAACCTATACAAAACAAGCCTGAAACCCTTTTAAACTTTTCAGCTTTAAAACGGCCCCAAAACGTGGTAAATTAAACTTTTAAATCTAGTATTTTGAAGCACAAAGATCCAAAACATTAGGGTTTGAAAACCCTAGTTTTTAAGAAAGAATAAGGAACTTAAAACATGAGAAAACCCTTAGAAATAATTCCACATGCTTTCTACACATATCTTCCCGAACATGTATACAACAATATACTCAAAATCGATTTCTTAAAAGAAGAATATGATATTAGTGCTAATACTTTATATAAGATGGCTCTGATACCACTGTGGGAGAGTATGACTTATAAAACCACTAAACAAACACATGTGATAGAAGCTTAAAACTTTTTCCATCTCTCCTAGGATCCAATGTATAAACAAAATAACAGCTAAATAAGGGTAGAAAGAGAAACTTAGACCTTCTTGAATGATAGTGGATCCAAAGGATAATCCCTTATCCATTGCACACCCAAAGCTTTAAGCCTTGTGCAATAAATATTCTTTTGTTCTTTAAGCTCTAACCAAGAAGACCAAGAACACACACTAGGTGTGCGTAGGACGAATTTTAGAGAGAAAGAAGAGGTTTGCTGACTGATTTTTGGGGCAGGAGAGAGGAAGTAAGCTGTTAGGTTTTCCTACTCAAGGCTCATTAAACACTTGCATTAATCAGAAACCCTAGACCTTCGATGTAACGACCGTTTTCTAAAAAAAAAAAAACCGTGAATAGTAACTCCGTCGTGAATAGTAACTCCGGTGTGAATAGTAACTCCAGCGTGAATAGTACTCCGGTGTGAATAGTACCCGAAAAATGAAGTAAGCGCTTACCTCGTGATGACGTCGACGATGATGTCGTGATGACGTCGACGATGATGTCGTGAATAGTGTTTTCAAGCCCTATAAATAGAGGCCCAACTTCTTCATTTCAACCCACAACAAACACCAAACAACCTTACGATATCGAGGAGTGTTCTGGTGAGGAAAATAGGTCGGGAGGAGTTAGGAGCGAGCGGTAGCTGGTAACGAGGTGCTCGGGAAGTGTTGGAAGAGCGGAACAGGAAACGTGCCAAGGCTTTGCGAAAACGCCAATCTTAAGTGAGTAATCACTAACGTATTTCTCTAGTAGTTTATAAGTGTTAAAGTATAATATGTAGATGTTATACTATTCGTAATTCCAAAAATAATACCGAGTGATTTACTTACGAGGATGGTGTCTAGGCCGATTACTTGGAATCTGGTTGTTGGATTTTCCGAAAGGCTAAAATGCTGAAAGGATCCTGCCACCCTAACTAATCTTCTACCTGGCTATCCTTTACTTGATAAATCACGAGGTATCATGTTGGAATTATGGAAGGGTCTAGTGAAGCAACTATGGTATAGTTAAGGAGTAAAGAGTGATAAATGTCTTACGGTGTTAACAGTTAAAGAGGGAATACGAAGCAGAGATAAACGCTGTAGTCGACTATAATCAGGTGAGTTTCTCACTACATTGTGTGGACGTTATATGTCCTTTACTGTATTTTGTGTGCTTATAAGATGTTTATAAAATGTTGGTAAATAGTACCAAGTTGTGTGTATATTATTGATATATATCTTTCTGTTATAATTGTATTGGTTGGGTTATGGTGTGTGTGGGCTCGACGTACTGAGTAATATAGAGATACGTGCAAAATATACTGAGCAGATACGCATGACTCGACGTACAGGGTATGCGCGGCTCTAGGTGCTGAGCAGGGGAATTAGATTTACTGAGCAGATACGTATAGGAGGTTATAATCCAATATACTGGGTAGAGTAGATTATGTGATGTGTGGTTGTATTTTTCCTGTTAGGGGTAAAGTATGTGTAGCTGATATGCGGTGTAGTTGTTGGAACTCACTAAGCCGTGTGCTTATCCTTTCCCTTTTAAATTACCATTTCAGGTTGTACATGTGGAAATGACGGCCAGGCATGACGAGTACACACTGATGTTGCTTAATTGGGGATTCATGCGGTGAATTGATGTTTAAAATGATTTCTAAATATCTTCAAAATGTTAATTATTGAATAAATTGATATTTATTTAAATAAAAATGTTTTATTAAAAACCGGGTGTTACATTCGACTACCTCCATGTTTAATTAATTACTAGTTAACCCCTTACCTAATTAATTAAACATGTCTAAATTAGTCCCTTTATTATATTTAGTTTTCTAGTTAACCTATTAAAATGATGTTTAACAAGCTAGCCTTTAAGATTTATTTCATACAATTAAGATTTGGACTTCATGTGTGACTCAATATGAAAAATTATTTATTAATTATGTTGTGTCAATGAGCATATCTCCAACAAACAAACATAAACACACACACACACACACACGCATGCACCCTCCCCCTCACACACAATATATATATATATATATATATATATATATATATATATATATATATATATATATATATATATATATATATATATATATATATATATATATATATATATATATATATATATAATTCCGAACATAAATGAATTTTCTCGAATGTAAAATGTAGGGGTGGAATTTGTACGATACCAATTCTTTTTTCTCTAAACCGTGTACCGTACAAATTATAGTTGGTACAAAAATTTGCTACCAGATTGTACCAATTACACTTGGTACCAACTTGTTTGGTTATCAATAAGTTTGGTTGGTACAGCTTGGTAATGGTATATACCAAGAAATTGGCTAAATAAATATTTTAATATATTAAGGATTTTTATTGAAGTAACGTTGTCATAGCTTTATATTTTCTAAATTTAATACAGTAATAACTATTGCCTAATGTGGCTAAAAAGCTAATATTCATTATTTTAAAATTGTAAACACTAAACCACATGATAATTGAAATATGATAACATTAATATATATATATATATATATATATATATATATATATATATATATATATATATATATATATATATATATATATATATATATATATATAATGAATTGGTTTGTACGGTACTACCATGGTATCTCAAATTTTGTACAATTACCGTACCATGATTAGTTAATTGATATGGTACTGCTAACCAAAATGCTGGCTACCAATATTATTGGTTCGGTTGGTAACATGTTGGCTGGTTTTTTTTTAATACATATTTGACAGTCCTAGTAAAATGAACAAACAATATCATTGTTCTTGTTCATTCGTTTGGTTAAACATATGAAAAATCTTGCTTATGTTTGTTTGTTTATTAAATAAACGAGCTTATACGAATTTCCCGTCAAACAATTATAAGTATATACTAATTTAGAGGCACATTTATGAAGGTGTGCATTTTTGTCCTCTTCTAGATTTTCATTTTATAAAGATGGTTACTAATCTATGGAAAATTATTGAAATGGTCCCTATATCTTGTAAAGTTAGAGTAATGGTCTTTGCTTAATTGCAACTTTACAAAAACGATCTATGTGTTTTATAAAGTTACATAAATTGTCCATATTTAATAGCAAATTTACAACAATTGTCCTTTTGTTTCAAATAAATTACCAAAAATGTTATTGTGTTTAAGATAATTACAAAAACGTCTTTGTTTAATTAAAAATTTCTAGAATTGCTCCTTTTTTACAGAGTTATAGATATGCTCAATGTCTAATAGCAAAATAACGTAAATGGTCCACCTGTCTCACAAATTTACAGAAATAGTCTACCTAATTGCGAATTTACAGATATGCTCACATTGTTTCATAAAAATTATAGAAATTGACATTATGCAAACGACCTTTACAGAAAACATATAGAAAATATAAATTTTAATAAACTCGTCGTAACGCGCGAGCCATCCTATTAATTTATAAACAATATACTGAACGTGTGATTCGTGTACTACCCTACTTAGACATTAGTCGTTTTGGTTTAAATATACGTTAAATATTAGAAAAAGAGCAACTGTATTGATTCCTACTTTTTATTCCTATCATTATTCCTACTCATGTGAAATCATGACAAGTGTTACATTTAATAAAACTAATAATATTTTAATACGTATGTCACAATTTAACTTAGATAGAAAGATTAGTAGGAATAAAATGTAGGAAAAAAACAATTTCTCTTAGAAAAATAAATTAATCTTTAACTCGTATATTCAACCGTTTTGAAGAATATATCATGCTTTGAATCAATAAATGTCATGCATTTAATGAGGTCGAGGTTGATGAAGCATTTGTTATCAAATAAATAAATAGTGTTAAATATTTCCATCATCAATATAAATTTAAATATTTCTATTAAATATATCAAACGAAATACATAAAGATTGACTTAGATATTTTATTTAGAATTATATAATAAATCCGTTTGTCCAAAAGGATACGATATTTTTCTATATACCTATTTTCCATATGTTTTTAAAAGCATATTTAAAGTTTCATTAATAATAAAATATTTTTTAAGAAGACAACTAAGCCCATTAATATAGTCAGAAAAACATTTATATCTCATTTACAATATTTTCTTAAAACAAATTCTCATTTATTAAATCTACAAAATTATACTCGTTTATATATATTCTTTTTGAGAAAAAAAAATTCTAGAAAGTTTAAACTATAATAGTTTGTACAATAATTAGCCAGAAAATTCAAAAATTATTCTCACCAGTTCCTATCAAACAGTCGAAATTACATACTAATCAACACGCATAAAAGAAAATCCAACACCTAATTCTTTAAAATCTAATCTTAAACCCAACTGACTCTAGTCTTTTTTTAATCAAAACCCTTATGTAGAAGGTGTGTATTTGACAACTGGTTCAAACCTAAAGGACGAATTCAGTAAATATCTCCAAACTTGTAGATGAGTCTTCCAATGCAAATCTTTAATCTCTTTGGTAGTCCCAAGAAAACGATGACTTCAAACTCCAAAATGCCACCGTCATACACGGAAACGCACACACATTGTTAGTTCTACTTTTCCCTCTCTCTACTTCTCTTTAAAAAGCGGTTACTGCTTCCTATTTCTTCATATTTGCTGCAACTTTTTCCATCCAGAAACGAGCGATGGAGGTTAACGGAGGGGAGAACGAAAAACGCCTTGTGAAGTTGAAATGTTCGGTGCAAAACTACGATTGGGGTCGAATTGGGTACGATTCGCGGGTTGCGAGGCTGTTTGAGAGGAACTGTGGCGGTTTGGTTGATGAAAAGAAGCATTACGCTGAGTTTTGGATTGGGACTCATGTTTCTGGACCCTCATTTGTCGAAGGGACTGATAATGTGAGTTTGAAGTCGTGGATTTTGCAAAACCCTAAGGTTTTGGGTGATGTTGTTGTTGAGAAATGGGTACGTGATCTCCCGTTCTTATTAAAGGTAATTGATTACTCCTTTTTGTTTGATTTTTAATAAATTTCTCGTAGCGATTGTTTGTATAATCGACGTATTCGAAGTTTATGAAATCACGAAGAACAGAACATAAAATTGTTGACTCGGTCCTTGTTTTTCCTGTAAAAAACTTACAATTACGACATTAGGATTGGTATAATTGGATCATTCATACAGCAAACTGTTCATATTCTTATCGACAAAACAAATGACATCGTTACTGTGATTTCCATGATCTGATTTTACTTTTCTTAATTGCGTTTGGCATATGAAATTGATGACTTTTTCTTCCTAATTATGCTCAATTACTCCAAGTTACAATCAAAATTCTCGATGACTCCTTGTAAGACAGATAACCAAAATCTCGAAATTTTGTTAAATTTCGAGAAAATCTAAACAAAGAGATAAGGACGATGCATATACAGCTCACTAAATGACGTTATTAGCCGAACCGTGTCAAAGTCCAATTTCCATATTTGGTTGCTTAGTTTAATCAACCTTCGGTGTAAATTCCAATTTCCGTAACTTTTGTTTTTTTGTTACTATTAACGAACCAATCATATTCGTTTTACAGGTCATAAATTCATCATCTTACCATTATTACATGTAAAAATCAGGTACTTTCAGTGGGAAGATCATTATCAATACAAGCGCATCCAGATAAAGAATTAGCAGGTCTTCTTCATAAATTACAACCAAACGTGTATAAAGATGCAAACCACAAACCTGAAATGGCTTTAGCATTAACAGAATTTGAAGCCTTATGTGGGTTTATTAGTTCTGAGGTAAATATAAATGATAAATGATTAATGATAAATCTTTACTTCAAGTTTCTTGAACTTTTTATTCATTTGAAGTGATATGATCTTAAAACCCACTCAAATTTTTGTGATTGATGTTAGGAACTTGATGTTGTGCTTGAAAGTGTTCCCGAGATTAATGAATTGGTTGACAATTCATGCGTTGACCAAGTGTTGACCGTTGACAAGAACAATGGAGAGGTGAAAGAAGACCGAGTTCTTTGGTCAATATTTACAAAACTCATGTCGGTTGACCGGGAGGCTATTTCCACAGCTTTGTCAAGATTGATTAGTCGTCTAAATTGTGAAAAAGAGGTATAATTCATTTTCTCTAACACTTTTTATATATTTTCTTTCAAGTTGTGCGAAAAAATGTTATTCCTCCACCTCTGAGCTGATTGGGTAGCTACACTGTGAAATGTAAATCATGTACAACTGACATAACATGTAAATCAGGCTCAGTCCCCACATCTTTATGCAAAAAAGATTGCCAGGTTGGTAAAAAGTAGGTGGCCCACATCTTTATTAAAAAGTGTTACTTTTTATATCTTTATGCAAAAAGGCCCCTGACCCACATCTATACATAAAAAGGGTTTCTTTTTCAACACTGCGAAAATGTTTTTTTATTTTCTTTCAACAACACATGAGCTGACCCACAGTGTTAGATGTAAATCAGGTACAACTGACATAAGAGCTGAGTCCCCAAATCTTTATGCAAAAAAGATTGCCTAGTTGGTAAAAAGTAGGTGGCCCACATCTTTATTCAAAAGTGTTTACTTTTTATATCTTTATGTAAAAGACCCCTGACCCACATTTATACATAAAAAGGGTTTCTTTTTCAACATTGCGAAAATATTATTTTTATTTGTTTTTCAACAACACATGAGCTGGCCCACACTGTTAGATGTAAATCAGGTACGGCTGACATAAGAGTCTAATCCGAGTTCGAATCATGACTAACAACTACCAAGACTCGAATCCTTGACCATTTTTTGTAGTATAAATGGTACTTTTATTAAATTGTCGTGGTTTTATTTACAAATGACGGTTGTTATTTTTTTTGTTTATTATTAGATAAGGGAGTTAACTAGTAAAGAAGAACTAGTGTTGAAGCTCGAGAAGCAATACCCTAATGATGTTGGTGTTTTAGCAGCGTTTCTTTTTAATTTTTTAAAATTAAACCCTGGTGAAGCATTATACATAGGAGCAAATGAACCACACGCGTATTTAACAGGCGAATGTGTCGAGTGCATGGCGGCTTCAGATAATGTGGTGCGTGCGGGCCTTACTCCAAAGTACATGGATGTAAAAATCCTTTGTTCCATGCTCACATATAAACAGGTATTTTCAAGATTCCTAGATTTCTTCAAGGGTATTTTAGGTAATTGACAAATTAGCAAATTAGAGAAGAACCATGAAATTTTTTTGGAAATCTTGCGGTTTAACACCACTTGTACTTTATATTTTTGATCAAATCGTAAAATTTTTAGACAGTTTTCGAAATTATACTTTTTGACTTTTGTTATCAAAATGGTTAAGTTATAAAATTATTGGTGAAAAATAGAAATAACATGTCATAGCAATTATTTGCAAGGTTACCCGTGAAATCTATAACAAAATTACCGGTGAAACCTGATATTAATAGGTTAAAATGATTAATTTGGAAAATTATGGTATAACAAAATCATGATATAGCATGTTAAAATGGTTAATTTGGAGAAATGTCTAAAACTTTTATGGTTTGATCGAAAAAAAAGTATTAGTGATTGGAATCGTGTCTAAAACTTTTATAATGTATATTAAAATGGTTATAGTTGTCTAGTAATATATTTTATAAAGTTATTGTAATAAAAAATGTGGGTCAAATTTTGTAAAAAAACAAATAAATATAATGGTTGTTTTTGAAAATCTATAAAAGTTACAAAAAAACAAATACAACTAGAATATTCTTTTTGGTGTTAAAATAGTGTCTGTACTGAATTTTACACCATGTGCGAAAAAATTGTGTAATGGGTTCAAGACGCAAAAATACCCAAAATATAATGTTTTTTTTTTTTTTGTGTAATTTGCTATCGACAAATAATGAAACGTGTTATGTTTTTGATATATCAGGGATTACCTGAAATCTTGAAAGGGGTGCCTTTAAATCCATACACAAGAAGATACACGCCGCCGTTTGAGGAGTTTGAGGTTGACCGGTGTGTGTTGACCAGAGGAGCGACGGTTGTGTTTCCGGAAGTTCCAGGGCCGTCGGTTTTCGTGGTAATATCAGGAGAGGGGTCGATGATGACATCATCATCGGAAGAAAGTGTCTCGGAAGGTTCCGCGTTGTTTGTGCCTGCGGGGACTGAGGTTTGTGTGAGTACAGAATCTGAGTTGGAGTTATTTAGAGCCGGAGTGAATAATAAGGTTCTTATGAACCCATTACAGTAGTTTGTTTGTTTGTGTACATCTATATGTGTAAGTGTAACGTTATGTCGTGTTTTCTAGTAATATATGGTGTGTACATGGGTTAATAAATTAAGAGTTATATTAAAGGGAATAAATGAGATTATATTTATAGGTTTTCATGGATTAATGATTTAATATCGTATCAAGAGTTGTGTATTTTTTGAGGTTGATATAAAGTGGCTCTTTACACAATTGAATAATCAATATTTTGGTCCTCCATTTATGTCATCAATAATGTTGCAAACAGGGAAACTTGGAAAAGGAGTTGCGTAAAAGAAGGGAGAACATGATAAATGATCATATTGAGCTTTGGTTTTCATTGTATTTTTAAAGTCTTAACTATTGTATTGAAAAACATATAGATTTTTAAATCTATACTTTACGTATATTACAAATCTGCAACAGTAGATTCATCAAATAAGTGAAGTTAAGAGATTAAAAGGGAAGATGATACGTGTTATGCATCAAGGGTTTAACATCTATCCTTGTGGTTCGGTTCAAATATTGCCACACCCGAAATGGGTTCAAAACCGTGCTGACGAGAACCAATTTAGTACCAACATTTGGTCGGGCTTATTAAATCCAACCCTGGGCCTATTAAACCCAACCGGTTTGTGTTTTTGGAGGTGACCAGGGCCTTGGGGGAGGGTTAATGGACTCGTTCCTGTTTGGGCCTGCTTAAAAACTAGCCTTTTTTTTTTTAATAATGATTTTTGACAAGCCATTTCTAAGTGTTACTGATGTTTAGGGATGGAATATGGACATTCGAATTAAAGGGTTGACGCAAAAACTTCAAAATAAACATAAATAAGTTTAATTTTATTCAACGTTATAACATATAAAGAATCTAAACAAGACAATTAATATGAAATATTCTTGAATTCCTAATTGAAATGAAAATCATCATGCATTTCATTTGGTAACATTGTTTTAACGATGTCAGTTTGTAGCAGTAGAAACTAAAAGAAAATGTTGTATTTGGATAACTACACAAAGAGTTAGCTTTTAGTTGAAAAGCTAGTATCTTCGCGATAAGCTGGTTGATAGTTCATAAGTTAGTTGACAAAGTAATAACGTTCGATGAAAACTAGCTGATAAATTATATCACAAATATAAAATGATATTTATTTAGATATATAATTAAAAATTAACACTATATTGTATATATATTATGAATATAAATCATGAATTCCATCATATATATTAAACTAATTGGTAACAAAGAGTTTTCCAATCATTTTTAGCTTTAAAACACAATACTTGTATTCCACATCATATTTGCAATATTATTACGAAATCCATGGCTTGATTGGTGTTAACATGATTAGATCTTAAATCTCCTTCTAATTATTTTGTATGCATATATTGACAATTTTGTTTAACTATCTTAAAGACCAAATCTGTTGAGTCATTTATTCGAATACAGTATAAAAAGTCAATAAACCAAATATCCAATACAATTTACACTATTATCATCTTAATGAACGTTTTTTTTGTTAAATTTAAAACATCTCTTAATATTATAAAATAAATGAATTTAAAATGTATACTACTTAAAAATAGCATAAATTTTATAAAATTGATGAAAAGCATAATAAACTATAATTATTAACTAGAAAGAAACCGAGTATACGATATGAATTACAAAAAATATTATTTTATGACACTATTACATTCTCTATTTGAACATGTTCATTTTTCGGTCTTTTTTTTTCTCAAGCTCTAAAAAGTGCAACCTCTTTCTAATTTACCAGATTATTTGAAGATATTAATGGTATATTTGGAAAACATGTGAAGAAAGTTTCATAAGGTTATCAATAAGTTATCTCTAATAGCTTTTTAGAAAACTAGCTTATAAGTTATACGCTATCTTATAAACTACTTTAGGGGTCTCACCAAACATTACGTTGTAATAAAAAAAGCTAGCCTATGACAGCAAACATAACCTACATATGAGACTAGTTACCCAATAAAAAATCAAAATGGTTGCTTTTCTATCGTTTACCATAAAGTGACACAATTTTGAAACAATTGTTAGTTGTTCATAATCTCCACATTTAACGATTTCAATTTTGTAGATTTGAAGTTGCATATTCAAAAGTGTATTCTCGTAGTCATTTGATAATCACAATATCATTAAAGGAATCATTGGATAACAACTTCCATATATAACATTAACTGTCTCGTTAGATATCATTAATTTCATTAGATAAAAATTATCTCCTTCATCAACATCCGTTTTGTTCCATATGTGATACTAATATAATTACATCCTCATTTGGGACCAACATAACACATCTCCATTTAGGACCAATAGAAACACATCCCTAGTTTAGGACTAACAGAGGTATATCCCCAATTCGGAACCACAAAAGTACATCCATAATACGAGACCAATATGAATACATCCCCAATTTGGGACCTATAAGAACTCTTTTCGACGATAGTCACAACAACACTATTACTCAACAATTCAAAAGTCCAATTATACTTATCTCATACTCTCAAACACTTAACATGTAACAATACAATACTCAATGTCAGTAAATGTACAATATCCTTGGAACCTGTAGATATCATATGAGTTATGTTTTCACTATACAGTTAACTTCTATGTGAAACATCTAAATCGTCCTAACCATTAACAAATAATGTATCAATCTAGAAAATACTATTTCCGTTTCATAGCATCATACTACACACAAGTACTATCTATCAATTGCATAACAAATATGCAAAATGTTCTTCCATAGTTAAGCACACACAAATGCATATAATGGCACTCAACATAACTAGATTTACTCAATTTAATATATTGGGATAGAATAATGGTTACGTCATTGAGCTTTCTCCTATTTTAAGAGCATCCAAAACTTTGTAGTACATGATTAATATAACAATTATCAACATCAATCTTTTAGTAGCATTTACCCAAGTACCTTAACCAACACAAACCTTTACCATTATTTGGTACAAGTAAAACTTAATTATAACATAAAAATTTTGATAACTTCATCTCATATAATCAAATTCCTTTTTTCCCTTACCCGAAGTTTCAAATCTTACAAGAAGTATCAGGAGTTGGCACATCCACAATATTGAATAACAATTTTACAACTTCAATTATTATAAAGTAGCTATTAACACAAATCATACACAAAACTTGATGAATTATAATTATCCATTTCACCAAACTGTAACGCCCAAAAATCCAACATCGAGTATTTACAACATTTTAACAAAACTGTACAAATTTGACTTTACAATTACAATACTCGAAGTCTGGGAAGCGTCAAGTAGATATCTTCAAGATCGTTCCACGATCCAGCCGGGCGTTACTACAACTAAATCCTGCAAAACACCACAACGAAAACAACGTAAGCGAAATGCGTAGTGAATAACTCTACTCCAACATAATAAAGTTTATAACAAAACTTTAAAAGCCAAACCACACTTAGAGGTTTCACCAATGGATTGTCACCTAAAAATCCAACACCAATCAGATATATCATAATATCTAAATCACCATACGTGTAAGACACCATATTTATAATTAGCACCGATATTGAAAACGTTCACCGAAGAATCTTGGGCTTTTCACCAACCCGAAGATCCACCATCACTCGGTTGCACCGAGTTATCACCCATCTTGAATTACATCATATGATTGTAGACAATGGTTATACAACCATTAAACACCATATAAAACACCAACGAATATAACCACCTATAATTACACCGTTGATATTTAGGAACAACTACTAATAGAGTTTTACCTATGTTAACACATAGGATCATTATATTGTTAATCACCAAGGTAAATACATACTAGCACCACCATATGATATATATATATATATATATATATACAAATATATAATCACACAAATACAACACACAACATAACACCGATCAAGTTGAGTGGAGTTACTCACCTCGATATTCCGGGTTGGTTAGCTCCACTGCTCGTATATCTCGGTGTCGTCTCAACTTCTTGGCTTCCATAAACCTACATTAGGTTTTCAACCACATTTATAAATCATATGTATACACCCTCTTGAAAACCTAATTCATGCACTTGAAAGGCATAACTTCAATATCAAATTTATTAGCAATTATCCACCTTTTTCCTTAAAAATTGTCCCCTGTTCACGATCTGTTTTAGTCTACTTGGGAACATTTATTTGTACATGTCTCAATTGTACAGAAAACTACTCCTTCTTAGCTTTCCAGGGACACCAATATCAACTCCAAATGAGTTTTCTACAATTTACAATGATTTTTTCAAGATTACATATCAAATACATATCAAATCCGCCAAAAACGTACTAGGCTGTAGAAACTTCATATTTGTGTTATGTTAGAGGCTGAATAACTCTTTCACCTCTATAGACAAAATATACTAGACTTCATTTCTTAAAATATGGCACTGATTTCACCAAAAAAGGATATTCCTAGAATTTATCACGATTTTTCCAATATGGTGTAAAAACAGTGATATTTACCTCAATTCTACAGTTCGGATCGAGCAACTATAACTCGACTTCCTGCCATCAGAATTACAAATCCTCCGTTCACACCCTGCGTATTTATCTCCTGAATCGGATGTCCAAATTTCACAACGATCCAACGGTTCAATCGCCGGGGATCATTCGAACACAGTAACATGGTATGAAAAAAACGGGAATTTCTTTATCTCCACTTTCTTCCCCATCTAGAATTCTCTTCAAATGAAGAGAATGTTCTGCGCACGTGAATATACACATGCCCAAGATTAATAATTTTGACATAATGGCAACTTTAGCCCTCCAAGTTGCAAACTTTACATCCAACACATAAATAAATACATATAAGTCTCGTTTTTCGCACTTAAGCCCCCAAATTAGTATATAAATATTTATAAATCGGTATCGGGTGTTACAACTCTCCTCCCCTTAAGAAGATTCCGTCCTCGGAATCTCTCAGGAACACCTCACCACGACCAACTATTGCACACCGAATTTGCCTTTCGTGCTTAAAGTTCAAATCTTACACCAGGAACTTACAACTTAGTTCACTTTGTTACTACACCACAATTCAACTTCACCTATCTTCTCTCATCTTTTACACCTATGGCAGTGATGGTTCGATTGCTAAGGATATACTCCTATCAATCACAACCACAATCACTTAACACACCATCTTATGCTTAAGTACACCAATTACTTAGCATAACAACTTCCTACATACATCATCCTCATATTAAGAGAAGTCATGACTATTCAACATACTATCCAAAATTAGCTGAATACAACAGCTAATATCTTCAACAAACACCTGTAATTCACATCTAGTTTTTTTTCCATCTCCTTAAACAACCATGGAAGAGATGATCACAACTCCACTGCTAAAACACTTCAAACCGTTCTTAAGAAAATTTCTTGTCTTACAACCAGCTCACCATGCTGACAACACCGAACAACCAGAGTTAACGCCACAACATCCTTTTCGCTTGTCAACTTTTCAACATTTACAACATTATTGCTATTCGACTGAGGTTTCACCTACATAAAGCGTTCATCTTGTAGTTGATAATTCAACTCTTTTCTCATTCTTCAGCCAACTTCCTACTTGTCAAAAGTAGTGAACTCTGAGGTCTGCACCATATCCCCAATTGAGGTTTTCAAACCTCAATTTTTTTAATCATCCATTCATTCATGTATGTCCTTTGAGGCTTCAACAGCCGGACTTCCAACACGAATTTCTTCGTATACACCATATTACTTTTCCACCATTCTTACAAACAACAACTTATACTCTTATAGTTCAACCATCATGAAGCGACTCCAATACACCACTTCCTGCTATACTTCTGCAAAATTTTCACCCACCTAGTCGTATTGGTCACCACATCTCAAAAGCATAACTCATCAACTTTCACCAGCTCCAATTTGTCTCCTGGGTAGATTAATGGCAACCTCTAATCGATTCACCTAAACACAATTACTAATTCCAAAAATCCTTTAGGAGTAAGTTAGCACCCACTACTTGTTGGATTATGTGTCTAAGCCATGACTTATAATTTGTATTTACCTAATTAATAGAAGCAAAGTTCATTTGGGTTACCCTCATAGCAGGAGGTTTGGTAGAAAGTTCGGTAGAGAGAAAGGTTGGTTTATTATGGGATTAATAAATCAATAGAAATAAAGGATATGGTTTGTTAATATATTAAAGTGATAATATATTAATTAGAAACTATATTAATTGATTAATAATTGATCAGGAATTAATTGGATTAATTTCTATGGCATTAATTAGATTAATCAGGAAGTCAGGGATTAAAGTCGTACAAATTCAATAGTTGAGTAGCGGCGCGCGGCGCGCAAATGTAAAAGCCGCGGCGCGCGTACGTATAATCCGGAAAATGGCTGACGGCTAGGGTTTCTTGTTTCCCTATTGATAGTGTTTTATTTTTATAATAAAACACTATCATTTTAAGACTATTTTATCGCATAAATATGCTCAGAGGCACGCAAAAAACTATATTTCTGTGCAAAATAAAAGAATCCAAAAACCGCCTTAAAGCATGCAAAATGCTTTTTCATAACAGATATGGTTCAGACAGACCCGTCTAACCTACCTCATCTGTTAAAATCAAACAATCACATTTTATAAGAATGCATGTTTTCTCAACAAAAAGGCAAAAGCTCACATTCCAACGGCAGCTCCTGATGCACACCACAGACTCCCAACAGTCTGGCGGTGATAATAGATCTACTGTCGGGTCATTACTAACCCAAGCCAGCCATTTGTTTTCACACAGAAAACATCTCACAAATCACGGGGAAATCCTATTATGATATCATTAATTCTCTCAATAGAATTATGATTAATTTGTCTACCGTCCCCAGACATCCTCACAAAATTGCAAGCTAAACGAGAGAATATCTCATTTTTCATACACTGCACATCACAGCCCACTGCTGTGTTGCAGATGCAAATCTGCCAGAACTATGGTTTTACCATAGGAAATCCTGATAAGCTCAACATCAAAACAGGCTTATATTAACAGGTGGCTGAACATGAATTACAATTCATGTTTAACTTGAACAGAGTTCTCCGGAGCTGCTGGTGTGAGGACAATAAGAGGGATTTGTGCGTTAACATTTATGGTTTATTTTCAGGAACAAGACCCAAGAACTATAAAAGAACAAACCCGAGGAAGTGATGCTCAAAACCGAAGAGTAAAAAGGCGAAATACACATAAAAATACAGCAATCGCGACTTGACCAGCCCTGTGTCGCGACGTGAAGAAAATCAAGACAGAAGAAAAAAGGCTACAGCAATCGCGCCGCGACGAAGGCTGTGGTCGCGACGCGAAGACCTTGGACGCGACCACACCTACTCTTTGAACGCGAGACTACCAACAACCGCACTAGCCAGACCAGTGGCCGACCAAAAGCAACGACCAACGCATCCTCGCGCCGCGACTGCACCCTTGGTCGCGACGCGAGCACTGTGCTCAGCTAGTATAAATAGAGACCTTCTATGCACGGATTTAGACACCAATTCACTCTATTTGTAATAAGGATACTCAAACACTCTCTATCAGTTAGAATAGCTTGAAACATCTCTTAGCTAGTTGTTTAGAATCAAAATATCATCCCTCTCGGTGGTAATTCTTGTTGTAATTCAAGATAATTTGGAAGATAACCGCATCAAGTCACATGTCAAGGAACACCAAGACCATCTCTACGATCATCACACGAATGGAAGGCTAATCTCTTCAGATTACTTCCGGTAATGTTATCCAACTCTTAGTATAGCATGTTTTTACTTTGATTCCGACAAGTGTTTTACTATTGTAAATTCTTAAACTCCTATCTCTTTGAATACAACTAGTGAATCATTTGTGTTTACTTCTACTTATTACCATATTCTCAAGACATAGTATTACCAACATATTATTCGTGCCTATCTCACCTAAATAACGAGCTAAGACGGATAATCGGTTAATATACTTTGTGCCCAATTAATATGTTAAGAAGTTGTAACGTTACTATCATCTAGATAAAACATAATATTGCTATACCATTGTTTGTGCCTAATCTACCTAATTGTTAGACAAAGACAAATAATTGATTCAACATATTATGTATTTACCTATGTAATAGTAATTGTCAGTAAACTGTAATTATGTTAAAGTAATTATATCGGAATCATTGTAATAATACATGTGAAATTAATTGTTGATAACTAAACCGGAAGTAATTCTTTCTTAATTCTCAAGTTACAATCGCAATATTTTTACCATCACCGTTAAAATTTTACTTTACAACTCATTACAAATTAACCACTAAATCCTTGGACTCGACCCCGCTTGCCCTATCTACATAGTAAAAGTGGGTTATAAATTGTTTTTGACGCGTGTGACGATAGCGTTGTCACCTATAAATAGGGAACCCTAGACCTCATTTTAAGTGCTCATTCTATTATTCTCTCTAGAATTTTCGTCCACCCTCTGGCTCCCTGGTGTGATCTCATTTGAGGCAGGACACTTGTGCTGCTTAGCTTCAAGATTAAAACTAAAGGTTAGTTTTTCTGATTTATTCTTTTAGTTATTTTTTGTTTGGCCTTTAGGAATTAGTTACATGTTCAAAGAAAGAAAACATACATCTTTTCTAGGTTGCATGTGAACTTAGGTTATTTAGTTCATGGTTTGCGGAAAACCTTTCACTACTGTCACCATATTACTCCAGATCAATAGGCTCCGAAAATTTTACAACCATGAAATCTATCATATATTCTACGGGTGGTTCCCCACTCCCTTCACATTTTCCGACATCATCGATATCACCACTACCTCCACACAACATAATGAAAATAAGCCAGTATCTCCGGCTGTAGTAGATCATTCTCTGATCTACGCACCGTGCCTCGCAACTTGTTCGACTTTCACCAAGTCTAATACTATCACAATTTTTACAATTATCACCACTTCTATCAATAATAACATCTGTTCAGATGGCTTGCACCAATTTCAGCTATTCACCATGTAATAGATAAATATTTACCAAAATTCCCATAAATAGGAATATCATCCTAGGTCACCCATACCAATTTTTGTTATTCACCAAAATACAACAACACTCCCTATCGCGCAGCATATAATTATCATCAAATTTATACACACATAATAATTATAAAATTAAAACCCACCAATAATTAATTTTAAGTTAAGTATCTATCAGACAACAACAATTTTATATCGTTAGATCATAACCCCAGCATCAATGAAGGCTTTGCACCAGCCTCGGATATACACCATATGAAAATAAGACTTTTCACCAGTCTTATAGGTACACCATGTGAAAGAGACTTTACACCATGTGAAAGAGACTTTACACCAGTCTCATATAAATATAGGCTTTTCACCAGCCTTGAGACTTTTCACCAGTCTCATAAGAATAACACCAATAGATAGATACAAACAGGATTTCACACCAGTCCTGTTGTATAACACCAATAGGGTTTAGGCTTTACACCAGCCATATCCCAATAATTAAATGACTTTACACCAATCCTTTATAAACACCAAGAATATGTCATGAGACTTCACACCAATCTCATAACACAAAATTTCACCAAATACCACCATCGCGTATAACACCTGTAAACCTGCACAACAAAACACCATATACATATATGTACACCGACATGTTATATTAACACATTTATAAACACCATTTGGTTATTTCACACCGTTATGAGGAATAGTCATGTATCAACGTTACGGTGACTATTCTTCGACACCAAATATATAATATAGACTCGACCACATACAAACATATATATATTGTAAAAGAATGACCACCGCACCATACCACTCACTAACTAATGGTGAGTGCATCAATTTCCCAAATCTTACCATCGAGAAAAGGAATTATTATTCACCTATAATCCCACGATAGCACCCTTCACACATAATCACAGACTACCCGTCCGTGACTATATTAACACCATTTCTTAATAAACGACTATAATTCGCCAATTATTAATAAATATGACTAACAATTTAACACCACATCCACAAAGGCTAATACCAATATCCGAGTATACTTTCCACCAATACTCCACTAAACACCGTAATAACACTTGCTGATAGTGTAACACCAGTCATCAGCACGACACACCGGTTAAGTCAATCATTTATCTAGTTAAATATACGACTAACTAGAATTGCTCCCACCGTCAATCATTCCATTCATATACATTTAGCACCGAAGTCAAGTTATATCCAGCACCAATATTTATTAGCTCACCAGTGGTAGTATACAACTACCATGCAAGAATACAACATTCACCACACACCGTCACATCATTTTGTTCCAGCAATAACACCATTAAGTCTGCTTAATGTCCAAGAAAATTCTTTTGTTGTATTTATATACATACAACTTTTCATTCCAAGTAACTCCATGACTCCAGATATTTTACTAAATCTCTCATCTTATTACTGCTTCATCCTCATTAGATCAATTTATACCACAAAAGTATTAACCATAGGTATCCTGACCTTTGTAGTATACCACAAAGGATTTGATCAGGAAAAGACAGCACCACTTAGTCATTGGTCCAATGAGCGCCACAAAGTGTTCACAATTGAAGGTAACAACATAATCACGACTTGCACCGCTTTTACTCTAACCAAAGTAATCACCTGGGTTTGATTTTATCACCCTCTGTCATACATCGTTGACTGAGACTCACCTGATACTTTCACTAGTACCATCACCTTACTACAACTTTCCAACACCATAAACCAACAGTCTATTCCGAACAGTAGTTCAACTTCATGATAACGTTCTCACTCCAATTCATAAGGATTAAGATCCCATAAATTTAAACGTACATCTACCCCACCATTAATTAATTAGCACACGACATCCACCTGTAATTTTCACAAATTCATGTTCCTTAAAGGAACTAGGAAAGAAAATCGCCACCTGGCTTTAACTTCCATGTAGATTAAAGAAGAATTCGGAATAGAATCTTTTGTCATCTCGTCCAATTCCAGTTTCGTCCTACTGTAGGTTTTGGAAGAGTCCACTCCTGAGTAATGCTCCCTCATTGAACTCCAAACAATGAGCTAATAAGAGATATTCACTTTCAACTAATAACAACTTCAACTTCACCCAGAACACTTAGAACTAATTGCTCCAACTTCCACCTTTGATACACTTCAAAACCAGTGTACCACGTCCAAGGCTCTAGAAATTTCTTCCATCTTTGAATACTCCACCGGTGAGTACTCTTAATGTCCTCACATGACCAAAGTTTTCAAACTTCAGACCCGACACCAAATCTTCCACGTCTATACTCCGTCCCGAATGACTAATAGTCAATTCTTTTTCACCAATTAGCCAGTTAACATCAAACTGACAACATCGTCCATCCTTATGTTACTTCTAATTAGGTATCCACCACCGGCCTATCATCCTTCAGATGATCCGTGTCACCTTTTCATCATTACACTACACACATAAAGTGAGTATTTAGAGAAGCACCACATTGCAGCAACTGCATCAACTCCTCGACAACCCATCCAAACTCCCAGCGACGTCTCATTCCTTTATAGCTCCATATCTACCTCCCAGATTATATATATTCACCTTAGGACTGTGTCAAATAATGATGTTAATATGTCCCAAGACACCTCTATCAACACCATACATTCCTACACCACGACTACACAATTGCACCTACTATGGTTTAAGTCTAGGGATGTACACTACTAACTCCTAGTTTACTTAAACCACGACTCTGATAGCAACTTGTAACGCCCCAAAATCCAACATCGAGTATTTACAACATTTTAACAAAACTGTACAAATTTGACTTTACAATTACAATACTCGATGTTTGGGAAGCGTCAAGTAGATATCTTCAAGATCGTTCCACGATCCAGCCGGGCGTTACTACAACTAAATCCTGCAAAACACCACAACGAAAACAACGTAAGCGAAATGCGTAGTGAATAACTCTACTCCAACATAATAAAGTTTATAACAAAACTTTAAAAGCCAAACCACACTTAGAGGTTTCACCAATGGATTGTCACCTAAAAATCCAACACCAATCAGATATATCATAATATCTAAATCACCATACGTGTAAGACACCATATTTATAATTAGCACCGATATTGAAAACGTTCACCGAAGAATCTTGGGCTTTTCACCAACCCGAAGATCCACCATCACTCGGTTGCACCGAGTTATCACCCATCTTGAATTACATCATATGATTGTAGACAATGGTTATACAACCATTAAACACCATATAAAACACCAACGAATATAACCACCTATAATTACACCGTTGATATTTAGGAACAACTACTAATAGAGTTTTACCTATGTTAACACATAGGATCATTATATTGTTAATCACCAAGGTAAATACATACTAGCACCACCATATGATATATATACAAATATATAATCACACAAATACAACACACAACATAACACCGATCAAGTTGAGTGGAGTTACTCACCTCGGTATTCCGGGTTGGTTAGCTCCACTGCTCGTATATCTCGGTGTCGTCTCAACTTATTGGCTTCCATAAACCTACATTAGGTTTTCAACCATATTTATAAATCATATGTATACACCCTCTTGAAAACCTAATTCATGCACTTGAAAGGCATAACTTCAATATCAAATTTATTAGCAATTATCCACCTTTTTCCTTAAAATTTGTCCCCTGTTCACAATCTGTTTTAGTCTACTTGGTAACATTTATTTGTACAGGTCTCAATTGTACAGAAAACTACTCCTTCTTAGCTTTCCAGGGACACCAATATCAACTCCAAATGAGTTTTCTACAATTTACAATGATTTTTGCAAGATTACATATCAAATACATATCAAATCCGCCAAAACGTACTAGGCTGTAGAAACTTCATATTTGTGTTATGTTAGAGGCTGAATAACTCTTTCACCTCTATAGACAAAATATACTAGGCTTCATTTCTTAAAATATGACACTGATTTCACCAAAAAAGGATATTCCTAGAATTTATCACGATTTTTCCAATATGGTGTAAAAATAGTGATATTTACCTCAATTCTGCAGTTCGGATCGAGCAACTATTACTCGACTTCCTGACATCAGAATTACAAATCCTCCGGTCAGACCCTGCGTATTTATCTCCTGAATCGGCTGTCCAAATTTCACAACAATCCAACGGTTCAATCGCCGGGGATCGTTCGAACACAGTAACATGGTATGAAAAAAACGGGAATTTCTTTATCTCCACTTTCTTCCCCATCTAGAATTCTCTTCAAATGAAGAGAATGTTCTGCCCACGTGAATATACACATGCCCAAGATTAATAATTTTGACATAATGGCAACTTTAGCCCTCCAAGTTGCAAACTTTACATCCAACACACAAATAAATACATATAAGTCTCGTTTTTCGCACTTAAGCCCCCAAATTAGTATATAAATATTTATAAATCAGTATCGGGTGTTACAAAAACCAAAACCCCAACTTTCCATATCACCATGTTATGAACTATGTCATGGAATTCATCCAAATAATCATCACAATATGGAATTAAACATCTAATTACCATCAATTCGCTTATAAGCATCAATTTATAGTTATGTTAATATAAAGTTCATATTTTCACTTCACAACATCAAACCTTAACTTTAATTTATGAATATCATGGTCAAATAGAACGTGTTACTTTTATGTATGTGTTATTACTACAAATCGTACTTCTTCAATATGTTATTAGGAGTGTTTTTTCCTTTAATAAAGTCTCTAAGAGCATCGATTTTTGAAATTCTAATGAGAAAACGAGTGTTGTAGAAAATAACCACAAATGAATCCAAATGCACCTTAAATTATCTTTACGCTACTCGACACCCACCGTAGGACTTGATCATATAGTTTGCACACACACTTGGAATATGGTATTCCATATTAGGGGTTACCATTTGGAGCTCTGCCCTTACGATCATGTCAAGCACAAAACTCTCAAATGTTCTACTATTTAGTCTTGAACTTTCTGACACATTATCATATGATCTTCCAAGTCCCAAACATGAAATAACATCTTATAGAATTTATCCATTATCATATTGAACTCATCTAAACAACATACTTAGTCTTTTCCTAGGTCATTTGTTCATATCATGTTTCATATAATAAGTATACACTTTAATTTCTCTTGGTTCTTCACAATATATCTTCCAATCGATCTTAAAGTCCCATACATCAAATACCATTTTTAAATGACTTAAATTTGTTTCTCAATCTATCTAGACATCATACTTTAACTTCAAGAACATTTTTCATCATATAGTTTGCCTACACAAGTACACACTTCCAATAAAACACATGTATCAAGAAGAACTGTCTTACTATCATTCTCATTGGAATCTAGATCTAATGAAATCATAACAATCATTTACCCATTGACGATATAGATTTCCATTCTCTTGTTTAACTTCAAGCTTCACTAAAACATCAATCTCATACCAAGTTCATTTATAATAACACTATGTGTACAATTACACACATTCTATTACAAGTGAGATGTAGAAAGCTCTTCACAATCTAACTATTTAATAAGCATAACAAGCTTGAGTGTACTAATTTCTTAACACAAGTTGAAAGAACAATGTTTATTGCTTCTAATTGAAGTTCACTTCATAATAACAAGTCAACTTCTATCAACATCTCAATACAACACTTGTAAGCATTATATATGCAATATGATTGCATGAAGTATTATATCATTCTCTTATTGAAGGATTGACGTCACGTACACACTTTATAACATTTATTTCAATTTTTGGAACAGTGCAACTACCTTTAAGAAATTGGACACTTCTTCTACCAACTTATCCGATTTAGGTAATATGATTTACATAAATGGCCGAATGAACCATGTTTCGTTATTGTAGCTTCACCCATTAATCATTATTAGAAAACACTTCAAAAAGGTTTAAACTCATTATAGAACATTACCAATACTCGATGGGAAAAGTTTTGAGTCTTAACATCCATTTGTACATCATTCCAAACTTCTATGATAATCACAAAACATGCACTTTTCTTTTAGTGAAACAATTGAATTGATACAAAGAATAAAACTTACACCGTCCTAGATGAAGTGGACCGTACGCAAAACTCTTGAGGACCCGAGCCCTGCCCGATTTATCCAAACCCGGTCTGGTCATTGAGAGCAAACCGAGCCTAGCCTATTTAGCCAAACCTGATTTAATCGTTTGCGAACAAGTCTATGCATGTTCTAGGACCGGTTCAAGGCCATGTTCCGGCCTAAAAAATATGCACCTCTATCACATGAAATAATATTTTCTTTTGTCCCCAAAAAACGCAATAATAATTTTGTCAAATTATAAGAACAAAAATAATCCAAAATCCCGAACTATTTGTTTATAGTTGGATTAAATTCATAAATTATCGACATAACCCAATAGTCTACAGTCAAATGGGCTCATATAAGCTCTTTAAAACCCAGCCCAATTTTACTTGGTGATATAAGCCTTATAATAGAGTTAGGGTTTTCATTTCTCTGAGCCGACTCCTAGCATCCGAGTTTACATCCACAGCTGCCGGAGTTTTCCATTGTAGGTGCCTCTTCTTCTGTTATTTGTGGTTTATTTACAAAAGATTAGTCGATTTTCTACTGGTTCTTTGATGTAATGATTGATAGTTGCGTAGATTAGTTGTTTTTTCTGCTATTGTTTGTTGTTCAGAGTTGTATGAATTGATTTTATGACACTTGATTAGACTGTAGTTTCGATCTGAGTATTTTCTTCACTCCGTGTTGATGATTTCGACAGAATTATTTATTTACAAATGACTTGTCGTAGGATAGTTGTGGCTTTTTATCGATTTTTGTTCGCATCCTCAATGCTGGTGAAAAGTTTATGGTGAAATTGTATCTTAATTGTTAGCTCATATGCCTTATCGATCCGTTTTTCCAATTAGAACGTTTATATTTAGAAACATATTCTAAATGTCTCTCTGTATCAGAATCATGTACCAATAACTATTTATTTTCCAAAAACAATTGTTTGCAATTTGATGAGACTGAAGTAGGATTATTTATCGCAGACTATTAATTTATAAAGCGTTCGATAATATTCACCTTAGTTGAAATCATTACATAATTTCTAGAGCTTAGTTGTTATAATGATGAACATGCATATACTTTGGTTTAATTCTCTTTGTTGAATTGTTAGATCCCTCAAAATGTATACTTCAAGGAAGAAGATCCAGAAGGACAAGGATGTTGAGCCCACCGAATTTGAGGAATCAGTTGCTCAGGTAATCTGTAATTCCTATTCATTCTTTCAAAACAATCACTTCTCTTATCTTTCTGATTGATACATTTTGAAGTTTTCTAACTTCATCCTTTCTCTATTTAGGCATTGTTCGACTTGGAGAATGCTAACCAGGACCTCAAGAGTGACTTGAAGGACCTTTACATCAACAGTGCCACGTCAGCTTCATATCCATCCATTCTAATACATTTTCTTCTATCAAATTCTAATTTCTTTTGTTCTCTTGTTTCAGCCAAATTGATGTTTCTGCAAACCGCAAAGCTGTAGTGATTCATGTTCCTTACAGACTAAGGAAAGGATTCCGCAAGATTCATCTCAAGCTTGTGAGAGAACTTGAAAAGAAGTTCAGTGGGAAGGTAAGTAACTTTTCTAATTCTTGATTTAATTCACAATGTTAAATTGGATTTAATCGTTTAAAATTAAAGTATGAAAAATGAATTGTTTGCAGGATGTTGTTCTGATTGCAACAAGAAGAATGGTGCCACCACCTAAAAAGGGGTCAGCAGCTCAAAGGCCAAGGTCACGTACTTTGACAGCTGTCCATGATGCCATGCTGGAGGATATTGTTCATCCTGCTGAGATTGTTGGAAAAAGGATTAGATACAGAATTGATGGATCCAAAATCATCAAGGTAATTGTTAATTGTTATTTATGGAATGAAATATGAAGCCTAGTTGTTTGCTGCATAGGAATGGAATGGAGCATTCCAATTCCTTCTTGTGGGCTGACTTTCATTCCATGTAGAGAGGTTTTTTTTCTATTCATTGATGAATGGAATGATATTTTATAATTATAAATTACACTTTTGTTTACAATTGGGTTTATTTAAAACATTAGAGCTTCATTTATATTATTTTTTGTTACATTTAAAAAAAATAAAAGTTTGTTTCTATTTTAATAGTTTATGTTATCTAATTTAATCTTTATATTTGTGAACAAACTTTTTAAGTGAGTTATTGTTTTTCTGAGTATTTGAAATACATTTAGTATATATTTCATAATTATAAAGTACTTTTATTCATATAATTGTAAATATTTCTAATCGTTTTTAGACAAATTAAAACTTCTAATATATTTATATCTCATAGTGTTTAATTTTTTAAACATTAGATTATAAAAATTCTTGTTACAAGTCTATTTTTAAGATTGCATAGTATTTTTTTTAAAATTTTTTTAAACAACTTTTTTAGAAGATAAAAAAAATTCTCTTTTAATTTATTAAAACACATGTAACATATATTAAACGAAATATACTATGGTTATATGCAATTTTTCTTATAGTATACTGTATACCTTTATTTAATTGATGTTTATTCTTAAAAACTCATTTATTTATCACTTTAATTTTGTTTTGATTTTTACTTGTAAAAAACAAACAAACTTGTTTGATTGACTCTTTCCATTCCTTCAAACCAACCAATTATTGCATTGGGAATATTGGATGTAATGATCTATTCCGTTACTGTGTTTCCATTCCATTGATCGATATAAGATTATTGTCTTCACTCTATCTTATTTCTATATTCTGTTTTATGTATTTCTTTTTCAGATTTACTTGGACCCAAAAGCAAGAAATGACACCGAGTACAAACTGGAGACATTTGCTGGTGTCTACAGGAAGCTTTGTGGAAAAGACGTTGTCTTTGAGTACCCAATCACAGAGGCCTAAATGACTTTCTCTCATTTCATGGTTTCATTTTTGTTGTCTTTTTAAACGTCTGAAATTTCACCTTAAGACATTCAGATCATGCTCATTTTCTTTTTGTAGGGAATACTAAGAGTGTTTTGGTTGAAAATTTTCTATTTAGTTTGCCTTTATTTATTAATGATATTTGCTTCTTGAACTTCATTGGTGAAAAGTGAAAACTTTTGTCAAGACGATTTTCGTTTTGAATTGAAAAAAGTTTCATAGATATTGTGCGTATCAATTTTGTACAAAATATTCTTGAACAACAATTGCAATTATGTAATACATTAAACACCGTGAGAAAGATTATGTTTGTTAATAACAATTACCCAAGTAATTGACACATCTGGTCTAAGTAATTTTTATGGTTAAGACTTAAGAGTAAATTACAGTTTTGGTTCTAGTCCAAGTATTGGATTATCGCAAAAATGATCAACCCATCCTGTAAATTTTGGGGTGTTGTGTTACACCAACAATGATAAGCCATCCAACTTCAAAGCCTTACACGCAACCATGCTTGCATTGACTTGTTCTGTTCTTATTTTATCTTTTGATCGTCCCAATAGATCATAACCACCTTGATTTTTGTAGGTTGCAAGAACATCATTTGTGTTCTCAATGGTTTTTTGAGCAAATAAACCTTCCGAACCACCTAATCACATCCATGAAATTAACAATCCTCTTAAATCGTAATAATATTCACATATGAAGCCCTTACAATAACGAAGATAGAAAAAAGTAAATTACACGGATGGTCCCTGTGGTTTGGGATAGTTTGCGTGTTAGGTCCCTAACTTTTTTTTTTAACTCGAACCATCCGTACTGTTTAATTTTATTGCGCGTTTACTCTCTACCATATATAAAAAAACTATCTTACCCTTAGTAATTTCTTTTTTAATATTCTTTGTATTATAATTCTTTTTTAATTGCAACAAAAAAAAAAAAAAAAGGAAAAAAACCACATTCCCCGCAATCAGGTCTTTCTCTTTCTTATTCCCAGATCGTCCCCTTCACTTGTGAAATCCGTCTTTGCTGTTTTCCTAATCTTGGATACTTTCCACTTGATTTCGACACCACTACAATTATCCTTGTCTGCGTCAGACGAATTTGAGATATAAGGGGTTGAATCGCACGAAGAAAAACCCTAACAGTCCTGCAGAGACGTTGAGAAATGGATGATTCCGGTAGTGTAAGCTGGTTCTGCCATGGAAGAAGCTTCTTGCTCTCGAATATCCTTTCAATTGACCATCGATTTATAGATCTACTCACCGATTTAAAGGTTTGATTTTGATTTTTTTATATGGTGAACCGAGACACAACTTCAGTGGAACCATCCACTATCATTGTCTATTCCAATTTCGTTATTGAGAAAACGCAGGAGATAACAGATTACATTCTCAAGTTCATTGGATTTCCAAGGGCTTCAACATACTCTTTTTTTTTTTTTAAAGTTCATTTGATTTCTAGCTTCTACACCTGTTTTGTCGGTATTCCTTGAAACAAGTGTATCTCTCTGAAACGACCGGGTCATCGGAGCTGAATAATGGCGAACAGGGGGCTGAATAATGGCGAACATGGGGTGAACTGAATAGAAAGAGAAACAGTAGTAGATCCAGGGGCAAAGAAGGAGAATCGGTGAATTGGATGTGGTTTCCGGCAGAGGCCGTTGCCGACCGGTTATGATGTTGGATGGGTTTTAGGGTTGCAGATGAGGGAAATGGTAATTAAAGACTAGTAAGGGTAAAATAGACATTTTATGTCTGGTAGGGACCAAGCATGCAAATTACCCCAAACCACAGGGACTATCCGTGTAATTTACTCGATAAAATTTTTTTACTTAGAAATCCGAGCTAAGTATTTGAAGAGTTATGAATTTTGAGGGATTCATGTAATCAACATACGACATTATGCACTTCAGGAGATTGTCTACCACAGAAAACCACTCCGACCCTGAAAGGGGGTAATCAACATGAATATTACCATTTTACGGTTTTACCCCTCCATGGTTACAAAAAGGAAAATGGGAGAAAAGAATTCACAATTGATTACAGGATGATCGCTAATAATCCGTGCATCAGGTACAATGGATGTAGGTTTACGAAAATGAGCCAAAGGTTGACCGCAAGTGTGAGGAAACAATTGATTAATGGCCTGCGCACCAGAAGGATCAGTTATAGTAGTGGCGTCATCAAATTCTACTCGTACAGTAGTTCCCTAAGATTATCGTAAGATATAGTTCAAAAACTTAACATCGAGTTAATGTTTTAGGATTTGATCAGGCATCGTGAATTTTTTTACTAGACTCTTCAAATTGTTCTTTGATATGTGGTGAGATATATTTTCTTTTAGAAAGAGAGTTTTTATTTATTCAGTAAATTACAGTTTTGGTCCCTAAGGGCATTTTAGACATTTAACATCCACTTAACAGAATGAATTTGACGGTAACACCAAGAGAGACCAACAGTGCTATAAAATGCCAGCTACGTAGACCGGTTTCGTGAAAATTCTTAACTTGGACTGAAGCTGTAAAATCGTATAAACCACAGGGACCAAAATTGAAATTTACTCTATGGATAATAATGAATTCAAATATTAAAGGTGTTAAATGTCACAATAAGATATAAAAGGGGGTGTATTTGTTGTAATGAAGTATTAAAGGGTGTATACCTAAAAACATTAGATATTCAAAGGGCCATATTAGAAAACGCTCAATCTCAATTCTCAAGCGATAAAACGCACCAAAAAAGCGTTTTCTTCAAACGAAACAATGGCTGTTGCTCATGGCTGTATTCTCGCAAGCATACCCACTACCAGAATCACCAAAATGCCCCATGCTATTCTCAACAAGGAGTACAAAATGAAGGCGCCATACAAGCTGAATCAAGGGCAATCTCGGATCTTTCATGAGCTCCCTTCTGGTCTGAACATGGAGGTTATCTACCAGAAGGGTCTACGACATGAAAAAAGAGATAAATTATGGAATCCACCTCCATTAGTGTTCGTCCATGGAAGCTTTCACGCCGCTTGGTGCTGGGCCGAACACTGGTTGCCTTTCTTTTCTCAAAATGGGTTCGATTCCTATGCCCTCAGCCTCTTGGGTCAGGTCCAATTCGCCCTTCACATATTACATTTCTCATTCCGATTTCAATCGTATCAGAAATCAAATGCGCAATTTCATCGTTAGATTCTCAATTTTCAGTCCTACCATTTCTATCTATGCAAAATTCGAAGGTCAATTGACTCAAATTATCACTAAATTGTGCCTTTCGTACTCATTTAAGTCGTAATTTGGAACATAACCAGGGTGAAAGCGATGCTCCAGAGGGTTCAGTGGCAGGTACACTTCAGGTACTTTAATCTATCGCCGCCTGTTCTTGAATAACCAGATAATATACACAACGAATTCCGTAATTGCTAAATCCTCGTATTGTACAATAGACACACGCCGCCGATATCGCCGACTTCATCAAGAAACAAACGAAATTATCACCGGTGTTGATTGGACACTCATTCGGAGGCCTCATCGTCCAATACTACATCGCCAATGAGTACTCTGGTTCGTGCTTCTCAGATTATGTACCCGGAGAAATTTCACTCCATTAATTATGAAAATACGTCAATTTTGGTGATCTAATTGAACTCGCCGGTGGTGCACACAGATCTCGCCGGAGCGGTGCTTGTTTGCTCTGTGCCGCCTACCGGAAACAGGTCCCGATTCACATTTTCTTCTCTTTTTACCTTTTAACACATGAAACAGTTAACAAATTCTGTTTTCAATTTTTCATGGTTAGTGGATTAGTATGGCGGTATCTTTTCTCAAAACCTGTTGCTGCCTTTAAGGTGATAACAAAACATAGGATATCGTTAAAATTGATAAATATTTTGAAATTTGTTTTTTGGAATGTAAGGATAAAATCGTCATTTGGTCTCGTTTGTGTTTGTTTAGGTTACAATGAGCTTAGCAGCAAAAGCTTTTCAGACATCGTTGCCCCTTTGCAAGGAGACATTTTTCTCTAAAAAAATGGACGATAATCTTGTGTTGCGGTTTGTGTTAATAATTTAATTTTTGAAATTTATAGATCTTTTTCATTCAAAAAATAATTTTCTAATTAATTTTTTCAGTTATCAAGAATTAATGACGGAAAGTTCAAGAATGCCATTGTTTGATTTAAGAAAGCTTAATGCTTCACTTCCGGTTGCATCAACGGGGAACCCCTCTACTCGAGTTCTTGTCATGGGGGCAGCCGACGATTTCATTGTGGTAATGAACGTTATGTTTTTATATAAACAAAAGGGTAAAATGGTCATTTACTCAAATTGAAATTGTATAGGATGCAAAAGGGCTCGAGGAGACTGCGAGTTTTTACGGGGTGAAACCGGAGTGTGTTGAAGGGGTTGCACATGACATGATGTTGGATTCTTCATGGGAAAAAGGCGCACAACTTATATTGTCATGGATAAAAGGCTTAGATGGAAAAGATTTTGCTTGAAATTGGTGTTGAGAAGCGTTAATTCAACTTTGTGATTATGTAATTCAAAATTTCGATTTTGTGTGATCTAAGTGCTCATTAGCATGAGGGAAAGTGTAGATTGGTTTCTTACAAGAAAGTGTAGGAAGTAGTAATTTAGGGTGTTCTTGATTCAATGGAAGGTTGAAGATCTTCTAAGTTCTAATTATGGATTAACAATAACTTTCATCATGGTTTTGAAATATAAATAGTACATACATACACATATCGGATTGGGCCATATAAGCTAAATAGATGCTTAATAAAACAATACAATATAACAAATGTATACACTAACATCGCCCACAGTGTAGGGTTTCGGACGTTAAAGACTAACCGAAAAACAAGGAAGAGCAACGATGGAAGCCCCTTAGTGAAAATGTCTACATGTGAGAGGAAGGAACATGAAATACTCGAACTTCCCCCTTGGTTACAAGATCTCGTACGAAGTGAATATCGATCTAGATATGTTTGGTTTTTTGATGTTGAACCGGGTTTGAAGATAGATACACGACACTAACGTTACAAACAACGGTGTTGAAGAGATGGGTTGATGAAGCTCTAGCAATAGATTTTGAAAATAACTGGTTTTTTTCAACAACATTGACAACACACATGTATTCAACTTTGAGAGATATGGTGCCCTAGCGCTTAGAGGACTAGGATAAAAGGTTGGGACCAAGAAAACACGAAAACACAGTAACCTAAAGAACTTAAGTGAAAATATTAATAGTTTGAACTTCAAAAGGCTTGATAAGATAAGCATGATATATATTATAAGTACCCATCATGATTAATGATTTTTTATGATGAAACCCTATAATTTTCGTGCTCCTTCCTTCCCCTCTCTCCCTAGTCGATCCCTTTCACAATTCGTAAAGAAAGGTTTCTTGTTCTTCAAGCAATGTGCTATTCCACTTCAATGGATGCTAAATCATTGTCTTGGGTGCGACTACATTAGAGAGCTTCCTGCAACTGGGCATTATTCATCCTAGATTTCATAGATTTGCAGTAAATATGTAACCATTTATTATCTTAGATTAGATTTACAGTTGCAACTCGCGTGTTCTTGTGATCCGTGATGCGATACGGTTTTTAATTGTGCTTCAGCTGCATATGTTTGTATTGTTACCGTATCCCAACAGTTTCGACATCTGTATCCGTGGCGTTGAGACGAATAACCGATAAAAACACAAGGGGTTGATCGAGGAGAGAGTTTATGAGGAATGGTGACGTAAAACAGAGGCATCTAAAGACGCAGAGATGAGTGTATAACGGCCGTTTTTGGTAGAGTTTATGATAAGCTGTGTCATTTTGAGGTGTGGTTAATGGAAGGATGTTTAGGAGATGCAAGAACACATCTAAGGCTTCCACCGACTATGTAGGTGGTAAGTGAGTTTGGAATAGGAAAGTACGAATGGTTTATTAATGGTAAGTGAGCTTGATTGAGACGGTAGGGACGAGCGAGATAGAGTACGATTCGTAAGGCCCAAGGCGCTATTCAATTTCAGTATTGGATTGTTCCCGATTAGTAGGCTAGCCGTGATGATGTAAGCGTCTTTTAAATTCATGTTTCCGGTTATCTAGTCCTGAAAAAATCGGTTACTATGGACCAGAAAATTGGTAGACCCGATAACCGAATTAGAACCTTTGTGGTAATCGGGAACCTAACCGAACTCCTCATGGCCGATTCTAACCAGTACCGGTTCTGGTTCGGTTTTCCGAAACACTGGTCCCTAATCTGCATGCCTTCAAATCCTCAACACCAACACACGAAACACAACGAAATCGATATTCACTTTGTACGTGATCAATTTGTATGCATGCACCGCATACCTTCTTCATCCCACTTTGAATGGTTGCCATGTTAAACATTGCTCCGTTGACACAATCTCACAACAGAGTCCAAACTTGCTATCAATGGAACAACCACCTTGGCCAGAAAAATTGAAGCCACAATCGGGTGTAGACATGCGTCAGTTAAATAATATTATACTATTAGTTTCATTTATGGTAGATTTTGGTTACTTCACTTAGTTGCTTTGATAATTTCTTGGGCTTCTTTTAATGTTATTATAGTCGCCATTGTTAACGTTATAAAATTAATTATGTAATGCTATAATAAAACCCTATGACAGCGTCTACATAATCAACCCTTGTAAACATTTCTGCCAAAACAATAATCGATTAGATTAAAAGATAAATAAATTGCTTCAACACTTAATGGCACAAAAAAACCCATCAATGAATCTCTGTTTTTGATTCTCTATATGTACTAATCAAAGCCTTGGTGATGGCATGAACAAGTATCCCAATCGGACAAAACAACAAACAAAGAGAAACCGAATGCCGTGTCTCGATCTCCTTCTCCAATCCATCATGATACACCTGTCTGTTTCCAGCAATCAAAACCACAATTCATCAGGTACAGGTACAGGTACAGGTACAGGTACAGGTACAGGTACAATGGGAGAAAAAAATTGCAATTTTTCATCCTACGGAAGAAGGTGGGACATGGACTAGCTTTCGATCTGTTGTTTGTGCAAAAGACGTAAATGTCCTCCTACCTTGCAGCATAGAGGTCGACGGCTAACAAATGGATCCAAGCCGAGGCTAATGTCATCTCATTAGAAAACATCTTAGCAACACCCGGAAGCTGCAAATAAAACCATCACTAGGGTTAAAAGTCGGCTATCTAGCAAACTATAGGGGTGTAAAATCATACTTCGGGCAGCCAGTATTTGCTTGCAAACATTAATCGGATTGTGTCGGGCGTCCACGAGAGGTAAAGAAGATACGAGTATAAAACCCCGAGTACCACATACGGTATGCTACTTCTCATACACTTTTTCGTCTGCATTAATGTCAACCAAATTTGTAAACAATTTTTCTTTTTTACTTAATAAACTTAATATATTAAACAATTAATATATACCATGTTCGACACTTTACCCAAAAAAGAAAAAAAAAACAATTTATCCATTCAACACTTTAATTGAGTCAAAAAGAAACATCACTTAAATTCCAACTATATTGATATAGGTATTTGAATGATTTTTTTTTTTTTTTGTTTTTTTTTTAATTTTCTTTGCTTTATGACAACATTATAAACCTTACCAATTCGGATTTTGGAGCTGCGACCATAAGGGTGTAGAATGGAAGAACAGCAGCGGTTCCTAATGTAAAAGCATCGCTCGCTAAATGCATACTCGCAAACCCTACATGAAAAAATATCCAATCGAACTAAAAAACGATAAGATTAACAAAGTTTTGGATGTTTAATCGATAAATTGTATCATGATAAACAAAGGGTACGAAAGGATTACATGATGCTTGCAATTTTGAGCTTTTTTGATGCAGATTGAAGCTTCCAGGGTTCGGTCTGATTATGGCTTGTGATCCTTTCATAAAACTCCATTGATTTCCTAGCTTGCTTCCGATATGTATTCCGTAAAATTCGGTGTTCATGGCTTTAAGAACGAATGTGGGTTTCGATGGACTTGTTAAGAGGTTGATCTGCAACAAAGATTTAACATCTTCAAGATTTCTCACTAATGTAACCCTTTTGATGGTTCTAATTTGAACATAAACATCTATGAACCCTAAACTGCTAACCGAAATCAAAATCGGAAAAGTGAACCAATTCAATTGGGGAGAAGATACAAACGAATAGATTTACAGACAGCATAATATGTATATGTAAAGTGAATGCTTCAATCTGCAGTCACACAATACAGAAATGGATGTAATAAACAGAATCAAATGAGCCAAAACAACCAAATTAACACGAACACAGCAAACTGAATCACACCCAGATAGTAAATTCGCAAACAAACAGGAATATGTAAAAGTGAGGTAGCTAAAAACATGTGAAAATGCACAAATTGGATGACACTGGTAGTTAAATCGGCAAAATCAACCAGATTTAGTACCAATAACGCGAAATGACTCGTACCCAAATCGCAAAATGCCAAATAAACCATGAATTCGTGAAAGTGAAGTCGTTTGAGCATATGCAAACACACATAGAGAGAGTAAAAAGGGAATTTAACCAATACCTTGAGTGCCAATTGATGGTGGCAAAGACAAGAAGAGAAAGCCATAATCGATGTAAGAAAATAAGTGAGATTGAGAGTGGAATTGGGTTATTTTTCTTCATGAGTGTGTAGTTAGTTATACTTTATATATAATGATTAAAAAAGAAATTGGAAGTGGTAGTAGTGTGTGGGAAAGAGAGAAGGTAACACAATCATAGATGATATAAAAGAGATTGAGTAGTCTTCTTTTCTTTTTTCTTTCAAAAGATAATGAATTTATACAGAAAAGTTCCAAGTCTTTTTAGTGAATATTCATTTTATCCAATTTAATTAAGTTTTGTTTTAATATGAATCTTTATATTCGGGTGTTTTTTAAAAGTTATCAAGATGACAAATGATAAACAAAGTATAAAGAGTTTAATTCTGAAAGATGGAGTTGTTCAAGAATAAAAATAAAATTACACATCTATTAATGTATGTATTTCCTTTAAGATATACCAAATAAATAACTACTTTAGGCTGCGTTTGGTAGCATCTGAACCATTCAGATCTGAACCATTTAGAGGTCTAAACTCATTTAGAGGCTCTTACTCATTCAGACTTGTCCTTAACCCTTAATGGTTCAGAGGCCATTAAGAGGCTCTTACTCATTCAGATGTGATAAATTTACGAATCAAACACTCTTATTCATTCAAAGTCTCTTAATCATTTAGATTAAGAGGCTATCAAACACAGCCTTAGTCTTTTAGACATAAAAACTCCAATAAAATGCAAAATGGGTCCATATGTTTGATTGTAATAAAATGTTTTAAGGTGTAATCCAACTTTATCCAATATCCATGTCATTTTCCATGAAGAATACCGAACTTGTGATGGCATTGTATTTTGGTTTTGCAAATTGACACTTGTAGTCCTCGCGGGTTGTCACATTGCTCAATTTCATTACTTAACCTCTTTTACTTCATAAAATAAGTGTTTATTGCATGAAAAATAACCAACTTTGGTTTTATTAGAGTAAATAACTTTAAAACAGTAAATGTAAGGTAACAAACTTTCATTCTTTTATCTGTATGGATATCCAGTGACAAAAAATAATCAGTAAACTTGACACTAACTTGACAACGACTTTCATAACAACGACCATCGATGGAAAAGAAATTAAAGGTTTGTCCCTTTAAACAATAAACAAATAAGTTTTCTACCTTAAATGGGAAGTTCTAAAGTTTAATCTTTTTCGAGGGATAAGCAAATTTGGCGATCTTAAACAAAAAGACTACCAAAGTTGATTGAGCTTTCTATAACTAATAAATTTAAATTATCATCTATATATTGATACGAGTTGTTTAATGCTCATGTATAAGTGATTAAATAGTGGGTTTTCTCTTTTAACCTTACAGAAAATAACTTAAATCAGTCGTTAAAAATTTGAATTGCATATGATTAAATAGTGGAATTTCATTCGACTTAAGTCAAAGTAACTTGAATAATTTATTAAAGTATTTGAATTGTTGTAGGTCTAATACCAAGCTCAAGTTAGGTTAAGTAGAGGATTTTTCAACTCTATAAGCTTCTTGAGATATAAAATGAGATAAATCATATCACAAGCATGTTTGATATGCAGCTTATGAGAACCTTTTTGCTTTTAGCTTTCAGGAAAAAGCTCGAATAAAGGACTTGATAAAATTAATGTCACGATATCCAAAAACCATTTTTGTAATATATATTTTTTATTTATGATGCACTCGGATAAGATTTTGCACACAATGAGATTGAAAAGTTGTTATATTCTTTCTTTTTGAAATTAATTATATCAAAAGGTAACAAATTGTATTCATTATGCACTCAGATAAGATTTTGCACATAGTAAGATTGAAAAGTTGTTATATTCTTTCTTTTTGAAATTAATTATATCAAAAGGTAACAAACTGTATTCATGATGCACTCAGATAATATTTTAAACATAGTAAAAATAAAAAGTTGTTATTTTATTTTTTTATAATAAATTATATCAAAAGATAACAAACTTCAATTATTATGTTTTAAAAGTAACCATCTCTTTTTTCGTAAAGAAAGGATTAAACTTTTACAAATTTGTTTTAGTCAATGTTTAGATTGTTCGTGGGGTTATAAGAAAATAAGTTAAACTTGAGGGAGTGATACACAAATTGTGTGAGACGAAGGTACATGTAACCATGTAAGCCACGTTTAACGGTCCAAATTTGCTGGGTGGCGCACATGCGGATTTGTTGGTTGTCAACACCGCTAACTCTTTTCATGCTTTTTTTTTTTTTTTTTTTTTTCCCCTTTTAGGGACAATTAATGAATATATCTGGGGAAATTTATAAATTTTATTCTAGTGGGTAACTTGCAATAAGAGTCCTATTTTTGGATTTTCACTATATGGGTCTGACAACGCTATCGTCACACGCGTCAAAAACAATTTATAACCCACTTTTACTATGTAGATAGGGCAAGCGGGGTCGAGTCCAAGGATTTAGTGGTTAACTTTTAACGAGTTGTAAAGTAAATATTGACGGTGATGGTAAAAATATTGAAATTGTAACTTGAGAATAGAGGAAGAATTACCTCCGGTTTAGTTATCAACAATTAGTTTCACATGTTTTACTACAATGATTCCGATATAATTAATTTGACCTAATTACAGTTTACTGACAATTACTATTACATGGGTAAATACATAACATGTTGAATCAATTACTTGTCTTTGTCTAACAATTAAGTAGATTAGGCACAAATAATGGTGTAGCAATATTATGTTTTATCTAGATGATAGTAACGTTACAACTTATTAACATATTATTTGGGCACAAAGTATATTAACTGATTATCCGTCTTAGCTCGTTATTTAGGTGAGATAGGCACGAATAATATGTTGGTAATACTATGTCTTAAGAATATGATAGCAAGTAGAAGTAGACACAAATGATTCACTAGTTGTATTCAAAGATATGAGCGTTTAAAAGTTACAATAGTAAAACATTTGTTCGGAATCAAAGTAAAAACATGTTACACTAAAGGTTGGATAACATTACCGGAAGTAATCTGAAAAGATTAGCCTTCCATGATGATCGTGGCGATAGTCTTGTTGTTTCTTGACATGTAACTTGGTGCGTGTATCCTTCGGATGATCTTCAATTACTACTAAAATTACAACCGAGATAGATGATCTATCGGTTCTAAACAACTAACTAAGATATCTTTTGAACTATTACAACTAATTGGAGTAATCTTCTGAGAATTGGAGTGAATTGATGTAAATTGGTGTCTAAATCCGTGCATAGAGAGCCTCTATTTATACTGACTGAGCACAGCGATCGCGTCGCGACCATGAGGCCCGTCGCGTCGCGAGGGTGCGTCGAGTGTTGCTTTTGGTCGGCCACTGGTCTGGCTAGTGCGTTGTGTTGGTAGTCTCGCGATCAAGAAGTTGGTGATGTCGCGTCCTATGTCTTCGCGTCGCGACCATAGCCTCCGTTGCGGCGCGATTGCTGTAGAATTTTGGTCTTCTGCCTTGCTTCTCTTCACGTCGCGACACATGGTCTGTCAAGTCGCGATCGCTGTAAATTTTATGTGTTTTTGGTATTTTTGGTCTTAAGTTTGGAGCATCACTTCCTCGGGTTTGTTCTATTAGAGTTTCTTGGGTCTTGTTTCTGAAAATAAAGCCATAATTGTTAACACACAAATCCCTCGTGTTTTCCTCACACCAGCAGCTCCGGAGAACTCTGTTCAAGTTAAACATGAATCGTAATTCATGTTTAGCCACCTGTTAATATAAGCCTGTTTTGGTGTTGAGCTTATCAGGATTTCCTACGGTAAATACCATAGTTCTGGCAGATTTGCATCTGCAACACAGCAGTGGGCCGTGATGTGCAGTGTAAGAAAAATGAGATATTCTCTCGTTAGCTTGCAATTTCTGTGAGGATGTCTGGGGACTAAAAACAAATTAATCATAATTCTATTGAGAGAATTAATGATATCTTAATAGGCTTTCCCCGTGATTTGTGAGATGTTTTCTATGCGAAAACAAATGGCTGGCTTGGGTTAGTAATGACCCGACAGTAGATCTATTATCACCGCCAGACTTTTGGGAGTCTGTGGTGTGCATCAGAAGCTGCCGTTGGAATGTGAGCTTTTGCCTGGATGTTGATAAAACATGCATTCTTATATGAAATATAATCTAATTGGTTAACAGATGAGGTAGGTTAGACAGGTCTGTCTGAACCATATCTGTTATAAAGAGCATTTTGCATGTTTTAAGACGGTTTTGGAGTTCTTTTGTTTTGCACAAAAATATAGTTTTCGTGTGCCTCTGAGTGTCTTTATGCGATAAAACAGTCTTTAAATGATAGTGTTTTATTGTAAAAATAAAACACTATCAAAATACTACACACTTGAGGTTTGCTTGTCCTCAAGCAAAATGGAGTTTTTTTGCAATTGCTTTCTTTTTGGAAACTTTTATTTTTATTATTATTTTTTTATTTTATTATTATTATTATTTTTTTTAAATCGGTCGATCATTTGATACGTTGGGCGCTGAACTGACTGCCAGCATGTTAGATCACCTTCTGTAATATAATCAACAACACAACAAACGTCATTCTGAACAAACATAAAATAAACTAAAGAAAATTCACACCATGCGATAGTTAAAATTCACACCAACAGTAATTAAAACACAATAGTATCTAAAAGTTCAAACCAACAAAAAAAATAAAAACTCACTCATCATCATCATCATAATGAGTGCCCGATGGCCCCGCCCCATCTCCTGGAGGATAGCTACCCGTGTACCAATCAGGTACAGGTGGAACGGTACCTAGATAGGGATATCGCGGCTGAAATCCCTGATGTCTGAAGAAGTCGGTCATGGAGTCGGCCATCCACTGATTCTGGACCTGGTGAGCCAGATGCCAATCCTGCATCTGTCGGTAAATGGTCCCGAGGTTAATCTCAGGCTCTGGGTCCTGTGGATGGGCAGGAGATCTCTGTCGCTGGCGCTGTCGGCGCCTGGGAGGTGGAGGTGGTGCTTGAGCAGCCTCGGGTGCCTGCTCATCGTGCTCTGGCTCGGCGAGCACAAATGTCCCTGGTGGACCTGACTGTCGGATCACCCTCATAGACTCCAAATACTGACGCCCTATGGCTCTGGGCTCAGTCGCGGTCATGGACCGTATTGGTGGCAATGCTGTGACACCGTATGAGTGAGCCAGTCGTGTGATCAAATTGAAAGGTTTTCTGCAAACCATGAACTAGATAACCTAAGTTCACATGCAACCTATAAGGATCTATGTTTTCTTCTAATTGAATATATAACAAAACCTAGAGGCCATAAGAAAATTAACTAAAAGAATAAAATTAGAAAAACCAACCTTTTAGAATTTCCTGGAAGCTGAGCAGCAAAAATATCCTGCCTCAAATGAGATCACACCCAAGCCGAGAGGATTATGGATCGAAATTCCAGAGAGAAATAATAGAATGAGCAACTGATAATAAGGTCTAGGGTTCCCTATTTATAGGGAACCAAAGGGTAAAGCTAGAAACCCTAGCCGCAGCCCATTTTCCGGATTATCTGTACGCGCGCCGCGGCCAAGTCGTTTGCGCGCCGCGCGCCACAATTCAACTATTGAATTTGTACGACTTTAATCCCTGACCTCCTGATTAATCTAATTAATGCCACATAAATTAATCCAATTAATTTCCGATTAATTATTAATCTAATAATATTATTTCTAATTAATATATCATCTTCATAATATATTAACAAACAATATCTTGATTTATTAGTCATATAATAAATCAACCTTTTTCTCTCTCTTTAACTTTCCAACAAACCTCTAGCTATGAGGGCAACCCAAATGGACTGTGCTACTATTAATTAGGTAAATACTAATTATCAGTCATGGCTTAGACACCTAATCCAACAGTCTCCCATTTGGATAAGTCTATGACTATAATTACCAATTTATCCTCTAATTAACCAGCACTTTTAGCTTCCTAGAAACCGCTGCCAAACTCTGATCTAATCAGTTCTGTCCATAGATAAGTGATCAGATGGTCCTCCGTCCAACAAGATATTTTCAGACTCAAGACATGGATTAAAGTCAATCCCGGTCTGATTCACTGTTCCTCGATTTCCGATTTGCATATGACTCTTAGACTACCAATTTAGTCCCGGTTGGCCAACCAATTTAGTCAACTTCAAATTCATCGAGAGGCCTACAGATATCTGTTCCCCGTTAGGGTCAAGGGACGAATAAGCTTCGACTCATATACTTATGTCTTTTATCAGACAAATCACTCACAACAATACGTTTTATAACACCGAGTTACCGATGCGTTTTCGTATTATCAATGAACAACCGTCTAGCAAATCATAACTCATATGTCTTAGCTTAAAGATCAAAAGATATTATCGTCTCAATATTGCTCGTGATGAAATCCATGAAGCAATCCATTGAGCGCAGGTTTATCCAATACTCAAATCTCCATTTCCAAGTACTCACGAATGGTGCAGCAATCCAATTGCAATGTCTAACTCCTTAGACAATCTATTACCAATTCATGACAGTCTTACTTCACACTTACTCCCAAAAGCGTAATCGACTGTGGATATTTGAATAATCCAATTATTCAGGAAGTAAAACATGCAAAATGAAACACAATGATAAAGTATTGACAAAAGTAGTAAACCATTACTCATTAATAAATCTCTATTATTAAATCACAAGAGTCAAATACAATACATTGTTACAAGTTTCGAAACCTATCTAATTTACATAAACTTTATATCATCTCTTAATCCAATGCTCCTAGCATGCTGATAATGCTTAATCCTACTCAGAGCCTTTGTCAAGGGATCTGCAGGATTATCTTCTGATGATACCCTTTTTACCACGAGGTGACCTTCTTCTACCTTATGCCTTATGTAGTGGTACTTTCTGTCGATATGTCTGGACTTTCCATGGTCTCGCGGTTCCTTTGTTAAGGCAACCGCACCTTCGTTATCGCAGAACAGTTCCACGGGCTCCTGAATACTCGGGACTACTCCAAGGTCACCGATGAAGTTCTTCAGCCAAGCCGCTTCCTTTGACGCTTCACTTGCTGCTATATACTCTGATTCACAAGTGGAATCAGCCACCGTATCTTGCTTGGAACTTTTCCAAGTTACCGCTCCTCCGTTCAGAAGGAATACCCAGCCAGACTGAGACCGACCACTGTCTCTATCCGTCTGAAAACTGGCATCCGTATATCCTTCAACTCTCAAGGTATCACTGCCACCGAGGACTAACACCATGTTCTTGGTCCTTCGCAGATACTTGAGTATATTTTTTACAGCTATCCAATGCGCCCTTCCAGGGTTACCCTGGTACCGACTGACCATGCTTAAAGCAAAGGCCACGTCAGGGCGAGTACACGTCATAGCGTACATGATCGATCCTACAGCCGAAGCGTAAGGTACCCGACTCATTTCAGCTATTTCTTCGTCTGTACTCGGACTTTGAGTCTTACTCAATTTTGCATTACTTTGGATAGGCAGCTCTCCCTTCTTGGAATTTTCCATACTAAACCTTTTCAATACCTTTTGCAAGTATGTACCCTGACTAAGTCCAATTAGTCTCTTCTTCCTATCTCTCAATATTCTTATCCCGAGAATATAGGCAGCCTCTCCTAGGTCCTTCATGGCGAAACATTTCCCAAGCCAAGCCTTGATATCTTGCAAGGTTGGAATATCGTTTCCCATGAGCAGTATGTCATCGACATACAGCACCAGAAAAGTGACTATACTCCCATTAGCCTTGACATATACGCAGGACTCATCCTCGCTCCTAGAGAAACCAAACTCTTTGACTTTCTCATGGAAACAAAGATTCCAGCTGCGAGAAGCTTGCTTCAATCCGTAGATTGATCTCTCAAGCTTACACACTTTATTAGGATACTTTGCATCGACAAAACCCTCTGGCTGATTCATGTAGACATCCTCAGTCAACTTTCCATTAAGGAAGGCGGTTTTGACGTCCATCTGCCAAATTTCATAGTCATGAAATGCAGCTATGGCCAGCATAATCCTAATAGACTTTATCTTGGCTACTGGTGAGAAGGTCTCGTCATAGTCAACCCCTGGGGTTTGAGTAAAGCCCTTCGCAACCAGTCTTGCCTTGAAAGTGTGTACTTTTCCGTCCATGTCGGTCTTCTTCTTGAAGATCCATTTGCACCCGACTGTCTTTCGACCCGGTATGTTGTCAACCAAGTTCCAAACTTGATTGTCATACATGGACTTGATCTCGCTATCCATGGCCTTTTTCCATTTGGCAGACTCAGGGCCCGCCACTGCTTCCTGGTAGTTAGCTGGCTCATCCAAATTTATCAGTGTCCTATCACTGACAAACGTGTCCCCATCCGAAGTTATATGGAAACCATAAAACTCGGGTGGCATGCTAACCCTACCGGAACGCCTAAGAGGTAAGGATACATCTGTCGGACCAACAGGAACTTCTTCCTCATGTTGGTTGCTAGTTTCTCCTAAGGTTGCATCATCTGATGACTCTTGAATTTCTTCCAGATCAATGGTACTCCCACTGTCCTCTTTGAATATAAGCTCTCTCTCTCTCGAAAGACCGCTCACCTAGCTACAAAGACCACGTCCTCGCTTGGTCTGTAGAATAGATATCCAAAGGACTGTTTAGGATAACCAAGGAAGAAACACCTTTCGCTTCTTTCTGCGAGTTTGTCTTGAGTCTCTCGTCTAACGAAAGCCTCACAACCCCAGACCTTGATGTGTGCTAACGAGGGGACTTTCCCCGTCCACATCTCATGAGGTGTTTTAGCAACCTTCTTAGTTGGGACAAGATTGAGGATATGGGCGGCAGTCTCTAAGGCATACCCCCAGAAGTGAATGGGAAGTGAAGCTCGACTCATCATGGAACGAACCATGTCCAACAGGGTTCGGTTGCGCCTCTCTGCAACACCGTTCAACTGTGGTGTCCTGGGAGGTGTCAACTGCGAAACTATTCCGCATTCCTTTAGATAGTCTAGGAACTCGATACTTAGATACTCTCCGCCTCTGTCGGACCTGAGCATCTTTATCTTCCTGCCTAATTGATTCTCTACTTCGTTCTTAAACTCTTTGAACTTTTCAAAGGTGTCCGACTTGTGCTTGATCAAGTAGATATAACCGTATATACTAAAATCGTCGGTGAAGGTCACGTAGAACCGCGTGCCATCCTTTGTGGTTGATCTGAATGGACCACACACATCCGTGTGAATGATGTCCAGCAGACCCTCACCTCTTTCAAAATACCCTTTGAAAGGTGATTTAGTCATCTTGCCCAACAGACAAGATTCGCATACATCATCCGACCTGAGGTCGAATGATTCCAACACTCCATCCTTTTGAAGTTGGGCGATGCGTTTCTTGCTGATGTGCCCGAGCCGACTATGCCACAGACATGCCTTTTCTATACCACTAGTAGAATCAATATAATTTACACTATGTCCTAAATTGTCAACACATTCAACAGTTTCATACACACCATCACAAGGATAAGCAGTAAAAATCAAAAAACCATTTTTGAAAACAGAAATCGAACCAATTTTATTATCAAAAGAAAATTGAAATCCTTGTCTGAACAATGCGTGAAATGAAATAATGTTTCTTGCCATTTCTGGTGAATAGCAACAATTAAATAACTCTATACTAACATCACTACTAAGCACTAAACTGTAAACGCCGATCTTGGTAACAGGGGACGATCTCCTATTGGCCATGATCAAGTTCAGTCTACCGTGCTCCACCTCCCTGCTTTCTTTTAGGCCCTGCAGATCAGAACAAATGTGAAAACCACATCATGTATCAAGGACCCAAGAATTAGAAGATGGTGAGTTTTTAGAGATAGTGTATATACCTGCTGTCGATGGCTTTACTTTCCCATCCTTGACATCTTGCAAGTATTTGGGGCAGCTTCTCTTCCAATGGCCCTTCTCTTTGCAGTAGAAACAGTTGGCTTCATCGGGGTTGGCCACACAAGGAATCTGGGAAGACTTGGTTCTCGAGCCATTGCTTGATGACCCGACCTGAACCTTTTCCCTCCAATTTTGCTTAGGAGGGCCCTTCCTCTTATTTCCTTTGCCACTTCCAATGGCTAGGACGGGCTGATTAACCGAGGGTACACTTTTACCCTTCATCCCGTCCTCAGCAACTCGAAGCATGCGATGCAACTCAGTCAGGTTAGCCTGATTGTTGTTCAAATGATAAGCCAGCCTGAACTGGTCATAAGAACTCGGTAAGGAGTTAAGCACTATGTCAACGGCCAACTCCTCCGGTACAGGCATCACAAGTTTTCTAAGCCGCTCCACGTAACCTTGCATTCTTTGCACATGAGCGCAGATGGACTCTCCATCTTTAGGTTTGCTGTTCGTGAAGTCTTTGACCACCTCACACCTCTTGATGCGCTCTTGCTTGCGGAACTTTTCCGCGAGCTCCTTGTGCATCTCGAAGGGCCAGTAGTCTTCATATATCCTTTGCAATTCGGGGTTCATTGTGGCGATCATGATGCAGGCCACTTTGGTTGCATCATCAGTATGTTTTTGGTACAAGGCAATTTCCTCGGGAGTAGCAGTTTCAGGGTCAATATCGACAAGCTCGGTCTCGAGGACATACTCCTTGTTCTCGTACCTCAGAGCCATCTTGATATTTCTAATCCAGTCATTGTAGTTTGTCCCGTTCAATTGAACCTTGGAACACAGTGAGAGGATAGAGGGAACACTGGAGTTTGAGTGGGGAGCGGATTGATCAGCAGAAGACATCTATAAAAGAAGGTAAGTTTAATTAGATACTTGTCGGTCCTTATAATAACCCAATATAAAATAAGGCTAGGATCCAACTATAACAATTTGCAACATAGAAGAGGGATGCCGTAATCTATAAGCAAATTTTATAAAGGTAGGCGAATGACGATTCAGCCAATTCCACCGCGGAAAAATAATCTTATTATAAATGGAATTCCTAGTTTCTTTTGAGATTTATTGAACTGTTTAATAGCATGTTTAATCTCGAATATGCCCCACCGTTTGTGACTGGGATGCCGAGGATCACAAACCGGGTGTGAATAACCATGCAAATTAGCTTGGTACTCTCGGGGTCCATTATCATCTCAAATTGATGTGCCGGTAAACCACACACGCTCCATCAACAATGATAACACCCGAGACACCCATTGCCACTCTTTATGAACCCCCATTGGTGTGCCGGTAAACCACACACGCTCCACCAACGTTTCATAAAGTGCAATGTGCAATTTCATGGGTTAGCATCAAATTCACATTTTTCCTAAAGTAACTAGATTGGGATTTTATGTAAACGTTCTAGTACTTTGATCATTATACTTTTAATGATTTAGTGGTTCTGTCAAACCCGTTCGGCTAACGAGTCTCCACTGATCAGGCGAGCGGTGGGTGAGAGTGTTCACCCATTAGACTACCATTTTATAGGCAGTCTCCTTATACCCACTTTATAGACCAGCTTCGTGAATGAGGCCTACTATTGATTTGACTAACCAAACTTATCTCATATATATAATATTAACTTTTAATAACATATATAAGATGTATTTTAAAACCCTTTAAAATATTCAAGGTTTATCTTTTAATTTTACCAAATTTAACAATTAAATTTTAAATTAAATTAAACCTTAAAATCGATTTAATCAATTTTAATTACCAATAAATTAAATTAACTAAATCTAAATATTTTAAACATTTTAAAATATTTTTCCGGATTTATTCCATTAATTTCGCAATTTTTTAAAATTAATTAAATCTTTTTTGAATTATCTTTTAATTAACAATTAATTAAATTAATTCAAATGTAGATAGGTTTATCCAAATTAATCAAATTAATTAAAACCTATCCTAAACCCCCTAGATTTCGAATTCAAATAATGGGGTTTAAGGTTATCCATTTAATTAACAAATAAAGTTATCAAAAATAGAAAACCTCCTAAAACCCTAATAGCAAATTTCGAAAAATAGCAAGGGGGGGGGGGATTAGGGTTTCCAAAACCCTAATCCTAGAAAATCGATCCACATAAAAATTAGGGTTTATAAGCTTTAAACCCTAAAACAGTTATATCAATTCAACAAGAAAACAAGACAGGCTCTGATACCACTGAAAGGTTTTCTGCAAACCATGAACTAGATAACCTAAGTTCACATGCAACCTATAAGGATCTATGTTTTCTTCTAATTGAACATATAACAAAACCTAGAGGCCATAAGAAAATTAACTAAAAGAATAAAATTAGAAAAACCAACCTTTTAGAATTTCCTGGAAGCTGAGCAGCAAAAATATCCTGCCTCAAATGAGATCACACCCAAGCCGAGAGGATTATGGATCGAAATTCTAGAGAGAAATAATAGAATGAGCAACTGATAATGAGGTCTAGGGTTCCCTATTTATAGGGAACCAAAGGGTAAAGCTAGAAACCCTAGCCGCAGCCCATTTTCCGGATTATCTGTACGCGCGCCGCGGCCAAGTCGTTTGCGCGCCGCGCGCCGCAATTCAACTATTGAATTTGTACGACTTTAATCCCTGACCTCCTGATTAATCTAATTAATGCCACAGAAATTAATCCAATTAATTTCCGATTAATTATTAATCTAATAATATTATTTCTAATTAATATATCATCTTCATAATATATTAACAAACAATATCTTGATTTATTAGTCATATAATAAATCAACCTTTTTCTCTCTCTTTAACTTTCCAACAAACCTCTAGCTATGAGGGCAACCCAAATGGACTGTGATACTATTAATTAGATAAATACTAATTATCAGTCATGGCTTAGACACCTAATCCAACACAAATGACCACCGCAGAGGGGGCTAGAAGATCGGGCCCCTGTGGCCTTGCGGGCCAGAAAAAATGCCAGTGAGTACGGGAGGTTGCAATGCCTCCCTGGTGTCAAAAGACACCACAGGTAGAAGAGATCCGCAGCTGGAACCTTCTCGCTGCCCCTCCGTTGATTGACGGAGGTAGCAACAAGTCGGTGTAGTATCCTGTGAATGGGAGAGCGGATCGCACTCTCCACTGCAGTCTCGGGAAGATACAAAGTATCAGCAATCTCTCCCCAGAAGTCGATGTTGATCAGTTCTTCGGTTGGGCCGGTGAGACATTGAGCTAAGTACTCTCTGAATTCTGGTGTACGAGAATCACCATGTGGATAGAGACCCAGTCTCCATCCCAGCTCAACAATACTGCACTGCCTAGGTTCCCCTCCAAGTCGGAAGGAAAGACCCGTGCGTACGAACATGTCCTCCTCGGTCGGATCGAAGGTGACTGTGGAGAAAAACTCTAGCATCAGCTCTTTGTAGCTATGCTCTCGGATTTGGAACAGGTTTCTCCACGCGTAACTGGTATATGTGCCATCTGTCTTGACCAAATATTGGTCAAGTGCTGCAGTGATCCCAATAGTATTGGCAAGATTCCAGTCCAATACTAGTGCTGGTTCGACATCTTTTTGTTTGTATTTATCCACATTTGATTCGTATAAGTTCTTTCGAGCCATAGGGAGAGTCTGTGGGAATCGTAACCATGGGTGCAGAGGGAGATTGTCCCTTTCTTCTGGCTGTTGCCTTTGTTCTCTTCTACGGGCCATATCTGCAAATTTTCGAGTTATAACAATTATCATTTTGGTTTAACATGCAAGAAAATAGCGAAAAATGAGCACAAAAATCAGCCCCTGCCCAGCCTTCGCGACCTGGTCGCGTCCTGGTCACGTCAGGCTTCGAGTCGCGAAGATCCTCACCATCGCGGTCGCGAGCGGCGATCGGACCGACGGGATCGAAGATTTCTCCTGTTTTGCTTGGTTTTAACTCAATGTATTAAGTCACAAATGTTCCTAAGTGCTATATCTAACTTGTATAGGCATCAATTTCATGAAATAACAACATTCAAAGCAACCCGATCGGAAGCCTCGGGTTCGGCCGTATTTCTTGCGATTCGCTATGATTTGACATGTAAAAACTTCAATCAAGAGTAGAGGAAGGATACACGTACCTTAGATGATGAATTACACGAGAAAAAATGAAGAAAAACGGTGGTTTTAGTCGGATTTACGCCCGGCCGTGAGAGAAATCGCGATGGAGAGAAAGTGGGTAAAATGCGGCGGCTGTTTAGGGTTTAGATTATATACCTGTACACGCTTCTTCGCGCCGCGACGGATACCTTGGTCGCGTCGCGAGGGCTGAAGATCTGGATGTTTTTAAACGCGTTTTACCTGCTCTCGCGGTCGTGAAGGATTTTTGTCCCGTCGCGAGGGGTCTTCAGAGGGCTATATTTTTTTTTCATTTCTAAACTTGTTTTTATCCCCTCTTTTCACCTGTATGTCCGTATATTTAATGCACACAATGTTTTTTATGTTTTTATGTTTTTATGAAATAATACACACTAAAAACAAATAATTAAACATACTAAAAACAAATAATTAAACACACTACACAGTTATGCTTTGCATAAGTGTAAATGAGGGCTTGCAGTGAACACACCCACAAAGTTCTCGGGTTGCCTCCCGAAAAGCGCTAAGTTTAACGTCTTCAGCCGGACGCAGTGTCTTATGCTCAATTGGTTAGCTCTTTTGGATTTGTTAAAGCAATTTTATCAAAAACTACTTTTGAATTATCTACCAATTAAATATAAGGTTTTAACCGTTGTCCATTTACTTTAAACGGTTCTCCTCCTTTTTCTGGTTTAATTTCTATTGCACCATGTTGTGCAACATCTGTTATGACATACGGACCAATCCATTTGCTTTTCAATTTTCCAGGAAAGAGCTTGAGGCGTGAATCAAATAACCACACCAATTGTCCTTTATGAAATTGTTTTCGGACAATGTGGCGATCATGAAAGTCTTTTGTTTTCTCTTTATAAATTTTTGAACTCTCATATGCCTCTTTCCTTATTTCTTCCAGTTCTGATAACTGGAATTTTCTCTCTTCACCTGCATCAGTTAAATTGACATTAGCGTTTTTAATTGCCCACATGGCACGGTGCTCTATCTCTACAGGTAAATGGCATGGCTTGCCATACACGAGTCTATACGGGGACATTCTGATGGGTGTTTTATACGCTGTCCGATAGGCCCATAAGGCATCATCTAATCGAATGGACCAATCATTTCGGTCTGGTCTGACTGTCTTTTCTAGAATTCTTTTAATTTCTCGATTAGATACCTCCGCTTGTCCACTTGTCTGTGGATGATATGGTGTACCAATTTTGTGGGTAACGCCATAGTGTTTTAAACTTTTGCAAAATGTCTATTTTTGAAATGGGAACCCCCGTCACTTATGATGGTTCGAGGGATTCCGTGTCTAGAGAAAATGTTCTTTTTAACAAATTTGCATACGACACTGTGGTCGTTTGTTCTAGTGGCTTCAGCTTCCACCCACTTGGACACGTAATCAACAGCTAATAGAATGTACAAATTTCCAAATGATGTGGGGAATGGTCCCATGAAGTCAATGCCCCAAATGTCAAAAATTTCAACAATTAGTATCGGGGACATTGGCATCATGTCTCGTCTGGAGATTCCCCCCATTTGTTGGCATCTGTCACAAGCTTTGACATAAGTGTAAGCATCTTTAAATAAAGAGGGCCAGAAAAAACCACTTTGGAGAACTCGGTGCCCAGTCTTTTTAGCACTGAAGTGTCCTCCGCATGCATAAGAATGACAGTGACGGAGAATGTCCGTCTGTTCATCATCTGGCACACATCTCCTGATAACTTGGTCTGCTCCTATTTTGAACAGATCTGGATCCTCCCACAGATATTGCTTGGTTTGGGAGAAAAAGTATCTCTTTTGTTGAGTGGTCCAGTGTTGTGGTGTTTGTCCTGTTACAAAATAGTTAACCAGATTAGCAAACCATGGTAATTTTTGAACAGAAAACAATTGCTCGTCAGGGAAATCCTCCCGTATAGTTTCCCCTTGGATTTCATCGGTTTGGATTCTGGAGAGATGATTAGCCACCACATTCTTAGATCCCTTTTTATCTCGGATCTCTATGTCGAATTCCTGTAACAAAAGTACCCACCGAATGAGCCGTGGTTTTGTTTCCTTCTTTTCCATTAAATGGCGGATAGCGCTATGGTCTGTGTACAAAATAACTTTAGATCCCCAGATATAAGATCTAAATTTATCTAGAGCGTACACAATCGCCAAAAGTTCTTTCTCAGTGGTGGTATAATTAAGCTGTGCCTCGGAGAATGTTTTGCTTGAATAGCAAATAACAACTGGTTTCTTGTCCACTATTTGTCCCAAGACTGCTCCTACAGCATAATCACTAGCATCACACATTATCTCAAAAGGAAGAAGCCAATTAGGTGCTTGCAAAATTGGTGCTTCGGTTAATTTATGTTTCAGAATGGTGAATGCTTCTTGACAGTCGTTATCAAAGACAAATGGTGCGTCTTTTAATAACAGTTTGCACAGTGGCTTAGAAATGGTACTAAAATCTTTAATGAATCGTCGGTAAAATCCGGCATGTCCAAGAAAGGAACGGATGCCTTTTACCGAGCTTGGTGGGGGAAGGGTGGAAATGATTTGTACTTTGGCTCTGTCGACTTCAAAACCGCGTTCTGAAACGACATGCCCAAGTACAATTCCTTCCTTGACCATGAAATGGCTCTTCTCCCAGCTTAAAATTAAATTAGATTCTGTGCATCTTTTTAGTACCTTCTCCAGCTGTTTTAAACAATTTTCAAAAGAGGAGCCAAATATCGAAAAATCATCCATGAAAATTTCTAATGATTCTCCCACCATATCAGAAAATATAGCCATCATGCAACGTTGGAACGTGGCGGGAGCATTACATAATCCGAATGGCATCCTTCGGAAAGCAAAGGTGCCATAGGGACAAGTAAAGGTTGTTTTAGCCTGATCCTCGGGATGGATGGCAATTTGGTTGTATCCCGAGTATCCGTCTAAAAAACAGTAGAATTTCTTCCCAGATAGTTTTTCGACTATTTGGTCTATGAATGGGAGTGGGAAATGATCCTTTGATGTTGCAGCATTCAACTTGCGGTAGTCGATGCATACTCTCCATCCTGTGATTGGTCTGGTGGTCATCTTCTCTCCATCTTCTGTTTCGACCACTGTGATTCCTGATTTCTTAGGCACTGTTTGGGTTGGGCTTACCCAATCGCTGTCAGATATTGGGTAAATAATGCCGGCGTCCAACCATTTGAGTACCTCCTTCTTGACTACTTCTCTGAGATTCGGGTTCAACCGTCTTTGTGTTTCTCGGGATGGTTTCGTCCCTTCTTCAATAATGATTCGGTGCATACACGTCGCGGGACTTATCCCCTTCAGATCTGCTATTGTCCACCCAATAGCTTCCTTATACTTCACCAACACTTCTAACAAAGTTTCCTCTTGAACACCTGTTAAATCAGCAGAAATTATTACAGGTAGAGTTTTGTTAGGTCCTAAGAATGAATATTTCAAATGTTTTGGTAACGTTTTCAATTATAACACCGGTGGTACTTCAAAAGATGATTTTAACGGTGCTAAAAAGTTTGTGGGTAATTTTTCCACTTGTGGGATCCATGGTGTCTTCCATTGCTGTGTTTGAAAAACCTCTTCCATCATGTGTACCTCTTTTGTGTCCCTGTCCTCAATCCTGTTATTATTAAGGAAACTTTCCAATTCATCAGATCTTAAGATGGTTGGTGTAGCTTGATGCACTAAGTCATCAACTACATCAACTTGGTAACACTCATGTTCTGTTGATGAATTATTAAAGGTATTAAAGACATTTAATCTGAGTTTTCTATTTCCAAAGGCGATATCCATTGCTCCTGTTCTACAATTAATTTGGGCGTTTGTTGTTGCTAAAAATGGTCGTCCCAAAATAATTGAGGCTTGACTTTCCTTATAAGTATGTTCAGTATCAAGCACTAAGAAGTCAACTGGATAGTAAAATTCATCCACCTTGATTATAACATCGGTCAACATTCCTCTTGGGATTTTCGTGGATTTGTCAGCAAGTTGTAAAATGATGTCAGTATGTTCTAGATTGCCTAGTTCATACTGATCAAACAAATTCCCTGGAAGAATGTTGACACTTGCTCCAAGGTCTAAAAGTGCCTTTTTTATGTTTATGTTACCCACGGTGACAGAGATTAAGGGTGCTCCTGGATCTTTTAGTTTAGGAGGAAGAGAGTTGGAGACTATAGAACTTGCATGTTCTGTTAAGTCTATTTTCTTTGGGAGACGTGATTTTAATTTTCTTTTCTGAATGCATAAATCTTTCAGAAATTTCGCGTATGAGGGGACTTCTCTGATTAGTTTGACTAAGGGAATGTTTATTTTGACTTGGGAAAAGACTTCCCACATGTCTTCCGACTTAGTCCGTTTTGTGTCTTTAGAAGTCGACGGTTCGAGGGCTGAAGGATATAGTGCGATGTTATTTTGTTCAATTTCTATTTCTTTTTCTTTTAATTTTTTTTTTTCTAATTCCTCTTTTTCATTGTAGATTTCTTCGGTATCACTTTCCTCTTCTAAAGTTGGGTTGGGAAGAGTACTTACCTGATTGTCGACTTTCTTCCCGCTTCGTAAAGAGATGACTTGGTTAACTTGATGTTCTTTTCCCGGTCTCTGACTGTGAGAAGGATTCACAGTTGTGTTGCTTGGGAATTTTCCTTCTTCTCTTTTCCCCAGTTGTTCAGCTAATTGTGCTATTTGCTTCTCCATTGCAGTGATCGTTTTGGTGTTGGTTTCGGTCTTCTGGTATGTTTGGGTGATGAATTCCATTATCTTGTCTAGTTTTGTTCCTTCATTTTCTGGTTCCTTTCTGTTTGAACTTCCTTCTCTTCCGTTGTGGTTGGGTTGAAATGTCCGTTGTTGATTTTGATGCTGGTTTTGGTGCGGTCCTCTCTGATTGTTATTATTAAAATTCCCTTTATTGTTGTTATGGTAATTTCCTTGATTGTTGTTGTGAAAATTCCCCTGATTGCTGGGTCTGAAAGATCTTTGTGGATTATGGTGTTGACCATATCCACTTAAATGGTTGAGTTCTTCATGCGTTTTCGTGCAATTGTGCGCACTGTGTCCCATGTTTCCACAATTTGCGCATGGCTTCTGTCCCTGCAAAACATTAACACCTTTCTCTTTTCCAAGACTTGTAAGCAATAAGTCAACCTTTTTGCTTAAAGTCATGATATCAGATTTTACTCCAGTTTTCCATGTCTTATCGAGTGCTATTGTTGCAACCGTTTGGGTTGGATTATCATGTTTTTTTGTTGAGTAATTGGCTTTTGAACCATTACTCAATTGTTCCAAAAATTTCCATGCATTCTCACTATCTTGCAACATAAACGTACCACTTGAGGCAGCGTTTATCATGGATTGGTTCGTGCTATCTACTTCATCAAAGAAATACCGTACAAGTTGCCAACGAGGGAATTCATGATGCGGACACGATCGTAGTAATTCTTTAAGACGATCGAAAGCATCATGAAATTCTTCGTTAGGTTTTTGTGTAAAATATTGTATTGCTTTTCTTATTTCTGTGGTTTTACTAGCTGGGTAAAACTCTTGTAAAAAGTTGGTTCTCAATTGATCCCAAGTATTAATACTTCCAGGAGCAAGTGATGTAAACCAATATTTTGCTTTTTCTTTTAAGGTAAATGGAAATAAATGCAATTTAAATGTGTCTCTATTGGTTTCCCTTGGCGTGTTTGCATTTGCTATTGCAAGAAATTCATACAAGTGATTATAAGGATCCTCATTTTTATAACCATGAAAAAGTGGAATTACTCCAATTAATTGTGGTCGAATTTCTACAATATGTTCATTTCCGTGTGGAAATATTATAGATGAAGGATCATCATAATCTCGTGGTTGAAAGGGAGATGCTACGGAGTGTCTATTTGGTTGATCAAAGTAACGAGGATTGAATTGGAAATGATTACCTTCATGAAAACCACCGTTGTGTCGATTTGTACCATTCCAATTGTTGGGGTTATCTCCTTGATATCCACCATTGCCATTGTTGCGGAATTGTGGAGGATTTGGTGGATGTGCTTGTGGTATGGGATTTTGAGGACCCATTTGTGGAGGTTGTATGTGTGATTCATCGGGAACATCTTCTATCAATACTTCGTCCAAATTCATTGTTCTAAATAAACGTCTTGCAATTCGATTGTTTCTAAAAGTTCTTTCGGGCTCCGGATTGAATAACAAGGGTGAATTGTTGCTACTATGTCTTGTATGCATAAACAAGCGAGTTTGTACAAGAAAGAAAATAATAACAAAAATAAAAAATTAACTTTAAGCAACTCTTTAGAAATTAAGCGCACATAATCCCCGGCAACGGCGCCATTTTGACAACGCTATCGTCACACGCGTCAAAAAAAATTTATAACCCACTTTTACTATGTAGATAGGGCAAGCGGGGTCGAGTCCAAGGATTTAGTGGTTAACTTTTAACGAGTTGTAAAGTAAATATTGACGGTGATGGTAAAAATATTGAAATTGTAACTTGAGAATAGAGGAAGAATTACCTCCGGTTTAGTTATCAACAATTAGTTTCACATGTTTTACTACAATGATTCCGATATAATTAATTTGACCTAATTACAGTTTACTGACAATTACTATTACATGGGTAAATACATAACATGTTGAATCAATTACTTGTCTTTGTCTAACAATTAAGTAGATTAGGCACAAATAATGGTGTAGCAATATTATGTTTTATCTAGATGATAGTAACGTTACAACTTATTAACATATTATTTGGGCACAAAGTATATTAACTGATTATCCGTCTTAGCTCGTTATTTAGGTGAGATAGGCACGAATAATATGTTGGTAATACTATGTCTTAAGAATATGATAGCAAGTAGAAGTAGACACAAATGATTCACTAGTTGTATTCAAAGATATGAGCGTTTAAAAGTTACAATAGTAAAACATTTGTTCGGAATCAAAGTAAAAACATGTTACACTAAAGGTTGGATAACATTACCGGAAGTAATCTGAAAAGATTAGCCTTCCATGATGATCGTGGCGATAGTCTTGTTGTTTCTTGACATGTAACTTGGTGCGTGTATCCTTCGGATGATCTTCAATTACTACTAAAATTACAACCGAGATAGATGATCTATCGGTTCTAAACAACTAACTAAGATATATTTTGAACTATTACAACTAATTGGAGTAATCTTCTGAGAATTGGAGTGAATTGATGTAAATTGGTGTCTAAATCCGTGCATAGAGAGCCTCTATTTATATTGACTGAGCACAGCGATCGCGTCGCGACCATGAGGCCCGTCGCGTCGCGAGGGTGCGTCGAGTGTTGCTTTTGGCCGGCCACTGGTCTGGCTAGTGCGTTGTGTTGGTAGTCTCGCGATCAAGAAGTTGGTGATGTCGCGTCCTATGTCTTCGCGTCGCGACCATAGCCTCCGTCGCGGCGCGATTGCTGTAGAATTTTGGTCTTCTGCCTTGCTTCTCTTCACGTCGCGACACATGGTCTGTCAAGTCGCGATTGCTGTAATTTTTATGTGTTTTTGGTATTTTTGGTCTTAAGTTTGGAGCATCACTTCTTCGGGTTTGTTCTATTAGAGTTTCTTGGGTCTTGTTCCTGAAAATAAAGTCATAATTGTTAACACACAAATCCCTCGTGTTTTCCTCACACCAGCAGCTCCGGAGAACTCTGTTCAAGTTAAACATGAATCGTAATTCATGTTTAGCCACCTGTTAATATAAGCCTGTTTTGGTGTTGAGCTTATCAGGATTTCCTACGGTAAATAACATAGTTCTGGCAGATTTGCATCTGCAACACAGCAGTGGGCCGTGATGTGCAGTGTAAGAAAAATGAGATATTCTCTCGTTAGCTTGCAATTTCTGTGAGGATGTCTGGGGACTAAAAACAAATTAATCATAATTCTATTGAGAGAATTAATGATATCTTAATAGGCTTTCCCCGTGATTTGTGAGATGTTTTCTATGCGAAAACAAATGGCTGGCTTGGGTTAGTAATGACCCGACAGTAGATCTATTATCACCGCCAAACTTTTGGGAGTCTGTGGTGTGCATCAGGAGCTGCCGTTGGAATGTGAGTTTTTGCCTGGATGTTGATAAAACATGCATTCTTATATGAAATATAATCTAATTGGTTAACAGATGAAATAGGTTAGACGGGTCTGTCTGAACCATATCTGTTATAAAGAGCATTTTGCATGTTTTAAGGCGGTTTTGGAGTTCTTTTGTTTTGCACAAAAATATAGTTTTCGTGTGCCTCTGAGTGTCTTTATGCGATAAAACAGTCTTTAAATGATAGTGTTTTATTGTAAAAATAAAACACTATCAGGGTCCTTAAGGTTTGATTTTTTTCAATAAGAGTCCAAAGGCCACTGAAAATACTAAATTACCCTTGATATTTTCTTTTTCATTTTTCTTTGAATTTATAATTTAGTCTTTTTAGTCAATATCAGTTACACGAAATTATATCCAAAATCAATAAAAATTTTATTAAGTTTTTTTTATGTTAAAGGTCTGGATCCGGCAGGATTCCAAAAAATGGGAAAAACTGCAAGTACAATTTTCGAACAACAATTTCGTAATGAATAAAAACTTCAAATGTCTTTCTTCGGTGTGACACAATCACATACGACGTATGACCATGAAACGCAACACAGACTCGAAAATACAAATTCATATGACGCATGTCCGTACAAAGTGATTTTAAGTGAGTTTTTTTTCTCCTTTTTCGTTTATTTATTTATTTTTATTTAATTGTTTTTTTGTTTTAATTTTTTAATTTTTATAATTTACCATACTCGATTTTAAGGTTTTTTATTTTTTTTTATTTTTATTAGTTTTTATTTTTTATATGCTCGGTTTTGATTTTTTTTTGTTTATTTATTCATTTATATATATATATATATATATATATATATATATATATATATATATATATATATATATATATAATTTATTAATGTGTTTTATCTTATTTTGAGTGTTTTCTTTGAGTTTTTTAATTTAATCATTTTGGATCATAATGTTTTGGTCATATTTTTTACATCATATCATTTTTGATCTTATAACATCTTAAATTATATGATTTTAAATCATATAATTTAATATCGTAACACTTTTCAAGAAAGACAATGTTTTGTCTTATAACAATTATTATTTTTTATTTTTTGGATTATAATATTTTGAATCATAACCTATTATTTTAGGATCAAAATATTTTGTATCATAAGATTTTGGATCTTAACATGTCCAAATAAATCAAGTTTTTGTCTTAAACCAAGTTTTGGATCATAATATTTATTGAATCATATAAAATAAATTTATGGATCATAATGTTTTTGAATCATAGTATTTTTTATCATAAAAAATTAAGGATCATAAACATGTTGAATCATGACATTTTTTATCATAAATACTTTGAATCGTTTCATTTTCGATCATATCAATTTTAAAATTATTTTTTAAAAGCTTGCAATCTAATAAAATGAAATGTGATATTCAAAAAATGTCATTTTTTGAAAATTTCTTTTTGAAATGTTCATAATATAATATTTATAAGAAATCTTCAAAAGGATTTTTGATTTGGAGAAAAAATTCATCTCTTAGCTTTTATAAAAAATCGGATTCCTTTAAAAAAAGTTTGAACCCTTAACAACAATATTTTAAAATTTTAGTTTTGAGAACTCGCTAAAATAAAAGAAAGCCTACTTTTGCGTTTTTTGAATTCGGACAAAAAAAAGTTTTTTCGTGATATTTTATAAAAACTAGTATTAGTTTAAATTGAAACTTAAACCACTAGAAAACTTATTTATAATTTTTTTACAAATTTAAGTGTAATGGATAGAAGCATCCCTTGAATTTTAATGTTTTTTGGGAAAAAAATCTTTTTTGGGGTTTATATATATATATATATATATATATATATATATATATATATATATATATATATATATATATATATATATATATATATATATATATCCAAAAGACAGTCCTATAAATGAGATTAGATGTAAAAAAATGGAATTTTTGTAGATCATCATAAAAGAACTCGAAATTTCAATTTTTTTCAAAGTATAATGCTATTTATAAACTTTTTTGAAAAGTTCATTGCTAAAATGAAATTTTTTTCCATGAGCTTTCATGTGTAAACAAATGAGAAATTTCCAAATTATCTTAAATATCCAAAAAGGTCTTTGAAATGTACAGACTCATTACATTGATCAATGAAAATATTTTTTATTTGATGGAAATTTCTAATTTTATCCCTATGCTAATGCACGTATTTGTAAAGGGTACCAATTTCTTGATATATTATAATCTTGTCTTCACAAAATTTTAATATGTGAGACCTGGTGCTACACCTATGCCTCGAGCAGGTACTGTAGCAACTGGAGGAGTCTAGGGTCAAATTTGTCCACCTGCAAGTATGTTACCTTTTGCTGATTGAGGGGAGACTGGCACTCGGCTTGAATAAAAAATGTTGGTCCATGCAGAAACATTTTCTTCCAGGTTAAGGGGTGCAAGATTCGGGTACAATAGAGCAGGACGTGAATAGGATTTCACACTTCCTTCACATAAGTAAATGACCATATTAACCTTTTAGAGTAATAATACTCATATGCTTCTGGAATAAGTTTAACTTTTTGTTTTTTCTACAGGACTATATTTGAAGTGGATACTGATAGGTTTGAGGAACACCCATCGGCGCTTCAAGGTATCTACTATCTATGCATCAGACTTTTTCAACTTTGGTATGAATGAGGAAAGCTGGAAGGAATGTTGACAGTATTCTAGAAAAAGACTATCGTTTTAAGTATTGAAGTTTGAAAAAAAAGTTCATTATTAGCATCATACTTTGAAAAAATTGATTTTTCATATTCTTTTCGGATGATCGGGAAAAGTTTAATTTTTTTTACATTCAACCTCATTTATAGGACAATTTCCTAGAAAAAACATATAGTTTTTACCATTGAACTTTGCAAAAAAAATTCATTAATAGCATCGTACTTTGAAAAAATGAACTTTTCGAATATTTAAGATGATTTGGAAATTTCTCATTTGTTTACACATAAAAGCTCATGGAAAAAAAAATTTCGTTTTAGCAATGAACTTTTCAAAAAGAGTTTATAAATAACATTATACTTTGAAAAAAAATGAAACTTCGAGTTCTTTTATGATGATCTACAAAAATTCCATTTTTTTACATCTAATCTCATTTATAGGATTGTCTTTTGGAAAAAAAATATATATCTTTTTTAGTATTGAAGTATGCAAAATAGTTCATTCATAGCATCGTACTTTGAAAAAAATGAATTTTTTTGGGATTCTTTTTAAATGATTTGGAAAAGTTTAATGATTTTCACTCTATCCCCAAATTCTTGAAAACATGTAAAAGCATAAAGCTTGAAATCCTCTCTGAAAACATGATAGCTTTCTGTAAGTTTTTATAAATATTTTAGTGAAGAAAATTTTTTTTCCATACTAATTTTGTTATTTAAGTTATTTGTATTGCGGAACAATTGAAAATTTTAAAATCTCATAACTAACCGGCTATGAAATTATTGTATTTTTGTAATCGATATATAAATTATCAATTTATCTAAAAGTAGTCGCTTTTGGGGATATCAAATTATCAATTCATCAAAAGAATATCTTTGTAATTTATTATCGGATATATCTTGATGGATTCCTAAGCTTCTTTTAACGAAATTAAAAAGATAAGTGAGTTAATACAGGTGATGTCTAAAATAGAAAAGTATAAGGAAAAAGGACAGAAAATTATTTGGTAAATGAAGGCTTATAGATAGAGTTGCTTACTGAAGCATTTTGAGAGGCAACAAAATGGTGAAATTAAGAAAAAAGAAGCAGATATGAATCAAATGCTGGACCAACCTGCGACAATTCAAAGTTGTTAATAAATCATATATAACTAAACAATATAACATGAACAAAAATGAGTGGGTAATTTGAACCTATGGAAAAACAATATCTTGAAATGTTAATTACTCCATTCTACTTTCACCCATCCAAACACACAACACACACACACACACGGCTTGAATAAATGAAAATAATAGAAAAACACACAAAAATCAATCCTTCACAAAACCTATCGACTTGAGTAATCAGCACAAAAAAAAAACAATTATTATTATATAGCACTCAAATAAGTATTATTTAATACCTGATGTGGAAAATGATAAAGTGTATAAAAAATATCTTGATACATCCATACATCGCAGATCATCCAATACCAAAAAAAAATTAGATCAGAACAAACGATGGACTTTGCACTGCAATAGTCTCCTTTTTATGAGTTTTTAGTATTGTACCTTGACGATCCATCACGTGAAACAGAGCTCCAGATGAGTGATCGTGTTTGAAGGAAATCCATCTTTGTTTGAAGTCCTACCAATCGCAACAGATACAGATGATGTGGAGTCTACATCATCTTTTGTAGTGAAACCAGAACCATTTCCCAAGAAAAATCCATGGTATGCACACCATCGTATCCGGATTACTGACCCAGAAGCAAGAAATGTAGAAATTGTGAGAAAAGATGACCTTTTGACACGACTATATTTAAACCTTCTTAATTTTTTTAGTTTTAAGAATAGCTGAAAGATTGTACTGAAACAACCTGCAAACGTAATCAGAATCACTTAGTTTCGTTCACAGAAAGTAATTTCATCAGTACACGAAAAGAAATTATTCATCTCACCAAAAATCAAATCGACGGAAATACTTTGTTTTTGGCTTTCATTCAATGCAACCCAGGTTTGCTTTTTTCTGGTTTGTCGTAGTTCTCACCGGTAGGACGGTGATCATCCGCTTCAGTTAGAATTGAACCGAAAGGACTCACCGATACATACACTGAAGTTGGACTTGAATCCCGAAGTATCAAACCTATAATCCCAAATTCCCGTATCAGACCTGCAATCCCGAATCCTGAATCATCATAAGTTGAACTTCAATTGATGTCTACAATCAGCCAACTTCGCACATCCTTAAGATGAATCGATTTCTACAATTAGCCAAGCAAGCAAGTACCATTTATCAGAACTGAAATCCCGAATTTCGTATTAAACGGAAATTAAACCTGGATATCTTTAAACGTAACGACCTCTGTTTCCCGAAATCTTCTTCCTTGCGAACTCAAAAAATCCTCACACAAATTCAGTCGCCCACTTGGAGGACGGAGGTGGATTTCTTGAAGAAGGAAGCAGGAGGTGTTAGAAAGATGATAAAAGGGAAGGGAAATGAGACATCTGTATCAACACATGGCGCGATAACAGATTCGCAAACATGTCCAATACTATAAATGAGACATCTGTATAAATTCAGTCGCCCCCCTTGGAGGACGGAGGTGGATTTCGTAAATGCCTAATTCTATGAAAACATGTCCAATACTATAAATTATTGGAATCTTGATGAAAGTTAATTAGTGTTGTAGATAATAAAACAAAAGAAATGGAAAGCATCATACCAAGTTTTCTGGTTCATCTAAAACTACGGTGGTCACTTGTTAAAAAAAAGTTTAACAATACAAACTTTGACCAGCAAAATCCCCAATATAGTCAAAGATCAAAGCCTTTTAATACATGAACGCTTGGTCAAGATGTCATTAATGGCACAACAGTTTCCCCTTCATCTCCCACCCATTCACCCAACAAATATGCAATTTAAATTGAGATTTGAACCAGATACCAAGTGAACTAAAGGCAAGAACAAAGAAGAAATACAAGAATGCAAGATATAAACACATAATTGGCATCAAGAATTTTATTAGATCAATTCAGCGTTGGCTGTTGTATCGATGCCAACACATTGAAGTGAAGTTTGAAGGAAATTGGGAAAATGAAGTGGTACCTGGACACTTTTCTGTTGTTGCAGTAAAGTGTGAGAAGCCAAAGAGATTTGTGGTTGAATTAAGATGGTTAACAAATCTTGGTTTCTTGAGATTGTTAAAGAAAGTTGGAGAAGAATACGAGTTCAAACATGAAGATGCCATTGTTATCCCTTGTGAACCTCAAGAACTGCAAATGATCATACAAGAAATTAGAGATAGCTGAAATTAAATCACACTATTTTGTAGCTAGTATTGATTCTTTTAAAGTGTGTAGTGTTGATTCTTTCAAATGAATGTCATATATTGAGTTAATTGCTCTTGTAAGTTCGTATTACAGGGAAGTGAGACCATCTAGAATTCCAAAAACCTAAAAGTTAGATGTTTCATACTTACTCCATTAATTACCCTTTGAGGTTTGAGTTAGGTGTTTGTAATAGAAGATAGAATTCAGGTAATTCCTAACAGAATTCTAGTAAATCTGCTCCATTATCGATTAAATCCCAACAACATACCAATTCTGGAAATTCGTAGGGAGATTACTAAATTGAATTAACAGCCTCTTATTACCTGTATATATTCAGAAAATTAAAATTCCATTCAAGACTAAAATTACCTTCAAGAATCCGACGTAAGGCTATAATAACAGCAGCGGCATTTCTGTCCACTACTCAAGCAGCCAAAAAGACGCCAATAACAGCAGCGCTGCTGTCTACCACCGTCCGTGAACACCACAGCACCGAACAGTAGCTCTTACTCTCACCGTCTCTCTCTTTTGCTCTTTCTGATTTGCGATTAGTCACGCCGGCAGCGACAATGGGCTCAATCATCACCACCATCGGACTACTAACACCACCACCATCAGTCGCTAAAAACAACCGGTACCAGCAATCGCTGCTTCCTTTTTTCTCTGTCCTGAATTTTCGTGTTCATCGGACCGAATCACAGCAGGATCGGTCTCTCTCTCTAGGTTCTCTCTCTCTCTCTAGCGTACTCTTCAATTCCCTCGGTTTGTATGGAAACGACACAAGGATGAAGAATGAACAATTACACCTACTCTTCCATGGCCAATTAGGAAACTCGATGGTCCATCCTGGGATGGGAGAGTTGTATTGAGGGAAGGGAGGAAGCAGGAGGTGGTGGCTAGATAGGATAGCAAAGCGCCACTTATTGGTTTTTTGGAAAAGCCATAAATCAATAAGTAAGGGCCTCCTTACTTATTAAAAACTGCTTATAAATAATAAGGAATGGGAAATAAGCAGTTTTTAATAAGTAAGGAAGCCCTTACTTATTGACTTAGGGCTTTTCCAAAAAACCAATAAGTCAATAAACAGTTTTATAAGCACGTACAAACAGCCCTAAAAAGAGGTATCGCAAGAAGGGGGTAGCGGAGGTGGCGGGAAGATTTCAATTTTAAAATTTATATGATCTTTTGCTTGGTGTAGAAACAATAAATGAATTTAAAATGCAAAAGCTTTTAAAGAAATTATTTGTTTAACGGATTGTAAAAGCCTACTAGACCCAAGATTGTAACAGTCTTATCTATATACGTTAAATTAAATCTTTTTTTCAACTTATCTTTATCTGTTGCTATGCACTTGACCAGCTCATTATATTTAAATTTTATTGATTTGGTTCAATATATTAGTAAATAATATTAATAACAATCAATTTCATTTCAAGTTTTTTTTTTTAATAAATGTATAGTAAAAAATTGGTCAATAATAAAAGATAATTATTTATTTTTATAACTTCATCACTTTTATTTTTTAGATTGTTTATAAAAAAATTCCTTATATAAAATAACTAAAGGAAAACTTTGACACGTAATAGATACATTTAAGATGATTCTAAATCGGTTCCAAATATTACCATCCAAACACAAATTCGAATTATCTAACGAATTCAAAATCCTACAATCCAAATGCCATCTTATAATAGTTTTTAAATTGAATTTTTTTTTCTCATAAGTTCTTATTGTTAATGCTTAAGCTTTATGATCGTAGATAAACAAGTTATTTGATATATATATATATATATATATATATATATATATATATATATATATATATATATATATATATATATATATATATATATATATATATATATATATATATATATATATAGAGAGAGAGAGTATGTGTGTGTATGTATGTCTGTGTGTGTGTTAAAAAAAAAACAAAAGAACTCATCTCATCCATATATTTCTCTCGCATAGGGTGGATAAGCATGTATCGAATTATAAAATATTCATTTCATTTTCTTTGTTTTTCTTTTTTCGGACTTATTATTTATCAGAGAAAAACAAGTATATAAAAATTCATAGTTTTTCCTCTTTGAATAGACATCAATATCAATATACGTAAACAAATTGTAATGTCCTGGTTTCAGTTAATTATTTATTTGAATTATCAAAGTAATAATAAATAATAGTTATAAAAATAAATAAGTTACAATACATATGAATGACTCAAAATGAATTATGGCGAACTACTTTAACTGAAGTATGTGAATGGGGAGTAATTATCATTAAGTTGGCGTAGTTTATGGGGTTTAGTGTAAGTTTTTGTACTTGATGGACTAGAGGGGTGTTTAGGGCAAACAATGAAATTATATAATGCTCTCTTCCTCCTTATTAAGCCATAATCCCAAACCCTAATCTCTCATCCTCCTTATCAAAGTCGACTACCCTAATTTCATTCCCGGATTTCAAGACCTCACTGTAGTGTTTGGACGATCCCCAAATATTGAACTGTTGGATCGTTATGATATTTGGAATGATATGCACGCAAGTTTTGATTGGTGGTAATTTGATTTCAAATTTTGGAACTCGAACTATGGGCTTTCGATCAGGACCAGAGATTTGAGGTAAAATCGTTGTTTCTTTCCCATCTTTGAAAAATCATAATAAATTGTAAGAGTAATGTTTTGAGGTGAAGATAGTGGCCAATGAATTGTGTTTGAGTCTAATTTTTGTCACTAGAAAAACCATAAACCTGATTTTAGGTATACCTATGGTGAAATTGTATTTTCCACAGACTGGTTCGGAGTTGACAAAATTGATATGTCAACTTAGAAAAATCATAATAAATTGTAGAAAAATCATTTAGGTATGTGCTTAGTATCCCTGAAAAGCTAGAAGCGAGTACTTGGATTTAATTTGAAAATCTTTATGTTGACATGCATTTAAGTTAGCTAAAAAGAGTTGTGAAAATGTGACAAATTCTAAGATTAAAAGTGAATGAACGTTGTGTTACTTTAGCTTGTAAAATATATAACTAAATCTAGAAAAATTGTTTTTGAATGAAACTAATGGCATTAGTTTGGCATAAGAGTCTAAATTGTCCCTTTTAAAATTAGAACATGATACTTAACCTATTAATAGCTAGGAATGTTTTTCCTGGGCTATTCCACCAAGTTTAATAGATTGCAACGGTCAACTTATAAAATTCATTATAAATTATAGAAATTTTCAAATGACATGAGGTCAGGAAATGTAGTTTAGTATTAATATCTAGTTGATGTCATAGTTCACGCAAGACCTGAATCGCATCCCTGCTAGGGTGGAAGTTGAAATCTTTACAACCTGGTCCAGAAAATTGGTTGATTCTAAGTATATCTACTTGTAAAATACGTAATAAATCAACCAGAGGTCGTATGAGCATGGGCTTTATTTCCCTATAAAGATAAAAGAATAATGGTGTAACAAGGGTAGATTTGTCAAGAACATATTGCTACAACGAATGTATAACTAAAATAATCATTACATAAGTATGTATTAAGTTGAAAAATGGATTTTGATCCAAGTAGTAATGCTTGTATGATCTATAGGTTGCTTAGAGAAGGTTTCTTCCTAGATTACTTATTGCTTGTAATAGTTAACGACAACTTCACTTCAGGTGAGTTTCACTTTCTATATGTGCCATTATATGCTTATATGTCTATGTGATTGTGAGATATGTATGTTATGTTACCCGACCCTTCGTGGGGAAAGTTAATCTGACCCTTCATGGAGAATGTTAATCTGAATCTTCGTGGTGAATGTTAATTCAATCCTTCATGGGGAATGTTAATCCGACCCTTTGTAGGAAATGTTAATTTGACCCTTCGTGGGGAATGTTAATCCGACCCTTCGTGGGGAAGTTAATCTAACCCTTTGTGGGGATAAGTTACCCAACATCTTCTTAATGAATGTTACTTGTTACATGTAATGTGTATATGGCTATATGTGTACATTGTATGCTTACTAGGCTTTTAGTTTACCCATTTCTATTTAAAAAGTTTTAGGTTTAAAGGGGGTATTTTTAGGAAAGAACACAATCTGACTGTCTCGCATTTCTACAAGATTTGAGCCATGATTTTAAAATCTTCTAATTTAATTTTTTTGTTACTTTTTTGTGTTGGTAACACCTAGCACTCTGATACAACTTAATTGGTTTTCTTTAAGAGATTTATGGATCAATATATTATTTTTAAATGTTTTATTATTATTTGAAAAAATTAGGGTGTTGCAAGTAGTTATCAAAGTCTGAGTTTAAGGGCTTCATGTATGCATGTGTTGTGTGCGTAGACTTAAACTAGGGTTCTGAAAGATTTTTTAAAGAAAACTTGTGTATCTTCTTTAACAAAAATAAGATAAGTTAGGTTGAGGTCTGTGAAAATAACTTCTTTGCATGTTCTTGTTTGATTGTTTCTTAGAGATTTGAAACATGGTCTAGTACCTGACTTAATGTTTTGTAAGTTTTCAAATAAGTTTTTAAAAAGAAATGTTCCTAATTTGGAGACGAGAAGTCAGTCAGAGTTCCAAGGGGGGTGAGCACATATTATTGCTTGAAATTATGTTGTTCTTAAAGTTATTACGTGACATTATGATATGATGATGATACGTGGAAAATTTTTGTGATTATGATGTTGTGCAATGTATGAAAGAAATGTTATTAGCCCGTGTGCCTTAGTATAAGTGTATACTTTTTATGGATGACTATATGAATTGTTATATGAATGTTATGCTTATAGGAGTATGTTACACAGTTATGCCATTTGATAAGAAAGTGATGTATGCGATCAACTAATATGTGTGCTTGAACAGATAGGATGGTGGGCCAGTAGACAGTAGTGATAGAAAGGCACAAACTCATATAGAATTGATAATTGTTACGTGTATGTTACCCTTATATACTTAGGGTTATAATTATGAATTGCTATGTTATCAAACGTTTATCTACCTAATGTGTGAGTATGATAAAATGGTTTTGTTTAGGCAACTTACAACAGGAATGCTTTTAGCTGTGCATAACTAGAATCACAAAGGCTTAGAATTTTTTATCTGACTTTTTGCATGTTCTTGTTTGATTATTGCTTTAGGGTAGAGTCAAATATTTGAATGCATATCTAGTTCGATGTTATGCATGGTTAGACATGTATGATACATTTCGCCATCATTGGTGAATAATGTAAAACACAATGAAGTTTTTTTTGTACTCTTAGAACAACCTAAAAATACTAGTAATATGTATAAGTAAGTAGTAAAAACCTTCCCAAACTTGTGAATCGGGAACATTTGGTGAAGTTAAGTCTATGTATGCATAATTTGTAAACAGTGTTGTGGCGCGCGTATCACTACTGACACATGGTACCCACTGTGACTTGGCAGAATCTTCATATTTTTCGTGAACTAAGTCAGGGGTAATGTGTTGAAGTAAAACATGCTAGAAGAAATAAGATGCCTAATAGAGACCGATGTGTTCTACCTAGGATGTAGTATGTTGAGGCGTCAAACTCAACAAATAAATTGATAATATATATATATATATATATATATATATATATATATATATATATATATATATATATATATATATATATATATATATATATATATATCCTATCCTAATAAATAAGTAACTCAAAGCCACATGTCATCTCCTCATTGAATTTGCCACATGTCATTTCCTCTTAATTTTGAATTTAAAAAAAAAAACTAATTTTTGATGTTTTAGTGTACTTAATGCATTAATTGGTATTAAAAAAGCAAGTAAAACGGTTTTTAGTGAACTTAATGTATTTATTTTTAATTTTTTTTGTCCATTGACAATTTTATTATATAATTTGGATTTTGTTTGATTTAACCACAGACGAAAATTTTATTATGATTCGTCTACTATAACTTTGAATTAAAAGGACAACTTATGATGATTCTTAAAAAATAAACTCTTACCAATTAAATTAACAACATCATTGAACATACATCCTACACTGTTCTTATTTCTTCACATATTAACTTTGTGCTTTCATATTCCAGATGTAAGGCTTTAAAGAGCAAGGTTTGGTTTAGAAAAAACTACAATTGGAAATGTCTTAATAATAAAATATTAGAAATTGATTATGTAACATAAAGAAATATATGTAGAATGCTACGATAGAAACCCAACACGGGGTAAAGAAACCCAACACTTCTTTCTCAGCTGATTTTTAATTTTAAGATCAATATGGTCATTCTTTTACATTTTAAAGATTTTAACCATTATATTGGGTTTGTATGTATAATTGTTGTTTTTGGTTGTGAATGTAGGATGTTATTTTCATTTTAAAAAAAGTAGTGTTCAACAGGTTCGGTTTGTCAAGGACTTTACTTTTTTTTACAATTATAGTCGATTCTTACATTTAACATTTTCTTATCTTAGTGATGTTTGAACTTTAATCTTGATTATTGGACTTAAATTTGATGTGTAATTATTCAAATGTTATCAACAATTAAGTTTTAGTGTTTAATTGGATGACGTATATATCTAACAATTTCGTCATATCTTGTCGAAAGTTTCTTATGTAATACTATTAATGTTTAGATCTTATTGTTTAATAGTTTTTTTGTTTCATCCCGTGTAATACACGGGTCTTACAACTAGTATATATATATATATATATATATATATATATATATATATATATATATATATATATATATATATATATATATATATATATATAAGATCAGATTCTTATTCACTGCTTAACTTACTATTAAGATAGTAAAGAGTAAGCAGGGTTAGTCCACAAAGACACGGGACTAAAGTAAATGCCAAGTTTTCATATTAGTACACTTAGTATGTTTGGGGGGGGGGGGGTTGTTGTTAGAATACTAGAATATGTAACATCTAAAATAAATTGAATAACGTACAGTAAAACGAGATTCTGGTTCTATAAAATACATTTTGACATAAGATTACAATTTAGAGTAAAAAATTATGTTGATTCCATTTAAGTTGGTTTTCAAGAGTATTAATAAGCTCTAATACTCTAAGTTCATAAAATACTTAATCAAAATATGCTCTTTGATTAAAATCTATCTTTCTTAGTAAAGATTCAAATAAGCGCTTGAATTATACTAGAAAAATGCATTAAGACTCAAATAAACAAACCAAGAATACTTAATACATCTCAAATGCTCGGATGCGTGAAAATATGTAATTCAAATTACATTACAATCAATCTTAACATAAAATTGAAACCAATGTTGTCACAAACATCCACTCATAAAACAATTACGGATTCTACAAGTGAATATAACGATTATGATTCAAATATCAATCCAATTGGCCAAATTGAACTCAACATAAGAACCATTTAAAACATTCAACACCAAACTTGAATTACTAAATGGATAACATGACATAGTTCTAACCAAATGATTGACAATCTCACATCAAATGTTTCAGAGAACCAGAAAATATAGAGTCCTAGCCACACATGCTTGGGCTAGAAACTCTACTAAGCAACAACAGAAAATTAACCAAATGTACTTACAAAAAAAGTTATCAAACAAGATCACATGTTTCCAAAGTGTTCTTGAAGTGTATGTTCTCCCAAATTTCGTTCTCCCTTTTGTTAGAAATGAATTCTGTCTCAAAACCGCCCAAATGTAGCCTTAAACCCGTGACCAAAACTGCCAAAGAAGCAGTTTTTATATGCAACACGGCCCGTGTTGAGTGGGACATGGCCCGTGTTCTTCATCAAGTTCTTCAGTTGGTCGGGACACGGCTCGTGTTGAATGGGACACGGCCCGTGTAAAATGTCTCTGTGAGTTTTTGGTGTTCTAAGGATTTACACGACCCGTGTTGGTGTAACACGGCCCGTGTTCTTCATGCAGTGTCCATTTCTTTGTCATTTAAGCTCTGATATGCCTCCAATTTCAATTCCAACGCTCCCAAGCTATTCCAAAGTCGCTCCAAGTGCTCCAATACGTCCCATGCTGTCATCCAAAGGTTCCATAGCTATGCTCCAAATCTCCATTTCTTTTGCATCCATTCCACAGCTCCATGTCATCCTGAAAAACACACCAAACTAATGAAGTACCAAAGTCCTCGGAAAATAACTAAAAATGCATGTAAATAGCTAAAAATATAAATAAAGAAAGGGAAAAAGGGATTAGAAAAGATGCACAAAATGCATCTAACATAGTACTCGAATGTTTAATGCTTCAGTACTTACTAAGAGTAAGTAAATATTATAATATAGATAAAGTAACGTAGTTGGATGTAGTAGAAGTTAGTCGATGTGAAGTTACCTTATTCTCAATACTTCACTGACAGACCAAGTTGTAGGTATGAATGAGAGATATATGAATAGACTAGTGGTGACACGGTCACCTGTAGTACGAAGAACAAATATTATAGTCAGAACATGATGTATGGAAGGATTAGTCGCCAGGACGAATGGATGGCCGCGAGGAACTAGAGTATACTACATGTAAGAAAGCGGGGAACAACTATAGTTCCCTGCAGATGCGAGCACAGAGTGGTTGAGAAAATAGAGACCTGAGGACTTAGGAAATTCTTCTAGACTACTACTAAAGCAACCATGACAGTATAAAGTAGTTCCATATGACTCTCTAGCTGTAAAGATCATAGATGGTGAGGTGTCAACAATGCTGGCTATGTAACAAGTCGACAACATCATGTTACGATTAAGAGCGACTGACAGTAGGATCGGGTTCGAACATAAGTGGGGGAGAACTAATCATCTATAGTAAAGAAGTACCAAGAAAAAGAATGGACCGAGTCGTTTTATATAACCATGAACGACAGTGTTCAGACCAGGATTATATTTAGTGAATTCTTTCAAAGTATGACCAGTTTGAGAAAGCACACTAAGAATGAAAGGTACGATTCGTACAATAATGCAACATTGTAGAAGCAAGAAGGTGCTCAATGATAAAGATGTGGATTAAAGTATGGCTCCAGCTCAGTTGAGAACTTGAATAGAGACCGTGATAAATCAAGAGACGATATGAGAAGCGAATGGAAAGTGATAAAACCCTAGTTGCTAGTACACGCGAAGATGCCTAAGGTAGGAAGTTTTAGAGACGATCTTTGTAGATTGAAATGGTGAACGGTTAAGAGCGAGACGAGATACAAGAAACGTGTAGCACATTAGATGAGGATAGTAAGGCACGTAGGATGGAGTAAGGTCTAGTAATGATGACACCATCAAGGACATTAAATAACACAAAATTCCATGGAAGTATGAATTAGTGACAAGTCATAAGTGACTCATGGAGATGGAGTGGATATTTTGCATTAGCGGTTTTGCTAAGAAGACATGAGGAATTTGAACTTTATAAGTAAAGTAATAAAATTGAGAGGATTTTTGTAATAACGAGATACATGTTTTTGTAATAAGAATTTTGGAACCGAATAAATTCCTTATATGATAATGTTGATTTGAAAAGAAAATCAAGTAGTACTAAAGAATATTTTTATAAAATATGTTTCAATACAAAGGTCAAGGTCAAATTGGCGTTATTTTCATATAGAATAAAGTTTTATTCCAAGTTTATACGTTGTTAAGCACTACTCTTGCTAAGGAATTCTGAATGTTTTATTACGAAGTAATATTACCTTTATGATAGCTTACATTCGAGAGCTTTTTTTAAAATGGTAAATTCATATTAAAGAGATTTTAACTCAATAAATGTCACTACAATATTATTATACTTTATATACTTATATACCTTGACAGATCAATTGATATTTTACCAATTTATATAACATAACATTTTAGCTATGCGTAGTGTATGTTCTACAAAAAGGGGATGTTGTGATGGCTAGAAGGGACTACTAATTAGGAACTTCATGCCATGAAATTATTGGGTAAACCTCAGAGCTAGGTGTAAGTTCTCTATGGAAGAATTGGAGAAAAGGAACATGCAACCTCAGATGAATGAGTTAAAATTACTAAGTAATATGACGAGTTGTATGTTTACATTTTTAGGCCTAGAGAGATGAGATGGAGGGAACAATTTAACCCTGGTGCCATTAGTAAGATTCAAGGAAGTTAGATGACACCCATGTCATGAAAAGTGTGTCCATGAGAGAAGTGCCAGTTAAGATTTAATTAAGGACATCGGGGTGTACATCATGTTGGTAGGAAAGTCCTTTAAGGTTCTAGGCACAAGGTTACTGTTCAGCTCAGACTGTTGGAGGTTTCCTGAGTTGTAGAATGAAATGTTGAGCAAAATGAGGAACAATAGGAAGCTTCAGAAGCGCTAAGGAAAAAGTCACGTGTAACATCCAGTTTCTTATCTCCGAAATACACCATTAATCACTATAAATAACCAATAGGGTTCATGATGTAATCAAAGTTAAGCAACATAAGTACAAGTAGCCATCAAAAGAACAAGTACTTTAAACAAAGATGTCCCAAAAAACAAGGTTACAAAATACCGTTTTTACAAAACTATACAAAAGTTTCAAAAGAGAGTATCATAGTTTACAAACAGTCCAAAAGTCAATCCCAAGTTAAAGTCATTCATCCCTCTGCAATCTTCTTACCCCTGTCACCTATAACACATACAAATTAACCATTTTCATGAGCAAATTAAGCTCAGTGAGAATTATTAAAGACTTAGTAATAATTCCATCATTTCTCAATAATTATTATAACAAAGAATCGTTGATCTCAATCTCTTTGATTATCTCAGTCATTTAGTGCACTCGACCAAGTACTTGTTTACAATAAGAAATTCCCATTCTCGCATAACTCATATAAATTGGTTATCTCAACCAATTAAAGTTTACCATGTATACAATAATATCATAGTCTAATCAAAATTATGAATTAGAACTACTCACCTGATGTCTGTTCAGCTCGTGTTCCACCCGTGCTTCGTGTATCTCCTTCCCTCCTATGAGTATCAGCTGAAAAATGACATCACATATCATTCTCAAACATCCTTAAACATCTCAACATATCCAACTCAAAACATCAAGAAATCAGTAAACAATAACGATCACAACTTGCGAATAACATGTGCTATCAAATCGAAACCCTCGATTTCGCGGTTTTACTTATTGAACCGTTAAAATACCACAATAATCACAACAAAGACTCAATACAACATATATTAGCAGCCTACTAACAACACATGAGATGAATCAAAGCATACTTTCAGATTTAGACATCTAGGGTTTGAAACCCTAAAACCCAAAATCACTTACCTCTTCGATTTTAGAAATCGAGAATATGTTTCGGGTGTTTAATCCAACCTTCCCAAGCTTCTCTATGAAAAACCCCTGTTAAAATTGACCTAATTTCTCCCTTTTTGCTCTGAAATTCGACTGTGAAGTATTTTTGTTCGTAATGGAGAAAATGAGGTCAAAAACTTCTTTTTAAAGAAATGAGTCAAACGGAACCCGACCCGGGTTTTTGGACACGACCCGGGTTATTCTACGAGATATTCACCGTTTGATTCAGTAGGTCATACACGACCCGGGTTTTTGGACACGGCCCGGGTTTGTCCCGTAGAGTCCAATACAACTTCTAAAAACCCTCTACACGACCCGTGTGGCTTAGCCACGACCCGTGTACTCTATCTTTGACATTTTTAAGGTTTAAATTCTTCCCAAATGAACTCCTAATCATCTTAACTTACATAATAACTTAGTAACTCTTATTTATACTAAGATTAACTCAAGTTTACTTACCGAAAGTATTATGGCATTACATCATGATGTAAGACTACAACAGTCATTCGTATGTGGATGTAATATTATTAGCAGTGAGCTGTGGTAGCATACGTATGGATTATATGCCTAGTTATATGTCCATATTAGGATACCGCTATACATGAGGCGGTACAATAAGAAAGTTCGAGACCCTTATTAGATAACTAGGGTAAGTCAGACAGTGTAAAGTAATCCAGAGGAAAGTTCAAGTAATCTGAGCAGTCAAGATGTAGAAATTTCAAGTTATGGATCATGTTAACCCAAGTGACACCATTGAGAGTATGAAACAGTTTAAACGAGTAAGAAAGCTCGAGTCAGAAGGAAATGGTGAGCATCACCATATAGAATGAGTAGGAGGAACGTCTACAACACAAATTCTAGTGTGTTCAAGAGAATAGATGGATGATAATGCAACATCCAATTGAGATTCAAGAAAAAGCGATTCGAGTCGGTGGTTCGGCATAAGGAACCAATGTGAACCTAAGAGCCATAAAAGAGAGGTAATTTGATGACCTAGTGAGATAGAAGCAGAATCATAGATCAGTAATTTCGATGACGAAATTTAATTTAAGTGGGGAAGAGTTGTAACGCCCCGTTTTCAGTTAACTCTTTATTTAAATTACAAAAGTAATAATAAAGAATGGTTATAAATAATAAATGAGTTAAAATACAAACGAGGGGTCTAGAGTTAAATTATTGTGAACTAGTTTGATTGAAGTAAGTGAATGGGGAGTAAATATTGTCAAATTTGCATAGTTTATGGGGCGCTAGTGTAAGTAATTGGCAAAATAAAAGGTTAGATATATAAAAATAAAAGGTTACATATATAAATATACACAATTTGATCTAGAGGTGCACAAACCAGATTTTTTTCAAAACCGGATCGGATTTGGTCAATAAAGTCATCACCGGTTTGGGCCAAAATCGGACCGGTTTGAAACCGGTTTCTACCAAATATTATTCTCAAAATCGGTTTGGGTCAACGTGGTCAAAACCAGTTTAAAACCAGTTTAACAAACCGATTCGGCCAAAACTGGTTTCAATTCGGTTTTAAATTTCATATATCTAAACCGGTTCGAATCGGATCGGTTTGAGAGAAACCGGATTCGGATCATAAACCGGTTTTTTTGTGCACCTCTAATTTGATCAATGATTTAGTTTATTTTAGTAGTCCGCAGAATTTAAAAAATAGACAATATTTTTATTGTGGATTCCAGACATTTCGTCCACATTTTCTATTGCAGATGTCTGTAGATATGGTCCGCTGACTGCAGCCAATTTAGTAAATTTATCTCTTAAAAACAAACACCGTCTAAATGATTATAGTAATCTCTTAAAAAAAAAACTCTCATTTTCAATGGTAAAAACTTCGTAAAAACTTGTCCAAATTCTAAACTGCTTAAGATCTATCTGATTATATAAATTGATACAGATTAATATATAAATACATAAACTGATAAGATATTAAATTTAGATTTTGGATAATGTCATGTTCCATAATGGAGGCATGGAGCTGGACTGCTGGACTCATTTCTTCCACAAACTACAATGGTTTAAGGCCCATTAATCTTACATATTATTAGGCTTCGTTTGGTAGGCTCGTTGTAGGCTTCATAATAAACCCAAGAAATATTTCAGTTGGGCTTAATAGGAGTCATAACAAGACCGTTAAAGACAAGTAGAATCGATATTTCAAGCCACCAATTTGATATTATTGGCTTATTGCTATATTTATTAATTGGTATGCGTATAGTTAAAAAAGATAAATTGCATTTAAAAACCATAAAAAATTATTCGCTATAACAACTATAAAAAGTAGGAGTTTGTCTCTAAAAAATCACATTTGTTCGGAATTTAACTAAATAATTATTACCATCACAAAAGGTTCATCGCATATTTATTTTTCTAACTTTTTCCGACATAGAGCGATACCGCTAACGGCTCGTTGTAATGTAATTCTTCGCAATAAACTTTTATGGGAGAATGAAGTCCCGCTAATTACCCGTGCACATTTATATTCAGTAATTACTAGCAAGAAAGCTTATTTATTCTTCACATGTACATATGTATTCATGGTTCGCATTAAAATTCAAATTCAATTTGTTTCTCCCAAAGCTATTGTTACAAAAAGACATATTAACTGAACTGTGCTATACGCTCATGTTACATTGTTTATTACTAGCAGATAGTATTTTGTAATTATTTAAGGGGTTTGTGTTTTTACCACACAATAGTATAATCAACGGTCTCTAATTATTTAAAGTTGTACGTATAATTCTGAAATAATTAGGAAAACTAATAATGAGGGTATATGCGGACGTTGTAACTTGCGTCTACCTGCATCTTCTTTTAGTGATTACACTGCCTCAATGAGACTCAGTCAACATTATGCTTGCAACTCTGAATCGTCGAGTAAGCATGTGTATATTTGTTTCCCTTATATTCACCATGATCTTTAGAGGGCTATAAGAATGTGTTGGAAAAGAAAATGATGTTGCAAATAACTAGTTGTCGCGTTATCCATATGGATCCCATTTTCCCATTTTGTTTTGGGAAACATCCATATTGTTCATCATTATGTGTTGGACCACTAACTATCACTTTTAGACCACCCACTTTTGCTATCGGGCCACCCCCATACTATCAGACTACCCGCTCATATTTTTACTAGTAGATATATTGTACGACAAAACAAATTCTTTTTTTCTTTTTGGGGTTGACTACTTATACCCCTTTTTTTTCTACCTTCTACCCACTAATAATTATTTTACTTTTTTCCTAAAATAAGTGTAATTATGACATAATAATTCTATTTTTGTTTATAATCATTGTTAAATTATTAGATAATAATCATTAGATTTATATAAAATTTTAATTAATTAGATTTATAATAATCATTTAATTTTTTTAACATATAAAAAACCATCTCGTTCAACCTCTTATTTCTTGAGCAAAAATTATCTCTAGCAAAAACGAAAATCCTTTCATTCCTTAAATAGTTTTAAAAAAATGTTAAATTTTTTTATCTCCAGCAAAGATTAAATAGTTTAGAAAATATGTTTAAAAACAAAAAAGGAAGAAAACCCTAACAGACTATCGTATCTCCAGCAAAAAAACTCATTCATTCCTTCCGGCTGCACCTCTCAAAATCTCTCGACTGCCTTCTCGCTCGACCTCTCAAAATAAGAAGCGTTAGTTTAGAAAATCTGAAAAAAAAAACCTAATGCTACTAACTCCATGCCGCCTCTCTCTCTCTCTCTCTCGCCGTCGGCTCAACGCCTCACTGCCGGCATTGTCTGTGTGACCGCCGGCAACATCATTGCTAATATTTGTTAAGAATAATTATATTTTGAAAACATGTAATATTTAGAAAAAAAAATATGTCATATATCGACAATCTAGTTGCTCAACCTTGAAAAAATATGTTTTTAAAAAAAAATATGGACACATATTTGTTAAGAATAATTATATTTTGAAAACATGTAATATTTAGAAAAAATATGTCATATATCGACAATCTAGTTGCTAATATTTATTGCATGTTTATATTAAATAAAATTAATATATTAAAAGATAATGTCTATTGATAGTAATATTAAAAAACTAAAGACAAAATTTAAATTGAATATAAGTTAAAGGGTTAGAACTGTAAATAACATATATAAAGTGAATTAACACCAACATTTGAAAAACTTTGACTTTTTGTATATACACTAACTGTTCGTGTATTTAGGAATACCCAATAAGTTTGATTGAAATTAATTGGAGGTGATTAATTAAAGTTCCAAGAAACCAGCCGTAATTAATTAGAGGTGATTAATTAAAGTTTCAAGAAATCATCCGTACATTTTACCAAACAAACAATGATAGCGGGGGTAAATGAAGTAAATAAGGGGTATGAAAAGTAGGACCCTTTCTTTTTAGGTATTATTATTTTTTTGTAATATTGTCGTTTGACACTTTTAATATTTGTGTTTGATACTTAGAAATATTGCTATTTGGTATTAAGAAATTTTGCCACTTGCTGATTATTCGCGATTTGTTATAATTGAGTGGCATAAACCGACTTCACTCAACAACGAGTTCCTCTTTACAAAGTTCATTTGTTGATGTAAACAGATCATCACTTAAACTAGATTGTCTGATTCAAGTTCATTAAAAGTTTAGACCATATCATCAAAACGAATATCATATTTGGTCCATTCATGCTTGGGACCGGCACAAATTTTAGTGTTCAGAGCTCTTAGGACATTATATTTCTTGATGATAGAATACATTTTCTGATTGTGCGTTGCAATAATATCATTTTGTTTCAGCATAGTAGAGTATTGTTCGGTAGCAATCTGATGAGCTTCACTTTTGTCTATTCAAATTCTTTCCATATTGGCTATGGTCCTCTTATATTCATCAGATTTGTACCGACAAGTTTGTAGTTCAGATTTATAAACAGTAAGAGCACCCTGAAATTGATCACATTCCTTAGTGCGTTAAATTATCATGTTTTGAATCTGATCAATGAACGGCTGGAAATATTCAATAGTTAAGTATGAATCATGAAGCATTCCTCAAACCTCTTCAACTACGAGTCGATGTAAAGGAGAAGCAATGTCGCCTGCCATGAAGTAGACACATGTTTATGAGTCTCCCTCCTCTACGGGTTCAACTTTGTCATTAGATGGACAAATCTCCATGCCTAGTGCATCCATCACCATTCATGCTTTTTCCTTTGATTATCTTTCCACCATTTGATTCCTTGTTCAGATAGTATGTTGTCTCTTTTTGTCTACTTCACCTTAGACTTGCAGTCCTTGGCATAGTGATCCGAACCTTCACAATTGTAGCATATGATTTCATCCATTTTACAAGGCTTATATTTGGACGCAAATAGATTTGAGGTCTTATTTTGATTGAAAGGTTAGTTGCCTCCGTGGATATTTCCTAAATTTTGATTATAATGTTGTGATTATTTAAAATTTTATTATTTAGAGTTACATGATGGTGTATTCACATAAATTTTTAAAATTTGGGTTGAAGTTACTCATTAAAGCCAATATTTATTCGTATTCAACATCGACATATGGTTCTTGAGTTGGTGATATATTGCTCATAAAAGTACTTTGTATGTTGGAAAAGACATTTTGATGTATGCAAGTTGATCGGGCACAAACGTTTTTTGAGCAAAATTGCCTATTTGTACACAAAAGGTGTTTGCACATACATTGGATTTCCATATCAAATTGAGGTTGTCATGTGAACTGATTTGGAATTGGTTTTGAAACCTGATTTGACTTAATTAACTAATTAGAACCAAGGTTATAAAACTATGAGTTTTGAAACTTTTGATAATTTGGTTTTGAGGTAAACTAGATCCAACTACCGATTGAATATAAGTAAAGCCAAATAGCCTTTATAGAGTTGTGCGTTCATGTTAACAATGGCTTTATGGACTTAAAGTTCACCATACAAATCATAAAGTGAAATAGTTTTGATTGGAGTGGTTTGTGTAATCAGCATTTTAACATCATCCCATTTAGGAGTTAAAGTGTTTAAAAATTTAAGGTTAGTTTCCTCTTGGGTCCTTTGTCCACCAAACATTTTTAGTCGGTAAATGAAAATGTTGTAACGCGTGTAATCATCATAAACATATTCATCGAGATTCATTCTAAACGCATAAATTTCATTCATTGCAGCTTTCTTTCGACTAGCCATGAATTTGACTGTCCCCTCAAATTGTTTTCTTGAAGGCCTCCCATACACTCTAAGGAGTTCCTTTTTTCTAATCTAGAATTTGGATAAAAATATCGTAGGGAAGACTCGAAAGAAGATCTTACATGACTTGAGCTTCAATCTTAATTCTTCTTCGTTGACCAACATCGGAGACAATAGGATCTTGAGCACCCATGGTTTGCAAAGTGGCTGCAGGCACATCAGGTGGTGGTACAACTACACTTGCTACAATTTCTGGAGAATGCTCTCTAGTTGAAATGTAATGACAGATTTCAGCTTAATGACCAGCAAGGTAAAATCGCATACGAGTCACCCAAGAAGAATATTTGATTGGAATAAGTATTGATACTCTTTTTGATCCACCAACGGTGTTGGCAATGGAAACGAAATACATGCTTAGTAAATTCTGGTTTTCAATTACTTTTTGTCATACCAACAAGTAATACAAAAACAATGCTTGGAAAATATTATTGATAATATTCGAAGGATTTGAAAATAAATTTCACCAAAAAGAAGGGTTTGAAATAGATTTTGACAAGTTTTAGAAACTAAAACAAGATCAAAAAGTGATTTGCATAAGGTTTTTGGGAAACTTCTAATGGACGAAAATTTAGATATGAACTGTCTGAAAAAATGAATGTTAATTAATTTGATTGAATTAAATGGTACTTTTTTAAACACAATAAATCAAAATAGAAAGTTACCCAAAAAGTACAATAGAATTTGGGAAAAACATAACTCAATCACAAGTTTCAAGGAATTAACAATCCAAAAGGTTTCAACACCCAAAAGTGATGAACAATGGATTGGAGATTTTACAATTCCAGAAAATATGATGCACTAGTAAAAGGTTTATCAAAAGTGAAACAAAACAAAACTTCATATATCCAAGATAAACATTACTATTAGTATAAAGAAGGTTTTGAACAATTAAAACAAAGAGTTTTCAGTGATTCTTCAGATTGGATTCAGATTACACGAGCTCTGATATCAGTTATTGAAATTTTTAAAACTCAAATGTAAATCAAAACACATGAACTCATAGTTTGAATAAACAACAAATTATAAATTAAGATCTTTAATGGAAAACAAGTACAGAAATAAGAACAATAGAAATTATAATAAGCTAGAATTGAAATAATAAAAGCCCATTAAAAGAGTTGTTTAAAATTTTCAAATGAGGAATATCATTGTACTTTAAAAATAACAACAATGGAGAAGATGAAGAAATTGCACAATTGCTCAATGAATGTGTGCAATGAGGAATAGTATAAAGTACAATCCTCTTCTTCTAAATCTTCAATCACGTATCATAATCTTTCAAAAGGAATGATGAGGTTGGAGTATATGCAAAATTTGTGAACGGACGTGATAAGGTATCAAATATGATAAAGATATAGGGTATATATAAGTTAGTAGTGGGTAGATGAAAAAATCCCATCAATAGGAAGGAAAGTGACACGTGTCCAATTAGGGTTTTGCTAACATGCACATTGAATCAAAGTTTGTTGTTGTTAACATGTGCTGACGTTTTTTTGACTATGTTAAGAAAGTGTTGTGGCATTGACGACGTTAAGTACTTTAACGAACCAAAAATTGAGGGGTAGTATATCAAGTCACAAGTAAGCTGTGACACCCCATTTCTACTGTTTGCAAATACTATGGTTTTTCATAAAGTTCATGAATACAAAAATACGGTTTATCAAAAACCGATAATTTACATGTTTAAAATTGTGGGTGTTACAAATCCATACCAAATCTAACCATAGTAAGCAAGAAAGGATTAAACCTTATGTCCAAGACAGGAGCTATGTGGGCTCCACACCAGCTAAACTTCATCCAATTATAGTATAGCTTTTAACCTGGAATACATGGCAAAACATAGAATACGTAAGACAATAATGTCTCGTGAGTTACATGAGTTTTAGACTCAAACCTTTAACTTCTTTTTTCCATCTTTTTGTAAGTTTATAACATAAAACTTCTGTCAAAACTTTATAGTAATAACATACTATAACTCTTTTCTTCTCGAAATCATTTTATAATATACTTTACAAAATAACATCTTTCAAAACTTTATAGCAGTAACATACTATAACTCTTTACTTTTCAAAATCAATTCATAACATACTTTACAAAAATAGCTTCTTTCTTACTTTCTTTGACTGGTTTTATAAGCTTGCTGGATTTTTATACTTAGGGCTTTAATCACCATAAGTGATACCCCAAGTCTCTATGGCTAGAAAGAACGGATCAATCCTCACCATAGAAGTGCTGAGGCAATCTACTTCGCGATGGGGTTTTTCCCCAGTAGACCCCTTACCTAATCCGGGTAGGTTGGAACATAGTTCCCTTACTAACACTGCTTGCTACAATTACCAGTCATACAAATCATTTTCTGCTTACTTTAACAATTACTTACTTACATAGTGACTAATTGCCAAACTTCATCATTTCTTGTCTTTATGGCTGAATGCCAATTTCATAACTTTTGTTTCACATAAACCATATGTTTAAAACATGTCTTTATAACATTTTAGGCTTAATGCCAAATCATACTTTCCAAACATCTTATGGCTATATGCCCATTCATACTTGAAAACATATACAATTTGTAACCAAAATATACTTCTTAAACACATTATGGCTATATGCTTATCCATACTTTCAAACATGTACAAATTGTATTTCAAACTATACTTTCACATAATTAGTACATAGACAAATATACTTTCACTTAATATAATTTGTAGTTCAAAACTTAGCTTCAAATATAGCATTATACTTTCACAACAATTTAGAAACAATACTCTTGCATATAATTCCACATATAGAAATTTTATAGAAAAATCTTGAAAATACTTACTTGCCATGTACCCCAGAATGGGTAAAAATACTGCATGTACTCACCTCATGTATTGCTAGAAGATTGACTACACGTTCCTTGTATTAATACTCTTTTGAACCAATAATCACTTTGCATGAACCTATATTTAACATATTATACATTAAAATTCATGCTAACTGACTCTATAACTCCTTATAGTCCTTATTATACCAATATAGGTCATAACAAGTCTATAACTTTTAAATGACCAACTTTAGTTAAATCGTATTTTATACGTATTTTACTACAGTACCCTCGGAGGGTCGTATTTCGATTCCGACAATTTTCCATGAAGTCTTAGACTATAATGGACTTATGTTTAAAATTTGAGGTCAAATGGACAAGTCTAGCATCAAGTTTCAAAAAATGAACCAAACTAATTTACTCTTAACAGAGAGCAGGAGAAGTTTGATCAATTTTCTGCAGCCGCTGGATCGCGACCCGATCCTAAGGGGGATCGCGACGCGACCTCGTCTGGTGCGACTAGATGCTCAATTTTTATGCTACAAATTACCATTTTCCCATATTAAGCCCTTAATGCACGACTTAATCACTAGGGATTGTTCCAAGAGCAAAACCATTCATTTTATTCTAGTTTCTAAACCATTGAAATCATAGATTTAAATCATTTTCCAAACATTCCCGTTTTTGCATTTTTGGTCCAAAACCGAAATTGTCCAATATTAATTACTTCTGCTGATTTTTTTTTTTAAAAACTAAAACATTTGGAATTCATTATAACCCATTAAGATCAAGTTGATTATAAGAACTTGTAATCTAGGGTTCTTGATCAAAATTCCAAATCTTCAACAATAACAATCTACTTTCAATTTGATATGTGTTCTCACAACATAAACAGGTTTGCTACTTAACAATCATGTAACCCTCTTGGATCATTAATGGAATTTATTTTCCAGTTCATCCAAAGAAGAATACTCACAAAACTTAGGTTAGAGATCATAACTAACCTTTTATGACTTTGAAATCTTCAATTCCTACCTTGCTTCTTCGATTTCTTGCTTCAATCTTCAAAGATTTCCAGATTTCGCATGACCAAAACTCTTCCCGTAGCTTCCAAATGATCAGCTCAAGAAATGAGATATTTCTGATTTTTATATTTCCAGATTTTACACTCTAACCCCTCAAGTGTCATTTCTTGAACTTTGGCCACAATAATCAAGTTTTATCTCATAAAACTTCATTTCTTACACCTTTGCCACAAGCAAACAATATTTTTACATATTTGGTCCTTCACATGGTCAAATGACCAAATTACCCTTTTATGGTAAAATGTCCAAATTACTCTTCTTCACCAATCTTTTTCCAAACTCTTGGAATTTTACTACATTTCCCCGCTACATTAATTTACAACCTTCAAAATTTTTGGTCCTTACCTTAAGCATTATCTCGAATATAAATTCAAGATTTTTGGGTCGTTACATAAGAAGCTTAAGTGCATTAAATAGATTTTATGGGGTCTGGTCTTCATGATAACGTGGTGTCGGATATTGGTGTCTACGGTGCAGGGCTCTCAATATTTTTCAGATTCTGCAGTATGAATGGCAAGATTTTGCGGTCTGATTACTTTGATTTTGTAGGGTTGGCAAGATCTTGCAGGACATAGATCATACAAAAACTACGGTTGCAAGAACAGTTTTGTGGACCCAGTTAGTTGTTTTTGTGGTGTCATTTCAAGTTACTTTTCCAGGGTCAAGGGACTAAGGAAAAATCTAAATTTTCGACCAAGTCACTTTTAGGTAAAATTCTTAAGTCATTTCAGCAATGATCACATACTTATAATTTCCATCATTATTAATAAGTTGGTATCTTCTGCTTAAACTGCTCGAGGAATATGATAATCCTAGTAGATTTTTATAAATTCCAGCAAAGATATGATTGCTAAATTTATATCAATTACCTCGTGATAAGAATACATTATATTAAGTATTATAAAAATGAGGTGTAGATGGATGTGATAGTTATAACAGACATGTCTTAGCTACCCATGCCAGAAAACTTCTGAAAGGATAAGCTCAAAGGCAATGATAATAACTAGATATATATGATGGTTATTGTTAAGTAGATGGATGTGATAGTATGTGTTAAAGACAAACAAAAGTTTTATCACTTGGACCAAGATAACACAATAATATTATGTATATATGGATAAAAAAATAGACTATATACAATATGCTAGAAGATGCTTCAATAGGCCTAACCTAAATAAACGTCTGTCTTGCCTAACTTTGAACAAGGGAGACTTGATAACATTACTCTTTCTGAATATAGTTATGGAGATACAACGGAATGATCAAAATGAACCTAAGGGAAAGTAAGTATGAATGATAAAAAGCTTTAACAAAGAAAGATATAATGTCTAGGATGAGTCTAAACTAAACAACAAAAACAAACCTATAAAGGTTTAAGAAATGTAAAACGACAAGACTAACTCCTGATACACCTAACATGGCATAATGATCTGGGTATCATGGAACATGTACACTAAACATTTGATGACATACCTAGTTTTGAAAAGTTAATAAAACACTATGAATTGATCAATGACTAGTTACATGAAAATGTGAAACCTTAATCAATGCAAGGAAAATCTGAATAGGATTTTCAACAATTATTCTCAGTAAGGTCCCTGGCTATAGGACACACCACATGCCGTAAATGTTATCACTTTCCTCTCCCTAAATTATTTACTACTTACTTGTTTATGAATCCCATCCTTGAATGATCATAACTAAAGCGTCTGAGTATATTCACAAGGTCCCCACCTCAAGTAGATGAGTGACATATTCTCATTGTGATTAGGTACCCATCTTTGAAGCTTTATAGGATCCTCATATTATATTATTGTTTTGGAATAATAGATTTTTGAGCATTTGTTTTTGTGATTAATTTATGTATGTCTACTAAATGTTTTTATCTATTACCTATATTCTAACTTACATGGAAGATATTACTCATCGTCCACTGAGACCCCACTTCAGCATATCATTTCTTTTATCATTATGGAAATTTCCTTGACAAACTTTGGACAATTAACTATTTTTTGGATTTATTCGGATCAATCCTCTACTAGTATGTTTTTGTCTTAGAAAAATATGTCATTTACATTCTTTATAAGGTTCACAGGTCTAAATACAAATGGATACCACTCATATTGATATCTAGTTACAATTTAGGTCTCATAACCCTCTTTTTTAGGCTCTGACTTTTTTTACACTATTGCCGGAGCACTTTAGTATCTCTTTTTCACCCATCTAGATCTCAAGTATGGGGTTTATAAGACATGTCCTTACATTCATTATCCTTAAGAACCTCATTTTTTGTCTTTCAAGCATTGTGCTATGCTCAGGGCACCATGGATCTTAGCCTTTATATTTATGCTTCTCATGCTGATAAACTTATTTATATATTTATGCGAATTGGGGAGGTTGCCCCTATACTCGGTGCCCTATGTCTAACTAATGTGTTTACCTCGGTGAAAATATTGTTTCGTGGTCCTCCAATTTGTTGGAAATAGTGTGCAAGGAATACATAAAATTTTGCACTACCTATTTTCTGTGAGACTATGAGGCCACACGCTAAAATTCATAAAAGATTCGTTGTAAATAATAATTTTATTATATATATATATATATATATATATATATATATATATATATATATATATATATATATATACACACACACACACACACATATATATATATATATATATATATATACATACATATACATACATATATATACATACATACATACATACATATATATATATATATATATATATATATATATATATAAAAAATTTATCAACAAAATAAATATTTAAATAAAAGAGTTTTATTTATTATTTGCCAAGCTAAAGAAAAACTAGATAAAAGGTTTCATTTAAATAACTAAATAAATATGTTATTTAATTATAAGAAAATAATTAATTAAAGTAATTAATCATTTGTTTTGGTCTAACTTGATTAATGGTTTAAAATCCTAGCCTAAAGCCCACCACACCATTAAGGAAAGTAGCATATTGGTTTTTGGTAAAAGTTACCAAGAAACCCTGGTAGCATCTCTTTATCCTTTACCAACCCCTTAACCATGAAATTATGAGACCTCCTAAGGGTGTTAGAATGTTAATTTTATTCATTTATGGTGGAATTGGTTACAACTGTGATGGTTGAAGATTTGATAGTTATCTATATTGGCTTGTGTAGACACATCATACTAACAACATGTTTTGGTTGCCATCCCATATACCAGAGGTCCTATGCTTCAAGGGTATGATTTCTAAACCTTATATGGCTTTTTCTAAGTTGGTAATATTATTTCTAAGTGGATTCATGGCTTTCGGGTTAAAGTTTTGAATTTACTGTTTTCCCTGCAAAATCTATTTTCTACAATTGTCTTAGATGTAACGCCCCAACTTTTACAAACCATTATCATTACATAAAAACATATTTTTACAAAATACGGTTTACCAAAAACCATTGTATTCGTTTTTAAATACAAAAAATGGTGTTACAAACACATATCAAACAACCATAAGTTTAAGTAAAATGATTTAATCAATACCAATACGTGATAGCTGTATCCAGCTCCACTCTTTTACATTCTAGGACTTATTTTACAACTTCAAACTATCTCACAGCTTCATACCTGAACCTGGAATACATGGCATAAAATAGAATACGTAAGACAAAATGTCTCGTGAGTTTCATGAGTTTTAGACTCAACCATTAAATTTCTTTTCCGATCATTTATAAAAATTTATAACATAAACCATTGTCAAAACTACATAGTATAAATATACTATACCTTTTTACTTTTCAAAATCATCTTATATCAAACTTTGCAAAAATAACATCTTTTATACTTTCTTTGACTAGTCTTATAAACTTGCTGGAATTTTTATACTTAGGGCGTTAATCACTATAAGTGATACCCCAAGTCTCTACAGCTAGAAAGAACGGATCAATACTAACAGTAGAAGTGCTGAGGCAGTCTACTTCGCGAAGGGGGTTTTCCCCAGTAGACTCCTTACCTAACCCGGGTAGGTTGGAACATAGTTCTCTTACTAACATTGCTAGCCACAATACCAGTCAAACATAAAATACTTTTCTGGAAACTAAAACAGTACTTGCACAAGAAATGGCTAAATGCCAAGCTTTTGACTCAAACATATTTCTAACATAATCTAGGCTATTGCCAGGAATCATACTTTCAAATATAGCAGTTAACTTTCTATTTAAGCTAGAAAATGTATCATTCTTGCAATATTTTCACACATAAAAATAGTATATGAAATCTGAAAAATACTTACTTACTTGCCATGTATCCCAAAATGGGTAAAAATACTACATGTACTCACCTTATAGGTCTTGAAAGGTTGACTAAGCGTTCCTTGGTTCTTTACCCTTCCGATGATGTTCAATCACTTGACTTGCACCTATATTTAATATATCATACATTAACATCCATTCTATGACTCTATAACTCATTAGAATCCTTATTATACTAATACGGGTCATAACGGGAGTGAATTGCATGAATTCGGGTCACACGGGTCGTGTACGGGTCATACGGGGTCATGTAAGGCTTCCAAGATGTCCAAACCACCTGTCCCAGTTTACCCGGGTCGTGTTAAAACTACACGGGTCGTGTAACTCACTGCAGACCCCATTTTCAGCTCCAGATTTTTGTTCCTTTTTTGCAGTTTTAGTCCATTTCTGGATTCAGTTTGTTTCCAAACTTAACGAAACTTTGACAATATGTTCTATTAACCTTCTAACATGTTAAGAACATATTTTTAATCCCATTAAGTCTTATTTAGTTCATGACTTAATGGTTAAGACCATGGGATATCACAAGAGCTCTAAAGAAGCTCATGTGCCATAAATTCCAATATAAGGGTCCATTTCTTTCTATCTTTTATATATATCTTTATATGATCAAGGGGAGATAAATTAGGGGTTTTATAAACCAAAACATACTTTGTTAATCACCAATTCATGACTCTCATTATCCATTTCTATGGGTTTCATTCATGGAATCACCAATTCCATTCCACCCTTCCAATTACCATTTTCCTGCACATTTTTAATCTTTGATCTGCTTGGTTCCAACTCACATCCAATTCAATTAAAGGTTAAAACATGATATTTAGAGTATTACTAATCCTCCTAAACAACACTTATTACCCCCTAAACATTAGAATCAAACCAATCTTCATAAACCCAAATTCTAGGGTTCTTGAGCAAAATTCTCAATTCCTTTGCTTCTAGTTGTTTCCAAAGGTGGAATTGAGTTCCAATGATGTGTAGAACATGATTCAAAGGTTAGAAACTTAAAACAAACCTCACAAAACATCTGAATTTCGTTTCCACCCATTCAAAATAACTCAAAATGGTTTAACTAGCTTACAAGGGTGAAATTCTCACCTTAGATGAATTGGAAGTCACAATCTTCAAGCTTGATTCTTCAATTCCTGCTCCAATTCTCCAGAAATTTCAAAGTCTCGCTCTCTCCTTGTCTTGCTGAAGATATTTCCTGAATCAAATGGAGAGAACCAGAAGTTTCTCTCTATTTATACTTCCAATTTTCCAGTTTAACCCCTCAGGTTCTCTTCCTTGAACTTTTGACACCAAGAATCTAACTTTTATCACATAAGGTTTTATTTCTTACATTTTTAGTCCAAAAGACTAAAATATAATTTTATAATAATTTATGGATTTGGTCAAATGACCAAATTACCCTTACAAACATAATTTCTCATAAAAATACATATAAAGCTTTAAATTACGCACAACTTATTTTACATATTTATATTATTAATTTAGGTCGTTTCATCTACCTCCCCCTAATTAGGATTCCGTCCTCGGAATCGCTTCATAATCCACAAAATTAGGGTATCTTTTCTTCATGCTCTCCAAAGTTTCCCAAGTCAAGTCTGAGCCCAGTGAATGCTTCCATTTGACCAATACTAGGTCAATTTCTCTGTTCCTTAGTTTCTTGGTTTTCACTTCTAACATCGCTTCGGGTTCTTCAATTAATCTGTTGGGTGTTTCCACCCTTACTTCTTCTAGAGGAATGGTTAATTCCTTCTTTCCAAAGTACTTCTTAAGATAACATACATGAAATGTATCATGTATTCCTCTGAGTTCTGGTGGTAGCTCTAGTTTGAATGCTTGTAAACCGATTCTTTTCAGAATTTTGAAGGGTCCAATATATCTTGGACTCAACTTCCCTCTCTTTCCGAATCTTATCACCCCCTTCCAAGGTGATACTTTTATCATCACCAAATCGCCTTCTTTTAAATCATAAGGTCTTTTCTTCAAATTTGAGTAGCTTCTTTGGCGATCTTGCGCGGCTTTCATGTTGGCTCGTATCACACCAATCTTTTCATTCGTCATTCTTACAATTTCTGGCCCAGTGAGTTTTGTTTCACCAGCTTCTAACCAACACACTGGCGTTCTACACTTTCTACCGTATAACGCTTCAAAAGGCGGCATCTTGATGCTTGAGTGATAACTGTTGTTATACGAGAATTCTACCAATGGTAAGTGCTCATCCCAATTACCTCCAAAATCAATGGCACATGATCTCAACATGTCTTCCAATGTCTGGATAGTACGTTCACTTTGTCCATCTGTCTGAGGATGATAGGCTGTACTCATCTTGATTCGAGTTCCCATCCTTTCTTGTAGAGCATCCCAAAAGTCGGACGTGAATCGAGGATCTCTGTCAGAAACTATGGACAATGGTGCTCCATGAATTCTGATCACTTCATCAATGTACAGCTGAGCTAGTACTCCAATTGGTGTAGTTTCTTTATACGCGAGAAATAGGGCACTTTTGGTCAATCTGTCAACAATGACCCATATACTATCGTGTCCCTTTCGCATTCTTGGCAGTCCTATAACAAAATCCATGGTCACTTCTTCCCACTTCCCTGCTGGTATCTGCAACGACTGCGCACTACCATACGGCACCTGATGTTCTGCTTTTACTTGTGCACAGGTCTCACAGTGGGATATGTACTTTGCTATTCTCTTTTTCATCCCTGGCCACCAGTAATGCTGCTTCAAATCTTGATATGTTTTCGTACTTCCAGGATGTATAGAATACTTGGATTTGTGAGAATCATCCAAGACTATCTTTCTGGTTTTTCCATATTTGGGAACCCAAATACGTCCTTTAAAAGTACGCAATCCTTGTGTATTTACTTCAAACACTACCTTCTTTCCAAGTTTTTCTTTCTTTACATTATCTTCGGTTAAGGCACTTTCTTGAGCTTCTTTAATCTTCTGAATTAAAGTTGAGACTACTTCAATTCTCATGGACCTCCCTTTAACAACTTTTTCACGAACCTTTCGGCTTAGGGCATCGGCTACCACGTTAGCCTTTCCTTCGTGATATATTATTTCGCAATCATAGTCATTCACCAACTCAATCCACCGTGTCTGTCTTAGATTTAATTCTTTCTGAGTGAAGAGATATTGTAGACTTTTATGATCTGTATATATCTTGCATTTCGTCCCATACAAATAGTGTCTCCAGATCTTCAATGCGAACACAATCGCAGCCAATTCCAGATCATGAGTAGTATAACGTGTTTCTGCATCTTTTAGCTGTCTAGAGGCATAGGCAATAACTTTGCCCCGTTGCATAAGCACACAACCGAGACCTCTATTAGACGCATCACTGTATACTACAAACTCTTCTATGCCTTCTGGTAAAGATAATACTGGAGCTTCACAAAGCTTCTTCTTCAATATCTCGAAGGCTTCTTGTTGTTTTTCTCCCCAGACAAACTTCACCTCTTTCCGGGTTAACTGAGTCAATGGCACTGCTATTTTAGAAAAATCTTGAATAAATCGTCGGTAATAACCGGCTAACCCAAGAAAACTCCTAACTTCTGTAGGTGTCTTCGGTGGCTCCCATTTCATTACCGCTTCTATTTTTGCTGGGTCCACTGTAATACCTTCAGCTGAAACAACATGACCCAGGAATTGAACTTCCCGCAACCAAAAGTCACACTTTGATAACTTCACGTATAACTGTTCATTCTTCAAGGTACGCAGCACTTCATGTAGGTGCACTTCATGTTCTGCTTCACTTTTTGAATAGACTAAAATATCATCAATGAAAACGATGACAAATCTGTCAAGAAAAGGTTTACAGACCCTATTCATGAGGTCCATAAACACCGCTGGGGCATTAGTGAGGCCGAATGGCATTACTAAAAATTCATAGTGACCATATCGAGTTCGGAATGCAGTCTTACATACATCTTCATCCTTCACCCGCACTTGATGATATCCGGAACGAATATCAATTTTAGAGAAATAACTAGCTCCCTGCAACTGATCGAATAAATCATCAATTCGTGGCAAAGGGTATCGATTCTTGATGGTCACCTTATTGAGGTCGCGATAATCTATACACATACGCATAGTACCATCCTTCTTCTTGACAAATAACACTGGAGCTCCCCAAGGAGAAGAGCTGGGACGAATAAACCCCTTGTCAAGAAGTTCTTGCAACTGAGACATGAGTTCTCTCATCTCTGTAGGAGCAAGACGGTACGGCGCCCGAGCAATGGGACTTGCTCCAGGGACCAGATCAATACGAAATTTGACTTGCCTAATGGGTGGTAACCCACGTAAGTCATCAGGAAAAACTTCGGGGAATTCATTGACCACTTTTATATCTTCCATCTTCTGCTTCTCTTTCTTCCCATTCATCACATAAGCGATAAATGATTCACACCCTTTATGGATGCATTTACGGGCCTTAATAGCAGTGATGAGACTTTGCATGTTCTTTCGACGTTCCCCGTATATGTAAACTTTACTACCATCAGGCATTTTGATCGATACTATCCGTTTCCCACAAAGAATTTTAGCATTATGAGCTCCGAGCCAATCCATCCTAATAACATTATCGAATCCTTTAATCCCGATAGGTAGCAAGTCTGCCTTTAAGATTCGCCCATTAATCTCAATCGGACATTCCTCATACACATGACGTACCGTAACTAGTTCTCCATTCGCGACTTCTATTACACATGTATCATCTAATGGTTTCATTGGTGTGTTCAGACGCTTACTAAATTCATGGGACACAAAAGAGAAATGTGCTCCAGAATCAAAAAGAACATAAGCAGGTTGTGAGTTTACAATGAGTGTACCTGCCACCACGTCCTGATCCTCTTTGGCCTCTTCAAGGGTCATCTGAAATGCTCTCCCTTTCGTCTTTGCCGGCTCCGTCTTTTTATTACTTGCAGTGGAAACTAATGTCTCATTCTTCTTCTTGGGACAATTGGTACTGTAATGGCCTTTTTCGTGGCAATTGTAACATTCCACTTCGCTAATATCTTTCACTTTGCAATCCCTGGCTTGGTGACCCGGAAGACCACATTTGTAGCACCCACTAGTGCCCTTCTTGCATTCTCCACTGTGCCTCTTTCCACACTTCTTACATTCTTTGACCTCACTTTGCTTAGAAAATCCCGATGAAAAACGACTCTTCTTGCTTGCTCCAGAGATTCCTGATGACTTTCGCTTCTCCCCAAAAGCTTGTCGTTCTTTGACCTTTTTCTCTATCATACACTCAACTCTAGCCGCAGATTCAATGGCTTCATCGAGAGTAGTAGCCTTGCCAACTTCCAATGAGTAGTCTCCCGGCAACCCATTAACATACCGGTTTATCCTTCCAGCCTCAGTCGGTAATGTATCTTCCAAAAACGGCAACATCTCACAAAACTTCTTAGTGTACTCATCAACTGTTTGTTTTTCCTTTACAAGAGCAAAGAATTCATTAATCAAGTTCTCCCGATGCCTAGCTGAACAGAACTTGCCTTTCAACCGCTGAACAAACTCCTCCCAAGACAACGCATCCACAAACTCACTCCCCTTGGTTCGGCGGAGAGTATTCCACCAATTAAGAGCTTCCGCCTTTAGCATTTGAGAAGCAAATCCTACCTTCATATCCTCTTCGCAACGACAGATGCGAAGAACTTGTTCCATTTCAGTCAACCACCGAATAGTTATTCGCGGATCCATCTCCCCGTTGAACTCCTTTGGCCAACAGGACATAAAATCCTTGAAAGTACACGCTCCTTTAGTCTTGAACTGAGGCTGTGATTTGGAGGAAGAATCTCCCTGGGAAGAAGTCTGTCTTAGGTTGGTACCCTCAGGAGCCACACTTTTCTCACTATCTTCATTTTGTGATTTAGATCTTTCGCCTAATCGTTCATCTAGAAGGCGAGTCATTTCTTGTCGAGTTTGTACTTGGGAGTCATGTAATAACTTCTGAATTGCCTCCAATGTCAGTGGAGGTGGATCAACATTACCCCTAGAATTGCCTTCATCATTGGCTTGGGGTGGTCGGCGAGGAGCAGGAGGCCTTGGATTAGGATCTTGAGGTTCCGCATACGATCATTGGCCACTTCTAGTTCGCATTTTGCTATAAAATTCCAATACTTTAGTATTTCATTATATGTCATAAATATTAGATTACTACTACTTCCACCAGTTTCCCAGTAGTCCCTCGTGGCTACACTAGGCTCAATACGCGTCCTGTGATTACGATAATACGGGCCCATATTACCACAATCACCTACACATGTTGTTCCCAATGTTTCCACTTGGTTCTACTGTTCACTGGTATCAATTTGCTATTTTTAACTCATAAATATGCGCGTATAATTACACTAACAAATAATGTCTTAATTCCTTAAGACATAATAAAAACCATATGACTAACTATAACTCTTATTTCTCGAGTCTAAGCCTAGGAGTGGAATGATCCAATCCTAATTCGCTTAAACTATGGCTCTGATACCAACTCTGTAACGCCCCAACTTTTACAAACCATTATCATTACATAAAAACATATTTTTACAAAATACGGTTTACCAAAAACCATTGTATTCGTTTTTAAATACAACAAGGGGTGTTACAAACACATATCAAACAACCATAAGTTTAAGGAAAAGGATTTAATCAATACCAATACGTGATAGCTGTATCCAGCTCCACTCTTTTACATTCTAGGACTTATTTTACAACTTCAAACTATCTCACAGCTTCGTACCTGAACCTGGAATACATGGCATAAAATAGAATACGTAAGACAAAATGTCTCATGAGTTTCATGAGTTTTAGACTCAACCATTAAATTTCTTTTCCGATCATTTATAAAAATTTATAACATAAACCATTGTCAAAACTACATAGTATAAATATACTATACCTTTTTACTTTTCAAAATCATATTATATCAAACTTTGCAAAAATAACATCTTTTATACTTTCTTTGACTGGTCTTATAAACTTGCTGGAATTTTTATACTTAGGGCGTTAATCACTATAAGTGATACCCCAAGTCTCTACAGCTAGAAAGAACGGATCAATACTAACAGTAGAAGTGCTGAGGCAGTCTACTTCGCGAAGGGGGTTTTCCCCAGTAGACTCCTTACCTAACCCGGGTAGGTTGGAACATAGTTCCCTTACTAACATTGCTAGCCACAATACCAGTCAAACATAAAATACTTTTCTGGAAACTAAAACAGTACTTGCACAAGAAATGGCTAAATGCCAAGCTTTTGACTCAAACATATTTCTAACATAATCTAGGCTATTGCCAGGAATCATACTTTCAAATATAGCAGTTAACTTTCTATTTAAGCTAGAAAATGTATCATTCTTGCAATATTTTCACACATAAAAATAGTATATGAAATCTGAAAAATACTTACTTACTTGCCATGTATCCCAAAATGGGTAAAAATACTACATGTACTCACCTTATAGGTCTTGAAAGGTTGACTAAGCGTTCCTTGGTTCTTTACCCTTCCGATGATGTTCAATCACTTGACTTGCACCTATATTTAATATATCATACATTAACATCCATTCTATGACTCTATAACTCATTAGAATCCTTATTATACTAATACGGGTCATAACGGGAGTGAATTGCATGAATTCGGGTCACACGGGTCGTGTACGGGTCATACGGGGTCATGTAAGGCTTCCAAGATGTCCAAACCACCTGTCCCAGTTTACCCGGGTCGTGTTAAAACTACACGGGTCGTGTAACTCACTGCAGACCCCATTTTCAGCTCCAGATTTTTGTTCCTTTTTTGCAGTTTTAGTCCATTTCTGGATTTAGTTTGTTTCCAAACTTAACGAAACTTTGCCAATATGTTCTATTAACCTTCTAACATGTTAAGAACATATTTTTAATCCCATTAAGTCTTATTTAGTTCATGACTTAATGGTTAAGACCATGGGATATCACAAGAGCTCTAAAGAAGCTCATGTGCCATAAATTCCAATATAAGGGTCCATTTCTTTCTATCTTTTATATATATCTTTATATGATCAAGGGGAGATAAATTAGGGGTTTTATAAACCAAAACATACTTTGTTAATCACCAATTCATGATTCTCATTATCCATTTCTATGGGTTTCATTCATGGAATCACCAATTCCATTCCACCCTTCCAATTACCATTTTCCTGCACATTTTTAATCTTTGATCTGCTTGGTTCCAACTCACATCCAATTCAATTAAAGGTTAAAACATGATATTTAGAGTATTACTAATCCTCCTAAACAACACTTATTACCCCCTAAACATTAGAATCAAACCAATCTTCATAAACCCAAATTCTAGGGTTCTTGAGCAAAATTCTCAATTCCTTTGCTTCTAGTTGTTTCCAAAGGTGGAATTGAGTTCCAATGATGTGTAGAACATGATTCAAAGGTTAGAAACTTAAAACAAACCTCACAAAACATCTGAATTTCGTTTCCACCCATTCAAAATAACTCAAAATGGTTTAACTAGCTTACAAGGGTGAAATTCTCACCTTAGATGAATTGGAAGTCACAATCTTCAAGCTTGATTCTTCAATTCCTGCTCCAATTCTCTAGAAATTTCAAAGTCTCGCTCTCTCCTTGTCTTGCTGAAGATATTTCCCGAATCAAATGGAGAGAACCAGAAGTTTCTCTCTATTTATACTTCCAATTTTCCAGTTTAACCCCTCAGGTTCTCTTCCTTGAACTTTTGACACCAAAAATCTAACTTTTATCACATAAGGTTTTATTTCTTACATTTTTAGTCCAAAATACTAAAATATAATTTCATAATAATTTATGGATTTGGTCAAATGACCAAATTACCATTACAAACATAATTTCTCATAAAAATACATATAAAGCTTTAAATTACGCACAACTTATTTTACATATTTATATTATTAATTTAGGTCGTTTCAATAGATCACAACAAACTCCAACACAAATGTCAACCCGTAATCTCTTGCTTCATTACTACATAACATGTTTTTGTAAATGTAGTTGTCTAGGCATGTTGGTTCGTAATATCATGTGTGAACTTCACTCTTTTGTCACCAAGGCAACTATCATGTATTGTGATCATGTTAGTGTAGTCTTCATGTATTTAATCTAGTTCAACATGAACACATCAAACACATTTAAATTTATATTCATTGTATACATTATTAGGTGGCAACTTTTTAGGATTTTGCACATCATGTTCCTTTGTGTCTTTAATATACAGACATCTTTAGTAAAGTCCTTCCTTCTCGTATGTTATTAAACTTTAGAATTGGTTTTATGTTCATTCTTTATCACATGTTTAAATTGTTGGGAATACTAATGATGATTGGTGTTCTTATATATGTAGGCCTTAGTCATCTATTTGTATTGTGTATTATAGTCCCACACTCCCACTCATATCCTCGCCCATTCCTATTTGAATATATTTTTTGATTAAAGGAATGATAATTGGTTTCTAGGAATCACACTTGATTACATAAATTATATTCTTTTTGTACATTCATATGACATTATATATTTAACATAAAAATTATATATTAAAAAGGTTGGTTACTAAATGTTGAATTTGGTTTTACTTATCACTGTGACTTATGATGTGGAAGATAAACATGTTAAACTAGGTGAAGTTTTGTGTATGACATATAATACAATTATGTAGTTAAAATATTGATAAGTATATGTTGTTAAAAACAATCATGTTATTGTAATAAACTATGAAATATTAGTTCTTATATTGAATTGATTAAAACCTTTTAATTATTGTGAATTGTGTGATAAATAAGAAACATATTAGAACCATATCATCTTAATGTCTTTAGATATAGCTATATATAATTATCGATTTAGGTTTTACATTTAATATCATATTTAAATTAACAAATTAAATATAGTAGATCGATTAGAAAACGTTGTAGCATTAGATTGACAATAGTTTGTATATATAAACATATTTAAATTAATATATTAAGTATATATTATGTTAAAAATTGAATAGTTATCATTATAATTAGAATAATTAATAAGATTAATGTATTTAAAAATTAAATCAATGTTACGCAAGAGAAATATCTATTATGAAGTTTGCAACCCTAATTTCCCACACATTGTGCCTTGAATCCCTTGGTAGTTCCATATAAATCTCTTCCTATAAGAAGTTATGGAAGAAAGCATTCTTTGAATCAAGTTGCTCTAAATTCCAACCTTGAAGAGCACCAACAGACAAAAGAGTATGTATCAACATGCGTCTAACTATCATGATACATATCTCACAATTGTTCATCAATTCCATTATAAACAACCTTTGGAAGCCAATCATTTCTTGATTCCTATCATTTTTTACTTTATAAATCTGACCACTACCGATGAGACATTTCTCTTTCTTTGTTGGCACTAAACACCATGTCTTGTTTTGCTCCAAATGTTATATCTCCCCATACGTATACTAATTGTGAATCGCAATGACACATCCTTAAAGTTATTGGGCTCATCAAGAATGGATCCCTCTAACTAATATAACCTTTAATCAAAGCTCATGCTTGTAGAAAACCAATCTCCATGTCTAATGGTCAAATTTTGAATGCTTTAACTTTGTCGATTGGTACCAACTTAGAAAATTTCTTCAATATTATATCTACCTAAATTCAAATTCTTATTTAGGAGAGTGGAGTCATAACATCGAATTTTACACTAGGTTTGGATGGTTAAAAAGAGGAAATGCATTTAATAACTGGCTCCCCCAATGATTGGGGATGTAGTCTCAAAAGTACCATCGCCATTTGGAGGTCGCATGTCATGAAAATAAAGAAATATATGCCTTGGAGAATGATGATTCATTGAACATGACATAATGAGAATGAACGATATTATTTGACTCGAGCAACCAACTCATAATTCCCTTATAACGAAGGATGGCAACGGGATCAAACGATACCAAAATTAGGCTCTCCCTCTCCCGCCCCCGCTCCCGAATTCCCCCGTTTCCCCCGATACCGAATTCCACCGTTTCCTAGCCCCCGATCCCGCCCCTGAATTCTTAAATTAACCCCGCTTCCACCCCCGTTCCCCCGTTTTCCCTTTTGAGACTTGAAAAACAATGTTCCCAGAACCCCGACCCCGAAATCGCTAATAATTTAGCGTATATATATATATATATATATATATATATATATATATATATATATTTCAAATGAGAACCACTAAAAGGTTAAGAACCGTGAGAACCGATATATATATATATATATATATATATATATATATATATATATATATATATATATATATATATATATATATATATATATATATTTCAAATGAGAACCACTAAAAGGTTAAGAACCGTGAGAACCGATATTCACACATTAAGAATTATGTTTTTTTCATTTTTTTTTTGTTTTTTCACACTTGTTTATTATGTGAAAATATACCAAACTTAATAAATTTCCTTATTTTTCAATACGTTTTACAATATTCACAATATAATAAAATTTCTAGTTATTAAACTGTGAATTAGTGGTTCTCACAGTTCTCAACCTTTTAGTGGTTCTAATTTGAACCCTTCCCTATATATATATATATATATATATATATATATATATATATATATATATATTATTTATTATTTTATTTATATACAAACGGGGCCCCCGTGGGTGTTTCGGGACGAAACCCCCTGCTCCCCACTCGGCCCCGAAAAGCAAACGGGAGTGAAATTCTCCCCCGCCCCCGCTCCCGAATTTTTGAAAAAAAACTACCCCCGTATGGATTGGGATCCTAAGGAATCGAGGTCCCACGGGACTTTTTGCCACCCCTACTTATTTTTTAATCCACCAATGAAGCTTCATGGGTGAACCCAAAAACCGAAGTTGATGAAACTCATTTTTTAATCCACTAAAAATCTTGAAAATTAGAAGTAACCCTAGGTGATGGAATCCTCCTTCTTCATGTATACAAGTTTGGTTTTAAGGAAACCACATACAAATTCTTCAAGGGTTATGTATTTTTTATGTTTTGAATCACTTGCAAAACCCCGTGCATGTTTTTGTACTTAGATATAGAAATCATCGACATGGAAACTATCGATCTGGGTCTATAAATCTTGTTATTCGTCGAACACATATACCTTGTTGCGATTTGTGTCCTTGATTGGTCATGTGCTTATGGGGATTGCATGGTGTTATATTGAACTGATGAACACATGTTTTATATTGTTTATTATTAGAACTTAAACAAAAATACATGTAGGCGTCATGTAAGCCCTACCCAGACATAATGTGATCAAAATTTGCCAAGAAAATGTCGTATAGGCCTCTAAATCGGTGTTACTTGCTATAACATATAACAATGGCTAAATAAATGTGAAAATTGCTATATAGTGGCAAGCAGTAATTAACTGTCTCCTTTTGAGAAGTTTGATGTCAAGTGGTAACTACGTCCATTCTAAAAGTTTATAACTTAAAGGGCAAATTGATAAAAGAACGACTATTATGCTATCACGTTAGCTTTTCAAAACTATCAATACCTATCTGTGGTGTAACACGGATTTATAATTGTCTATATACGATAGAGTTTCCCCTTCTTCCATAATATATTTTTGAAAGTAAAATAATGACTTCACATATATTTCATAGTGCTTTAACATCTACATATGATGAAATCTCTCGTCTTTTTTAAACGGCTCTTTTAAAAAGTAAATATACGACTCAATCAAATGTATCTCACTATCGATGTCCATGGTCCCACTAAACTCGTTCAAATCCTAACGTTTTAGCAAATCTAACAGATCAAGAACATGATTTCAGAATTCTTGGACCAATCAACTATTAAATAATTCCCGAAAGACATACACCTACCATTTTACTTTGGTTGAACTAGTTTACTTTATTCAAACCAAATGTAAATATCCCTACCCTATATGAAACTATGCTTATTATTAATTAATTTATTATTTTGATAAGTGTGGTATGTTATGGGCGCTGAAATGTTTTAGTTAAATTGACAAGTTGATAGCGAATTTTGATGGAAAGTCTCCTGGTTTATGGGATAAGCATGAGAAAGGTGGCGATATTCCAATGTGGTATTATTTATAGCCCCTGGTATTTTGTTTTTCTCCCATCTTCAAATACCAGAAACCAGACACTGGTTTTGTGTTTGCTGCTGACTCACAACCACTACGTTCCCGAAAACCAGGAGCCTAAACCAACCTTCTTACGTGGCGATTCGACCCACCCTCACATCCCCCTCCACGCGCCCCCAAGACGAACCATCACAAGCCGCCGCGAAGTGAGGGGTTTGATGAGTGGGAAGTGATCTTACGCGCCGCCGTTGAAAGTAGGTTGGAGTTGTGTTCTTTTTGTTGTTTAATACAAGTGGGTTTGTACGGGCTTTGTTTTGAAAGAAAGGATCATTCCACAGCAATAGACTTTTTATTATTTAAGTTCATGAATGTGAAAAACCGGGTTTTGAAAACTCATAAACTACCAGTCTTTTGGAAACAACTGCGGCCTCCCAAAAATCCAGCGGCCATTTATACACACATATATATACACCCACCCACCACCACATATCTTTCAAACCCTCTTCTTCTTCTTCATCTATCTGTCTAACTTTCTTCAACATTTTCTCTGTAAAACTTGCAACGATGAGAATGAGCTGTAATGGATGCCGGGTGCTTCGTAAGGGATGTAGTGATGACTGTAGCATTAGGCCTTGTTTACAGTGGATTAAAAATCCGGAATCACAAGCAAACGCCACCGTGTTTTTGGCTAAGTTCTACGGTCGCGCCGGATTAATGAACCTCGTCAACGCCGGTCCTGAACACCTTCGTCCTGGTGAGTTCATTTTTCTTGTTATTGTAAGGTTTCAATCCTAAAAACATGGAGATCGAATGATTGATGGATTTTCTTTGTGTGTTACAGCGATATTCAGGTCACTTCTATACGAGGCTTGTGGTCGGATCGTGAACCCGATTTATGGCTCTGTCGGGTTGTTATGGTCTGGAAGATGGCAGCTTTGTCAGGATGCGGTGGAGGCTGTTCTAAAAGGGTCTCCGATCGTGCAAATTGCTTCCGATACGGAGGAGACTAACGACGGTCCGCCGTTGAAGGCGTACGATATACGTCACATATCGAAGGATGAGAACTCCGGTGGGTCTAACGAGCTTCACCGGATCAGGACACGGTGCCGGTTCAAGAGATCGGGATCGAAAGGAAAAGCAAAAGCTAATCGGGTTTGTGTAGCGTCAAGTGAGGAAGAATCAGGTCACGACGAGGTTAACAACAGATCGTCTAGTCACGAGTCTACCCTGAGTCACCAATCTGAGGCGGCGCATGTGGTGGAAGGTGAGAGCCACGAGACGGCGGATGAATGCCGGTTCTCCGTAGAGACAGCCGAGGGTTCCGCCGTTGCTCCGACCAAACTCGAGAAGGATGATTCGGCTACGATGCAGGATAAGAACGACGACATTGAACTGGAGCTGACGCTTGGATTCGAGCAAGTACATCGTTCCAGGACCCGGAGTCCTGAAAATTGTAGAAAAGTAACCGGAGGTTCTGAGACTCCGGCAAAACAGTTTACCGGATGGAACTGGGACTAGATTATGTGTGACTTGGTACATTAATTTTGACGGTTCAGATCGAGTTTATTTTTGGTTTTTTTTCTTTGTTAAATATTATATACATATAATTTTTTGGCAAAGAAATGTTATATATTACTCACTTGTTACATCAAATAAAAATTGTTTTTTTGGTGTGTAACTTTTCTTCGATAGTTAAATTTTTATTTGATTTTGTCCTATATAATAAAACTCTTAGGGTAGTCAAATAAATGTGCCAAAATACCTAAAAATGATAGAACTTTTCAAAATGAAATAAGTGGAATTTTGGTGACATGGTATGCTCAAAACTATTTTAATTGTGCGAGATGACTACATTATAACAGTCTTTGTGAAATTAATTTTGCATTTTTTATATAACTATAGAAATATGAAACTAAATTCATAAAGCCAATAATACAAAATTTAATCGTTAGATGATTGAAATTTTAATTGCACCCGATAAATGACAAAAATTTTAATTTTAGTTTTTTAGTTTTGAAATATCAGTGTCTTCAATTTTAACAATTTTTTCTGTCTAGGTCGACCAGATTGAAACAATTTTCCTCGACCCATTTACAGTCGTACCATCTCGGGTACACTGACATGACTCTCTTCCTTTGATGCCAATGTATCTCTAACTGCTATTATTTTCTTCGCTAGAGGATAGCAACCAGCCATGAGGTCTCCTAATAACGATTTTAATCGAGTATAACCGGTTAAAATTGACAATGATATTTTAAAATCAAAACTGAAAGTTCAATAGTCTATTTAATATAAACTTAAAAGTTTAATAACCTATTAGATACATAAAACTTTAATACTCTAATAAATAATTTTTGTTAGGTTTGATTGCCATTATATAGATTATTAGCCCTTTATAAAAAGTTATTGTTTATAAAATTCTTTTAGTTCTTTAAAATTTCATAAATATTTTAAAATGAAATACTATTTTACAAAGTCAGTAGAAATCTCTAGATAAAATTACATAATTTATTATAGCTTAGATTTATATCAATTTCGTAATTTTGGGATAAGAAAGCGATAGGTGGCGACATTCCGATGTGGTATATGGCCCATGGTATTTGTTTCTTTCTTCCGCCCACAGACATCTCCTAGTTTTCTCCAAATACCAGAAACCGGACATTTTACTTTTTGCGTTTGCTATTGACTCACTACTCTTCCCGAAAACCAGGAGACAAAACCAGGTGAGCCACGTTCCTTCTTGTGTGGCGATTCGACCCTAACCTGACAATCTTCCACGTGTACTCCACGCGCGTCTTTTTGTGCTATTCTTGTTATTGCCTCTCGAGGCTTAACTTCCACTTGTCCGCCGCGTCTCACACCTGTAAAACCTTTCTTCAGTTTCTTCACAGAGAATCTTTTAAATAAATAAACACCAATTTACTTTATCTATTCCAATACCATAATATATTTCTTTTTGTTTTCTCATAATATTATAACCTCTTGTTTTCTCAGGCTATTCTTATCACAATCCGATACAATATGTTTGGGATATTGACCTAATAGTAGTTGGTTTCTACATTCTCATAATAAATCGTTTTTTTTCCTTAAAAAATTAAGATGGTCATGATTTTCAAAATTGAAAATTTTGAAATAGTAAATTACAGTTTTGGTTTCTATGGGTTACATGATTTTATAATTTCAGTACGAGTTTAGAGTTTTTACTAAATCGGTCTCTGTGCTTAGTATTTTGTTGCATTATTGGTCCCTCTTGGGGTTTTTCCGTGGATGTAAACTGTCTAAGATACCCTTAGGGACCAAAACTGTAATGTACTCTTTTGTTTTCTTAGGGTATCTCGCTAGGTGATGAAATAAGAAGCAGGGGGGCCTCCCTTGCTGTAGATGTTACAGTCATCCACCTCCACCGGGGAGAGAGGTCGATGCCTGAGGTACCATATGAGATGGAGATATCGACGCCTGATGTACCATATTTGATTACGCATGATGACGATGGAGATGCAGGGAGAGAGGTCGATGCCTAAGGTACCATATGAGAGGATAAATACATTTTTGGTCCGATTAGAAGTGATTTTTGATGAGAAAGAAGAAAAAGAATAAGGGGTGTTTGGTGCGGCGGTTGGATCTCCGATTAGAAGCCGCCTCTCATCACCGGATATCTAAAATCACCATGTTGTAGGTCTGATTAAGAGATCATGTCGTTGTTATCTTTATCGATGTAATCCAATACGCATTTGTAACGTTTGATTTGGTCATGATTTTGGAGACCTGGTGAATGAGTGATGTCTGGTTTGTGAGTTGCGAAGATTATGCAAAATAAAGGTATTACTGATAGTCTAGAAAATTGATGTTCTTGAGGGATTTGTAGTTTGAGTTATATAGTACTCCAACATGAATCTTCAAATTTAAAATAATGCATTGTAAATGAAATTGGTGCAATCACAACCACTGCTATGCATGTTCACTCTCAGCTAGTTCATACTAACTCCTTGGTTTGTACTGTGTAGGGTAAAACTAAATTCCAAGAGGCCTATAATCGCATGCTGAGTTATACAAAGAGTATTCATAGTACCGAGTTTCAAGAAGCATTTTTTCCACAAGCAACTGTGCGAAGCACCATTGAATCCAACTAAATGAGGTGGTTGTGGTGGGAGTGAAGAGTTAACAAGGGATTTCTTGGCATGGGTAATGTTTAGCTAGGTAGGCCATGGTTGATAATAGGGAGATACAGACCGGAGGGTGATGCTTGGTGGTGAGGGTGTGTTGTTCTAAGAGATATATATATATATATATATATATATATATATATATATATATATATATATATATATAGTAAGTGTGTGTGTGTGAGTGTGTGTGTGTGAGGAGAGAGAGTAAGAGAGTTTGATTTATTTTTTAAATAAATTACAGTTTCGGTCCCTAAGGGTATCTTAGACATTTTGCATCTACTTAATAGAATAAATTTGATGGTAACCCCCAAGAAGGAACAAAAATGCAATAAAATGCCAACCAAAGGGACCGATTTTGTGAAAATTCTAAACTTGGATTGAAAATATAAAGTTGTGTAAACCACAGGGACCAAAACTATAATTTACTCTTTTTGAAAATATATAGTTTTCAACATGTAATTTTCATCATTTAACGTTAGGGATGGCAACGGGCCGGTTTCGAGCCGGGGATTAACCCTCCCGTCCCCGTCCCCGTTTAAAAAACTCGTCCCCGTCCCCGCTTAAAAAACCGTGGGGATTTAATCGGGGATCCCCATTGGATAATCGGGTAAAACCGCGGGTAATCGATATCCCCGTTTAACTTAAACGGTTAATTAAATGGGTAATTTCACCACGGGGAATCCCCGTCACCATTTATATTTAACCGCGAGTTTTGAATCCAAACATATCCATAGAAAGGAAACTAAAGTTTTAAAGTTCAAAATACATCCAAATTATCAAAATTAAAGCACTTCTAATGTCGTCCAAACTTCAAAATATCAAAAGTAAAAATCCAAACAAAATAACAATACGATCAATAATAGCATTTTTAAACGTTTACAAACTAAATCATTTTTCTTGAGTTTCTTCCAAGTTTCAAATCCACGTCCATAAGTCATGATTCATGACACCCGACTATACCATCATTAAGCGCAATTTGTTCATTTGAAGTAGATGACAAGAAACTGTAATAATACTCATTTGGAAACTATAATAATACTCATTTGAAGCAAATGACAAGAAACTGTAATAATACTCATTTGGAAACTGTAATAATACCACATATGAAGTCCAATATGCAATCAATCCTTCACCTCAATTATTGTTCGGAAAAAATAACGATCTATCATCTCATACAACAAAATTTACTGTAATCAGACATAAATTATCGAGGACTCTGTAATCAGACAGAAATTAGCCGGCGATTTCATTGTGTTCAGTTCGAGAAATATCAACAATGGAGTCTGTAATCAATCCTTCACCTCAATGGAGTCTGTAATCAGACAGAAATTATTGCTAATACTCATGAGCCGGCGATTTGATTGAGAGAAATTATCGAGGGATGAGGACTAAGGAATTACCTAATTCGATAAAGCAAGTAGCGAGGGGTGAGAAAAGGCAGTGGAGTGATCGAGGGTCGCGATTTGATTGAGAGAAATTGCAATGGAGTGATCGAGATCGACTGTGGAGTGTAGAGTTATTAGCGATTTGCAATGGAGTGATCGAGATCGAGATCGAGATCGAGGGTTGGCGATTTGATTAGATTCATGTTCTTGTGAGTGACTTGAGTGACTTTGCGATTGTGTTTGTGAGTGAGCAATTCATGTTCTGGAATCGAATCAATCGATAGATTAGGGATTTCATTTTCGGACTTGTGGAGTAGTGGACTAAGGGTATAAACCCAAATGGCCAAATGCCCAAATGTAAAAGCCTTACAAACTAATCGGGCCGGATAATCGGGCTGGTTAATCGGGCCGGGTAAACGGGTATATTTCAAATACCATCCCCGCCCCCGTCCCCGATAAAAATTATCGGTTTTCCCCGTCCCCGTCCCCATCCCCGTTTATCGTCCCCGTCCCCGTCCCATTTGTTTCGGTTTCGGTTTTTTTTGCCATCTCTATTTAACGTTGTCTTCAAAATTGCTACTTTGAAATTTTTTTATGTATGTGTTATCCTTTTTTTTTGGCTAAAAACATATTTGAAATCTGTAAATCTCTAAAAAACTGATTTTATTTGATCATGTTACACAAATAGAATTGTGCATGCTACTCTATGTTTTTCTTATAGTATGAACATTTTAATCTTCGATAATTATGTGTTCGAAATCATTAAATTTTACCAAAATTACGGGTTCAAAAATCAATAACTTGTTCGAAAATCCTGAACCTTTTTGAAAGTCAAGGGTACGAAATAGTTTTCTTACTAATCTTCCGTTTTTTACCGATATAAACTTGATGTACCGAAACTTAGAACAAGTATGAAAGTATGAACATTTTAATCCTTGAAAATCATGTGTTCGAAACTCATGGACCTTTTTAAAAATCTGGGTTTCAAATGGTTTTTTGACTCTTTTATGTTTTTGATTTCAAGTTGTTTTGTTCGAGAGATTGTCAAGATAAGAGGAAAGCCAACTTGTGAGGTATTCATGTCTATGACATGGTACATTTAGCAGAACGAACGGTCACCCACAACCAAAGGTAAGTGTCTTCAACGAGCTATTGTCGATGTTCTTTGCCATTCGAGGTGTTAGAACCGATTTTTGGCAATAGATCATCCTATCCAACCTACGAATCTTCGTGTAGACGTGGTAGATCATACGTAAGATCTGGAAGGCTAGGATATGGGAGTCAAGTGAAAAACAATAATGTTTTTATGTATCTTCTTTTGACAATTGTTCATGTGAAAGTGTGTCGAAGACTAATCTTTCACGTGAAAAAGGCTAAACAACATATAGAAATTCATTAGTAGTTTATTTGTCTAACAATATAGATTAGTGGGAAAATGTAATTTGTAATGTAGTTTCTGACATACTTTCACTTGAGTTGCCATTATCCCACTAAATAAATACAAATTCCTAAATCTTTAGTAGTATTATTGTCTCCTCTACCATAAGCAAAGATCGGGCTACTTAACTGGTCACTTCTTAGCCTTTATGTTAGATTCCAATTACTGATCAAATCATATGTGAGAATGAACCCTAAAATTATATCTCTAGCACAACTCTCTTATTAAGACTGGTTTTTTACGGTTTGTGTTTCTGGCATTGTAGGTTGTGATTCTGTAACACCTATATTTTTGGGCTAGAATTTTCGTCCTTTTTGGTAAAAATAAATACTTCCATTTCATTGAAGAAGTTTTTTTAAGTTATTTTACATTTGTTGAATAAGGCAGTTCTCAGTGATAAACTTTTTTAGATTTTTTGATATAACTATAAGATATATTCAGGAAAGTCCTTATATGTTTCGATTAATCTCTAATTTTTTTTATTCAATTAAGCCCAACATTTGTTAAATGCTTACAATTTTAGTTATATATAAAAAAGAAAATATTCATTAAAGTACTTACATTTTGATCATTTTAACAATTTAGAGTTGAATTTTCAGTTTTTATTCAATTAATACCTTGTTCCCGAGTATTAGTAAAGGAAAGAAAAGAAAGGAAAGAAAAATATGGAAAGAAAAGAAAGGGAGGGAAAGGAAAAGAGTAAATAATTTCATGTTCCCAAGTTCGAAGGAAATGAAAGGAAAATAAAAGAATTATTGTGTTCCCGAGTTAAAAGGAAGAGAAATGAAAACGATAATTTACAAATTTACCTTAATCTATTTTCGCACCAAAAATGATAATCTTTTAAATTCTAATCATCGTCAATGAAACTAACAAATTTACAATTCTACGCCTAATCTATTTTTAGCACCAAACATGATAATTTCACAATTGAGAACAAACTTAAATATTATAAGTTGCTAATGAACAAAATCAATGCATTTGAAATTGTACCAAACATTTGAAATTGTCTTAGACGGTACCATTTAAGCAGAATGATTCTCAAAAACAGAATTCAAAAAATGAAGTCATAAACAAAATCCAAACATATTATGTCAAAGTAATAAGTAATTAACAACTGTCACCAAAGTTACTCGTTTACTCGCACCCATAATTGTTTTTAGTATACTCATCCGTACGCTGAGTGGACTGGTAAACAATGTACTTTCATCTGCTTGATTACACGGCAAATACATGAGAGCACCCAGTAATTCATTGGGTTCAGAACCCAACGACTCCAACTATTTATAAATTTCATCCCGATATACTCACGGTGGTAAGTTATTTCCAAAGTTTTGTTACTTTCCCTCAATGCATTAGCCATACTCCAACGACATTTATAATCTTTTTTTCCAACAGTTATTCTTCGTTATCATCTTGAACTTTTCTCCTTTTACATTTTTACTTTTTTGCACTTGAATTTCGGTCAAGTGAAAAACACGTATGAGATAGGACTTGAATGTCATCATTATCATCATCTTCTTTGTGTTGGTTATCCAGTGTTACTTCATTACTGGCCAATAATTCGTCAACATCTGCAATAGTTTCTATTTTGATATGTGTAGTCTTACTCATTCGGGCATTTCTCTCTTTTGCTTTTTCAGCATTTGCTACCAAAGCTCTATCTTTTGCAAATAACTACAATAGTTGATTGTAGTTTGCCACTTTTTGACTTCAAGGAAACTGCTTCAGGCTTTGACAGTTTAAAAAACCAAAATACAATTAATATTGTGAATAATAACCTAGACATATAAGGAAGTAAAAAAAATCATACGAAGAAGACTTACGTTAATTAATTTTTCCCATACATCATTGTCTGCTTCAATTAGTTGGGTATTAGAATTCCAAGAAAACCCACTCAAGGAACTTCCACTAAACATATCATACCATTCTGAGAAAGATGTTTTCAAACTTTTCAAACGATTCTTTAAATTATCGTTTGTCATATTCACTTGAAGCTTTTAATTTAGAAAGTTTGCAATCAATATATAAATAGCATGCTCAAAAACTATATAACACGAATAAAGTCAAACACAGATAGTCAATACAAAGTCAAATCGAAATACTATAATGAACTATTATTGAATTGCTTTGACATATATATTTCATTGTTTGGATTAAACAAGTAATTAGTCCACGTTTGAGTTGCAATTGAGTTTCTTAGTTGGTCTGCCACATTGCTACCATCATTTAGTTGGTCTGCCACATTGCTACCATCATATGTGAGTCTTGAATTAGGTGGCACTTCCTCAGCCGGTCCATTTAACACCTCTTGTAGGCACTGTTTTGAAAACCGGACCGGACCGGCCAGTTCAACCGGTTTACCCGGAAACCGGCTAGGATACCGGTTTTTATATTGTGATTCACGGTTCAACCGGCCAAAAAACCGGTTCCATTTAATACTTCAAATTTTAAACTAATAAATGAGTACTTAACTCATGCGCATAGTATATTTGGTCAGCGTCATATGGCTTTCCCAACTCCCAAGCAGTGTGCTAGGTACATGGTTTCCCCACCTTTTATATAATTCCCCCTCCCTCCCACTTCATATTGGTGGTTCGATGTGGGACGAAGCCACAAAGGTTTTAAATATATACTTGGTACCAAAGCTTTCATTTTCAAATATACACATAAGTCGTCGTCATCAGTGATTTGTTAACATGTTTCTAGTTTTTTATACTTATAAACACTTTCATATTTAAAACTAATCCATATATATATATATATATATATATATATATATATATATATATATATATATATATATATATATATATATATATATATATATATATATATATATCCGGTTTTTAGGACCGGTCGAACCAGTTGAACCATCGAACTGGTTCAATGTCCGGTCCGATTTTCAAAACATTGCTTGTAGGACCTCATCTTCAAGATCTTTGTCACCATCTTCATCTAACAAAAAGTTATGTAAAATATAACATACCAAAACAATGTATGACTGTGTTTGACAATCATAAAAATGTTATTGTACTTCTAATAATAGGAAACCTTCTTTTTAAAACATCAAATGTCCGTTCTATAGTGTCACGTAATGAAGCATGCCGAAGATTGAGCAACTCTCTTGAATTCTCTAGGGCCCGAGCAGAGTACTCTTTCAAATTATATCTGACACCTCTGTATGGCGTCATTAGGGTATCCGTATGAGGCAACCTGCGTCTAGTAAACAATATCATTCTATCAATAAGGTTAAGTAGTTTTGTAATGATAAATTGCATATAGAATGAAAGTTGGTATTAGAGATTACCTGTTGGAATTACTAGTTTATATTCTCTATTCAATGCATTCTTCAATATCCTAGAGTCTGATGCAGTACCTTCCCACCTAGTTAAAAGATAGGTAAACTTTAAGTCAAATGAACAAGCAGCTAAGATATTTATTGTCGGGTAACCTTTGTGACCACAATATCTAGAGGCATCATTATTAGGTACTTTTAAACGGACGTGTGTCCCATCAATTTCCCCTACAAAATTCTTAAAGTAAGGATAAAATCTATTTTTCTCTTTTATTATTTCGGGACAACATCACATTTAGGTTGTTGAATACAGTGACTCTCTAATGATATAACCACGCACAAAACTCTATGGAAGCACCTACTTGTTGTGGATTTAGAACGTCGATATATCCAAGAAGCAAATCTAACTCTCAAATCATTACTTACTGATCTGCAAAAATCTTGCAACATGCTCTTCAACGGACATGCGCTGAGTTGGTCAAAGACCACCATCACGCTTTATGATAGTGCACAATTTCTTAAAAGCTTGCAGACTCATATGTATAAGCTCATGACATTTACTACAATTTGAAAGGTCATCTAACACCTCTTCTCGTACACGTCGACGTCGTAATATATCTTCATTAGTAGGTAAAGTAGGATTTTTTTTGGAAAGTCTACGTAGTGTTACGATGGCCATCAACAAGCAAATCAAATGTGCCATTTGCATTCGTCTGGTTTTTAGGACAAGAGCTGTTGTGGGCAACACCTTATCCATTGTAAATCTACCAAACATGGATATAATATGTTAGGAGTTGATTTTTTTGATTACTTAATTATTGTTTATAGATTTGAATATAGCAATCGTTTTAGTAGATTGAAGCTTTGAACTCTTTTATAAATGGTTTTAGTAATTTATTATTTAATAAATTTTATTTTTTCAAAAGGATATATTTTATAACTTCTTAATGAATTGGTTCTAAAAATATCTCTAACTTTTTTACTAGTATTATTTTATTGTTATTGTTTTAGAATTGATATATATGTTTTCCTTATCACCGAATTTTAAATCTTATAGTTTATTTTCTTATAGTTTATTCTTGCTGTTATAGTTTTTTATTTTGCTAGTGAAAATTATTCCCTAGCAAATTGTGTCACTGTTTAACTATCTAATTTAACTATCTAAGAGCATCCACAATATGATAACTTTTTCATAAAGTTTTTTGATGCTTTTTGGTGCCACGTCGTTAACAAATCACATGAGTTTTTTCACCCACTATAGAAGAGCTTTTCACTTAAGCTTTTTTTATCCCACAATATCAATCACACATTTTAAATAATGTTATATAAAATAATCTACTAAAACCTAACTAAAATAAGTAATTAGTTATAACATATAATTGGTTACAAGCTTTTGAATTCGTAATCAATTTGATAAATATGACAATAACAATGTTTATCTGTAAATAAATAAATAAATACGCCAACCGTAGTTAATGCTTCTGTATATTTATTACGTGAAATAGTCTTTCCCAATTATAACTAAAAGTAGGCGAATACGTTACAAGCTTTTGAATTCGTAATCAATTTGATAAATATGACAATAACAATGTTTATCTGTAAATAAATAAATAAATACGCCAACCGTAGTTAATGCTTCTGTATATTTATTACGTGAAATAGTCTTTCCCAATTATAACTAAAAGTAGGCGAATACCCGCGCGTTGCGCAGGAACAAAATTATGTAGTTAAAAATAAAACCAAATATGTTTTGTTAAACTAAGTCATTGTCATCAACTATGAAATAACAATTTTATAAAAGAAATCAAAAGGTCAATGTATCATCAATAGATTATCTTATATCAAGATATTCGTTCTAAAAACATCATAAAATAAATAAAGAAATTTGTTAATTTATATTATAATAAATAAACAATATGAAAATTTCATCAGATGATGGTCAAAATAAAAAAGGAATTCATAGTATAGTTGGAATCTTTATTGTGAAATTTTTTAGATTTATTGGTAATGAACTAACATAAGTAAAAAGTTTTCAGTTAGAAAGAATTATTGTTGGTTAATTATATTGAAATATTTCTTTTAACGTCAAAGTTCCACAAATTTCATCTGAAAGTTATTAACTATTACATCTCAACAGACTTTATAACTTATGTTATACAATTGTTACTTATAATAGTTATTATTACTATTTGTTAAGATTATGATTTAATAGATGAGGAAACGATAATTTGATTTGTAAAATAATAAGAGTTGTTATGAAAGAATATATTATAACATTAAAGATTACAAAGATAACTTGATTTAATATTTCTAATTTAACAGCTCGTAAATTAAAATAAATAAAAATTGTTAATATACATTAACATTAAAGATTAATGAACTACCTTAAATGAGTAAAAAAATTGTTAACTCTAACAGATTATTATTTAATATTTCTACAGAAAACCTACGTTAGTAGCAAAGGGAAAACTCTATTTAACTAATTAGTTATATTAATATTCATACTTTTAAATTATTGGTCATGTATCTCATTTAATTGATAATTTTATGGAGCATTTTAAGCTATGTCAAAAGTCTTTTCCAACCTAAATAAACCATGATTTTCATTTTTTTTTATTCAAAACTAATTTCATCATAAATAACCTCATGTGATGTTTAGTTAAAACATCCAAAATTTTTATTGTTCTTTTTTGTTTTCCACTAAGGAATATGATTAAAACATTACATTTGTTTCATTTCTTGATTGTCGAATGAATATCGTAATCTAACAAATAACAAATAGTATAAAAAAAATATTACGCCTTTTAATAGCATGATACTATCGAAATATCTATTATAACATATTTATCCGAAAAACACACCATACCCTCGTATATCATACACAACATTCGTAGAAACAAACGAATAACAAAAAGTATGTAAAAAATAATAACATAGAAGCAATGAAACATCTCTTATAACATTTATATTCATAAACCACATCAAACCCTCCATAATTATAAAAAATTTGTAGAAACAATTTCATGATTGTATATATCACAATCTTACGAATAACAAATACTATAGAAAATTTAAATACTACAACTTTAAACAACATAAAAGTGCCAAAATAACTATTATAATGTTTTTATTAAAAATACATCAAACACTCCTAAATAATACAAAAATATAAAAACAATTTCAAGATTATAGAAAAATCAACACACGTTTGGTGTATTTTTTCAATTTCTTCTAGTCTTCATATTTTAACACAAACACTTGAAAGACATGAATGTTTTTTATGAAAAAATTCTACTTATATAGCAACATGTATACATGAGAGTAATATAAAAAGTTATTAGTAAAGATTATTAATTTAAGATATATGAAGAGTCATTTAGGTTTCAAATTAACAAATTAATACATAAATACAATTATTATTTGTTTAATCAATAGAAAACTACCTCTTTTGAGAATTTTCATTATTAGAAAAAACAGTTTTTGTCAAATTTTTTGTTAATTTCATATTTCAGTTTAGATTTTTCATTGAAGGTTATGTTATATTTTTTTAATCATTTATAAAGTAGTATTTCAACAAAAATTTCCAAGTTTATTTGATATTTTGTTTTTGTTTTGAATGAAAAAATAAGTATATTAGATTGATAACTACATACTGATAGAATTAAAATGACAATATTTACAAATGAATAGCAAATTAAGTATATTATGTTAAAAATCATCGAATTAACATTGAAATTAGAGTTATAGATGAGTTTATTTTTCACGAACATTATGTTATATTTTTTTAATAATTTAAAAGTAGTATTTGAACATATTTTATCAACTTCATATGGATAATTGTTTTGTATTGAATGAAAAAAGTAAGTATATTAGATTGATAACTATATACTGATAGAACTAAAAAGATAATATTTACAACCAAACTAAAGTAATAAATTAAATATATTATGTTTAAAATCATAGAATTAATATTGAAAATATAATTATAAATGAGTTAAGTGTGTAATTAAGAGAGAAAATGAAAAGTTCTGTAAGTTTCAAATGATTTTGGTTGAAGTATTAAACAAAATATAGAAAATCAATGGAAATATGAAAAAACATGGGAGTTTCAAATGAATGTGGCGCTTTAAAATATGCCTCTATTATAAGATATATAGATATAGATACGATCGAAATATATCATGCATTAATTGTAGCATTTAGAGTTATAAAATTGTCGGACATTCATTTGTAAAATATAAGCACATCTAGACATTTAATATTTATAGTATATAGAAAATATATATAAATAGAATAGATATGTAAATAGAATAGTATTTTTAATGAAAAAGCTTTAGTTATAAAGCTTGCTAGTTAGTAAACTATTTGAAAAAGCTTAGCTTTGACAAAGCCTACACTATAGCTTGTTAAAGATTGGAGAGCTTTTTCATTGGAAAAACTTTTGAAAAAGCTTTAAAAAAACTCCTATTATGAATGCTCTAAATATATACTCATAGCAATTTTCATAACAAAGTTAGTCACAACAAACTACTTAGCTACGTAACTATATTTCCTTGTTACATTTGCTGTTAATTCCATAACGAATACTCATTTTGTAGCTAGGTTCTGTTGCAAATATTTTGATTCTAAATTAACTATGAAATCAAATTCATAGAAGAACAGTTACAGTGTATGAAAAAAAAATGATGCATGACTCTTAAAAAGTGAAATCTATTCCTTCACTAATTTTCATCAAAAAAGTGATAAGATTTTATCCAAATAGTCTCATTCAAATTAAAACGAGGCATGCCTATCAAAAACTAAAATTCAATACTTGATAAGATATTATCAAAATAGTTTTCATGACTAATTCATTAGTCTTTGATATATTGTGTCTATAAATAAGTATCGATCTCAAATACGTATTGAAATTCATCTACCAAAAAGTCTTTATCAAAATTTAAAATCAAGCATGTCTATCATAAATGGTTGTAAAGCAATCTTTTATATGTATTAATTTTCTGAAATTGTACATGCAAGTAGCAAGTATTAATTTACTGAACAAAGAAAACAAAGAAGGCCTGTAAAACACACAAATGAAGTGTTAAAATCAATCGGTAACCAACACAAAAGTTACATGCGACAATTATGCTTAAACAATTTACATGCTAAAAAACGTGGTTGGATGGATTCAACAAGTTCTTATTACTGAAAACAATAAGAAAAAGAACAAATAGAAGGAGAAAAGAAGAAGATGAAAAAGCAATGTCCAGCAGCCAGTTGTTACCGAAAACAATAAGAACAAGAACAAATACAAGGAGAAAAGAAGAATATGAACAAACCTGTAACGATTTCCCTTACTAGCGATCAAACTTCAATAGGAGAAGACGCAGTAGCAAACAATAGAATAGGTAGCAGCAGTTGGCGATCACGGGCAGAAGGAGATAGATTTTATAATAGGCTTGAGGGCAAATCCGTCAAAACTGTGGATATATTCGACAACCATATATCATTCTCTTCAAATCACTCCAATCTGGGAGGAAAGTTTGGAGGGATAATCATCTTTCTGGATCCCTTCCTTTCTTTCACGAACCTTCCTAAAAAATAGTCGGGAACACCAAATTCTTTAACTTTCTTTCCAAATCCCTTATATGCTCTCCCATTCTCTCCTTAAATGAGACTCGGGAACGAGGCGTAAGTCCTTACATTTTGACCATATACATCATCAGTTCTAAAAATATAAAACGGTATAACCAACAACTATCCAAAATTATAAGTATTTTACAAATGTTAGGCTTAATTGAATAAAAACAATTAGGGCTTAATCAGATATAAAGTAAAAATATAAGGACTTTCCTGAATATATCCCTATAACTATTAAATAGTTTTCATTTTAAATTTTTTTAACTATGACTTTGAGTAAATTGCAACTTTTGTCACTTTAATATATTGTCTTATTCGATCAATAATGATCTGTCACATTTTGAAATAGTCATGAGCGTGCACGTATTTTGTTAGTCATAAATACGTTGCTATATGATAAAACTTAATTTGAAATTGTCTTATGTTTTTCCTAACGAGTAACCTTCGATTACGAATAGTTACAATTATCTTCATTTGACAACTTTTTGATGTTTTAGTAAATTTTATATATAATTAATCATACATATATAATATCGAAGACTTGTTAGTTTTCATATTTGCACTATAGTCGAACTTAATTCAAAATTGACTTAGAAAATATTTATATCTCTAGCTAGAGAGGATTAAAATGCTAGAGAAAAATTTAAAACCACATCTAGAATGAAATACAAGGTTTGATTAGTTATAGAACTATATGTCATATTTTTTTGCAATACATGTCATTTTTCCGAAAAAAAAATTATTGAAAGGATACCATTCATCTTTTATCGAAACAAGACAATTTGTCTTTTGTTAGGGACCTCAACGAGGCCAAACAGGACGCAGGTAGCTTCCCCGTTCCCCAGCACCCATGACCCACCCCTGAACCCACAAACTCTTCGCATCCATGCTTTGACTTAATGGAATAATTCATGAGCTTAATAAGTACTTAACACTCATTAAGACAGGGGTCTTGGAGAAGTCACCATATTAATCTCACAAGGTTATACATTAATATGAGTTGTATGAGATCATTATGATAGGTTCTAAGAGAAGGAGGTCAAGAGCATAAGGGTATTCAAGACAAGAAATTGTCACAATCAGTGATCAAATGCCAAGGTGAGTGCATACATACACACTAAGTTGGATACATATAATTATTTATATACCTTGTTGATATATATATATATATATATATATATATATATATATATATATATACACACACACACACACACAAACACACACACTTGTGTTGAGATACTTAGTGTATTGTCATAATAAAACACCAACTCATGAATTGAGTCTTAAGTGATATTGACTTGTTTAGAACCTACCGTCCTAGGTTTATAGATGAGTTAAGTTGAAAGAATGTCGGCACATACATCCTTTACGGTGGTGGGATCGTTAACGCCGATCAGTTTATGATGAGGTGCTTGTTTGGAACCTACCGTCCTAAGTTGATAAAAGAGTTGAGTGAGAGTATGTCGACACAAACATCCTTTACGGTGGTGAGACCTTTAACGCCCATAATTCTATAACAAGGTCAAGCCTTGATAGAATGAGATTTTGACATCCATTGGTACATCTATGACAAGGTTAAGCCTTGGTAGATTAGGATTATGACATCCATTGATACATATATGACAAGGCCAAGCCTTTGTAGATTTAGATTTTGCATCCATTGATATATCTATAACAATGTTAAGCCTTGGTATATTGAGATTTTGACATACATTGATATATCTATAGCAATGTTAAGCCTTGGTATATCCGTCAAAACTGTGGATATATTCGACAACCATATATCATTCTCTTCAAATCACTCCAATCTGGGAGGAAAGTTTGGAGGGATAATCATCTTTCTGGATCCCTTCCTTTCTTTCACGAACCTTCCTAAAAAATAGTCGGGAACACCAAATTCTTTAACTTTCTTTCCAAATCCCTTATATGCTCTCCCATTCTCTCCTTAAATGAGACTCGGGAACGAGGCGTAAGTCCTTACATTTTGACCATATACATCATCAGTTCTAAAAATATAAAACGGTATAACCAACAACTATCCAAAATTATAAGTATTTTACAAATGTTAGGCTTAATTGAATAAAAACAATTAGGGCTTAATCAGATATAAAGTAAAAATATAAGGACTTTCCTGAATATATCCCTATAACTATTAAATAGTTTTCATTTTAAATTTTTTTAACTATGACTTTGAGTAAATTGCAACTTTTGTCACTTTAATATATTGTCTTATTCGATCAATAATGATCTGTCACATTTTGAAATAGTCATGAGCGTGCACGTATTTTGTTAGTCATAAATACGTTGCTATATGATAAAACTTAATTTGAAATTGTCTTATGTTTTTCCTAACGAGTAACCTTCGATTACGAATAGTTACAATTATCTTCATTTGACAACTTTTTGATGTTCTAGTAAATTTTATATATAATTAATCATACATATATAATATCAAAGACTTGTTAGTTTTCATATTTGCACTATAGTCGAACTTAATTCAAAATTGACTTAGAAAATATTTATATCTCTAGCTAGAGAGGATTAAAATGCTAGAGAAAAATTTAAAACCACATCTAGAATGAAATACAAGGTTTGATTAGTTATAGAACTATATGTCATGTTTTTTTGCAATACATGTCATTTTTCCGAAAAAAAAATTATTGAAAGGATACCATTCATCTTTTATCGAAACGAGACAATTTGTCTTTTGTTAGGGACCTCAACGAGGCCAAACAGGACGCAGGTAGCTTCCCCGTTCCCCAGCACCCATGACCCACCCCTGAACCCACAAACTCTTCGCATCCATGCTTTGACTTAATGGAATAATTCATGAGCTTAATAAGTACTTAACACTCATTAAGACAGGGGTCTTGGAGAAGTCACCATATTAATCTCACAAGGTTATACATTAATATGAGTTGTATGAGATCATTATGATAGGTTCTAAGAGAAGGAGGTCAAGAGAATAAGGGTATTCAAGACAAGAAATTGTCACAATCAGTGATCAAATGCCAAGGTGAGTGCATACATACACACTAAGTTGGATACATATAATTATTTATATACCTTGTTGATATATATATATATATATATATATATATATATATATATATATATATATATATATATATATATATATATATATATACACACACACACACACACACACACACACAAACACACACACTTGTGTTGAGATACTTAGTGTATTGTCATAATAAAACACCAACTCATGAATTGAGTCTTAAGTGATATTGACTTGTTTAGAACCTACCGTCCTAGGTTTATAGATGAGTTAAGTTGAAAGAATGTCGGCACATACATCCTTTACGGTGGTGGGATCGTTAACGCCGATCAGTTTATGATGAGGTGCTTGTTTGGAACCTACCGTCCTAAGTTGATAAAAGAGTTGAGTGAGAGTATGTCGACACAAACATCCTTTACGGTGGTGAGACCTTTAACGCCCATAATTCTATAACAAGGTCAAGCCTTGATAGAATGAGATTTTGACATCCATTGGTACATCTATGACAAGGTTAAGCCTTGGTAGATTAGGATTATGACATCCATTGATACATATATGACAAGTCCAAGCCTTTGTAGATTTAGATTTTGCATCTATTGATATATCTATAACAATGTTAAGCCTTGGTATATTGAGATTTTGACATACGTTGATACATCTATGACAAGGTTAAGCCTTGGTAGATTTGGATTTTGACGTGTTATCTCCATGAAAAGGTTTAACTTTGGTGTAATTGGGATGACACTCCCATAGTAGATACTATTGTGAGGACTGTGATATCCGTTGTTATATCCATTACAAGGTTCGACCTTGGTGAACTCCTATCATAGAGACTGTCTTGGGGATCGTGACATCTATCAGTACATTAAAGACTAGGTCTGGCTTAGTCTATATTTAGGAATGATTCTTCCATTTGTAAATACCATTATAGGAAGGGACTGTCACGACCTAAATGGCAATTGAATACATGCGTGACACAAATAAGGAATGTCTTTCCCATACTTGTTGGTAAAATGAACTATTGATACTTGTTATATGTACTCACAAGACAATTGTCTTACCTCTCTTTTGAGCGTGATTTGTGATATGTATTTAGGGAAATTAATGGCAAGGAGTATTAAGAAAGTCGACTGGACTTTTACACTAAAAGACTTTCTAATGATTTAGAGACATGAAGCTAAATAGTTGATAAACTATTGTATAACATTTTAATTTACATGTATTGCTTGCCATGACTCTTGTATATATGAGTAACATCCAATAATACACCAAGTTATATATTTTGACAAATGAAATTGGAATACAACAAGACCCGTATCTTTTTATGGTGTATGAATTGGGATATTACAAAAACTATAATAAACTAAAGTTTAGTTTTCTTTATTAGAAGGTCAAATGAACCGTTTACGATTTTAAGAATAAGATTAATATTTTATTAGAACTTTAATAAACTCTAAAATATTTGTGCCTAAAGTTTAGGGTTTAGGGTATTTTGGCTTATATAATGTTTAAAAATAAATTGAAATGTTTTCCATAAATTGCAACATGAGGTAACTAGAGTTCAAAAGAATTTGAATATATAATACATTTGGTTGACATGTTGGAATATTTAGCTAGTGACATTTTTTCTGTTTGTGTACATATCAACTTTGCTACATTACCTTATTTGTTTCGATTTTTGTAACAATTACATCATACTATCATGTTGCAATATTCTTGTCAATATATATATATATATATATATATATATATATATATATATATATATATATATATATATATATCATATTGTATGGTTGAATAAAATATTTTTTTATAACAGAAGTTTTTTTAATTATCAACCGTATAAAATACGATTTTATAACCTAATCAATATATAATATTCTATCTGAATGTGTAAACAAATTATGAATGCAACTTTTATAAATTATCATTTGCCTTGATGTAAAGAATAACCTCTACGTTTTAGTATTTACTATTTATTGTGTCTATTCTAATTTCCAACATTAATAATGGGTTTGATGGATAACCAAAGACCTTGTGGCCCATCTAGAAAAAAAATATCAGAGCCCATTAAAAAAAGAGCATTAAAAATCCAACAAGTGACGGCTTGAAACTTGAAACTCGAACCACTTCTCAAATCTTTTCCCCAAATTAAAGCACACGGAAAAAAAAGCCCTAGTTGGCTCGATCTCATATGGGGTACCTAATGGCCAACTCGTCACTCTAATTTCAATCACGATTCTCCTCTTTCGGAGAAATTTCACTTTGCTTTCTTAGGTACGTATTATAGTGTTATTCCCCGTTATTATTTGTTGGAATTGCTCAACTGAAATGCATGAAATTCAACCTAGCTGTGATGTTCGTTTCAGAAATTAATATGGTTGCGAAATCTTTTTGATGTAGCGGATAGTTCCACTAAAAGAATGTTGAGCTTTAGCTTGATAAAGCAGTTTGTACTGTACTATATAGCATTGTGTAATTTCAGGATATAAGGATACGTGTATGTTGGCTGATAACAAGAATTTGAAGAACCAGCAATATGTCTTTCAGTTTGTTTGTGGAACATTTCGATTTCTCGATTTAGTTGAATGTCTATTAAGTATGTTACACAATGTAAACCACAGAATATGCAATTTGATACAACTTGGTTATTTCTTTGCGCTTAAACCAACAAAATAACACTCCGGTTTTAAACATAAATACTAAACATAAACATCTGTGATTCAACAGCATTTTTTTCAGCAATATGGAAGATTACATGCGCACATCCTTCAAAAGACCTCATAATCCCAATTTTGAAAATGTTGGCAATAAAAGAGGGAAATTTAGTGTTAGTGAACAATTTTCAGAAAACTTACATTCTTCAGATACAGTCTACCGAATCCTATGCCCTTCTAGAAAGATTGGTGGTGTAATTGGAAAAGGTGGTGGAATAATCAAGGCCTTACGTGAAGAAACTCAAGCTAAAATCACAATTGACGATTTTGTCCCTGGGTCAGAAGAAAGAGTAGTCATAATTCACAGTCCTTCAACAAAGAAGCCAGTAGTAAAACAAAATGATATGGAGGTTCATTGTGCTGCACAAGATGCTTTGTTGAAAGTTCATGATAGGATTCTTGAAGAAGAAATTGTTGGTGGAAATGATAATAATAATAATAAAAATGAAAAATTGGTGACTACACGTTTGCTTCTTGCAAATAATATGGTGGGGTGTCTTTTGGGAAAAAGAGGAGATGTTATTCAAAGATTAAGGAAAGAAACTGGTGCAAATATACGGATTTTACCTGAAAATCAGCTTCCTGTTTGTGCTTTAAGTACTGATGAATTAGTACAGGTAATTTTCTGTGTTTTTATGTTACTATATTATATAATTTATCGGGAAAATTACAGAAAAAAATGATAATGGAGTTTTACGGTTTAACCACTAATACTTTTACTTTTTCTAAATCAACCATTTTAACCATTGTGACATGTTATATCAGGTCAAAATGGTCAAATTGGAAAAATGTATGAAACTTTTATGGTTTGATTGGAATAAATAAAGTATAATAAGTGGTTAATTTGGGAACATAAAATTGAATAATTGTTAATTTTTCTATTCTTTTATTCCCTATTAAATCCTGTATGGATAAATTGTCTGAATGGGTAACGAAGTCTGTTTGGATAAAGAGTTGTGTGCATAAAGTTCGTTTCTTTTTTATAAAAATGAACGAGACAAAATGACCATTTTACCCTTACACTCTAAACGATTTTCATATTGCAGATATCAGCTAAACCAGCTATTGTCAAAAAAGCTCTCTATGAAATTTCTACTTTATTACATCAAAATCCACGCAAGGACAACCCGATTCCATCTGGGCCCCATGGATTTCGTCCACCTGGACCTCCAATGACAAATTTACCCCCGCCCACAAATCCAATTGCCAGGTGGCGGGAGGATTTTGGCGGTAACCAATCAAGATTTGAATTTGATCATGGTGGGGACACTCCCACTGAATTTTCAATGAAAATTCTTTGTTCTAAATCAAAAATTGGAGGGGTGATTGGTAAAGGCGGGTCAAATGTAAGGCAAATTCAGCAAGAATTTGGAACCAATATACATGTTGATGACGTGGCAGCTGACTCAGATGAACGTGTGATTTGTGTGTCATCGTGTGAGGTCAGTAATTTTATATAAGAGTAAACTACGTTTTTTGTCCCTGAGTTTTTCGGTTTTGGTCACTAAAGGAATTGGTTTGCAATTTTGGTCCTTGAATCTTCTAAGGGCAAAATGGTCAGTTAAAGAAATTGTTTATGGTTTTGGTATTTATTTTGATGTTTCATAACGTTTTTGGTCCCTGAATCGATAAATCTTACTGCTAATGTGCTAAATCTTTTTATATGACCGTTTGGTCCCTGAATCTTCTAAAAAGGGCAAAATGGTCAGTTAAAAAAATTGTCTGCAGTTTTGGTCCTTCTTTTGATGTTTCATAATGTTTTTGGTCCCTGAATCAATAAATCTAACTACTCACGGGCTAATTTTTATTTAATGGCTGTTTTAGTCCCTGAAACTTCTAAGGGCAAAATGGTCGGTTAAAAAAATTGTCTTTGTTTCTTATTTTGATTTTCATAACGTTTTTGGTCCCTGAATCGATAAATCTAAACTCACGGGCTAATTTTTGTTTAATAGCCAATCTTCTAAAAAGGGCAAAATGGTCAGATAAAAAAATTGTTTGCAGTTTTGGTCCTTATTTTGATGTTCCATAACGATTTTGGTCCCTGAATCTATAGAATCTAACTATTCACGGGTTAATTTTTATTTAATGACCGTTTTGTTCCCTGAATCTTCTAAGGGCAAAATGGTCATATAAAAAAATTAAATAGCAGAGTAGTTAGATTTCACGATTCGGGGACCAAAACCATTGTGAGACATTAAAACATGGACCAAAATTGCAAACAGGTTCCTGTTGGGACCAAAATTGAAAAACGTGCTAGACTCAGGGACCAAAAATGTAATTTACCTGATATTAATGGTTATTGTTAAAATGGAAACAGGATTCGTGGAATCCAAGGTCAAGAACAATTGATACGATTCTTGTTTTACAAGATAAAACGAGTGAGCATGATGAGAAAGGAATTGTGACAAGTAGATTGCTGATGTCATCAAGTAAAGTTGGTTGCCTTCTTGGACAAAAAGGGCAAGTAATTAATGAAATGAGAAGAAGAACAAAAGCAGATATTCGTGTGTTTTCTAAAGAAGAGAAGCCTAAATGTGCTGGTAAAGATGAAGAGCTTGTCCAGGTGATGTATTTTTATGTTTTCAGTTTTTTATGATGGAATGGAATCAAGGAAGGAATGGAATGGCTCATTCCATTCCACCCAACCAAACAAACCCTAAAATTATTAACAATTGTGATTGTGTTTAGGTATGTGGACTTTATGGTAGTGTTAAAGATGCATTAATTGAAATTGCTTCAAGATACCGCGAAAGATGTCTTCGAGATACAAAACCAGAACCACCATTGCCACCTGTCGAAAGACCGTCTCCTCGCTTAGCTGGCTTTCAACCTTTTAAGGTTTTTTTTTTCTTTTTCTTTTCCATTTTCATAATATATATATATATATATATATATATATATATATATATGTTCCATTATTCTAATGAGTTTCTTTGTTTTTGTAATTTTCATCAAGGGTGGTGGTCGAAGGGAGTATGAACCTTATAGCCATTTAGCTCCATTAAGGGACTATGAAACTTATAGTCATGAAGCTCCTTTAAGGGATTATGAACCTCGTGTCTATCGGGACTATGAATATGAATCAAATACCTATATTGCCCCTCGTATGGGTGGTGGTTATACTTCCCCTTCCCCTCCAAGGGACTATGAACCTCCTCAGGGTTACCTACCCTCTAGGTAATAAATAATAGATTCTTTTATTATTATTACTTTTTATCCTTTTTAAGTGTTATGTTGATATTTTTGCTCCATGTTTTGAATTAGGTTCCTAGGTGGTGTGGATCTTAAGATGCCTAGCACTAGTCGACATGGAGTTGGTAATTTTAGTGAGGTTAGTTTTTCAACCTTTCAATTTGTTTTTGAAGATGTATACTTCTAAAATATTATGAACTGGTTAAAAAACAACACAATTTTATAATTAAATATGAAAGAAATTACAGACCAATAAATACTATAAGGAAGTCACTATGCTTTTAATAATTGATTTTTTAGATGTATTTAAATATGATTTCAGTTAAAATCTTAAAATTATTGTTGAAACTGCTTATTATTTATACTATAATAAAATGAAATCAAAACAAATGTACGATACGAAAGCACGTAGGCATCACGTATGCGAGGCGCATAAGTAGTCATCAGTGAAGTAGAATGCATTATGCATGATTACCAAGATAAAATAATAAATAATAAACCTCTATATGAATATAAAAGATAAATAGCAAATATTAATACTCTAAAATAAGTGCAAAATGTGATAATGAAACTAATAGCCATCTAAATGACTAAATCCAATATCATCGTTATCACTCGCAACTCAAAGAAACTTTAAGAAGATAATCAAATATACAATGATTATGATCACGTATCAAAGAACCGGAGAAGCATTAACTCTTTAAGAAGATAATGGTGGTATAGGAGAAGGAAAATATCAATAAAGGATAACGTATTATGAATGCAAAAGCCAAATCGCATTATTATGTATGGGAATGGCGGTAATCAATATGGTATTAGATGTAGGTACACGTTTTCTCCCTCGGATAGGGCCGATCTAGATTACTTTCATTTAATTTAAATTGACATGGGCTTTTCTAGTTAGACATTTAGATGGTATTTTTTATGTTTACCGGGCCAAGTACACAATGCGCTCGGATGCGTTAGATGCGCGCTTGATGAGCATGCATTGCGCATCAGTTGTGCTTTTTTAAACCAAGCTTTAGACACTTCCATTCTTCCATTCCTCCATAGTGAGTTTAAGTTCAAAGTCAGAAGCAAGTCATGATTTCTTTGTGTCTTTTAGACTCTTTAACATCGGGCCACTTTCAGGGTCGGTCTTTTGATTTTGAGGGTCTTGTATGAAAAATAAAAAAGAGACACTAAATATAAGTTTTGTGGCAACGAAATTTGTGAGGGATTAGCAACGGAATTTATGAGGGAAATCTACGAGGTATTATGCAAGAGATTAGGTTGATTAGCCATGGATAATTCATTTGACATGCCTTTTTGACTACTATTTACGTGTTAACAGTTGGGGAACAATGGTTGGTTGGATGTATAGATTTTAGAAGAGTGTTGCTTTTTCAACTACCGAAACTTAGTATATGGCCATTACATAACCAAGCAAAGAACTCATATGCTTAAAGAACTTCCTACCAAAGCTAGTCATGAAATAGGAAGACAACGTCCTCTATTGTGATAACCAGAGTGCAATTTGTTTTGCAAATAATTTAGTATTTAACCGTAGATCAGACACATAAGCAAATAGGATATCCCTTTATTAGGGAAAGATAAGTGATGGTACAATGTCATCAAGAAAAATACTTGGTACCAAGATGCCTATATATATGTTTACTAAGATGGTGACAAAAGAAAAGTTGAAGCTTTGTATGGCTCCAAATCGCCTTCTAGACGTTTGATGAGAAGGTTAAAAACAGAACTTCTCGGAATTCTAGCAACGAATAATTAAAAATAAAACTTCTCAAAATCACCGAAACCAACTTCTAAAACTTAAAAAAGACATTACATTAGAAAACCAAAAAACTACCAAACCTAATTCTATAATAAATTCTCTACTTCACGTCTTCACGAAATAATTCCTAACCAAAATAAAATCCTATAAATATTCTTAATCAATATATAATTCCTAATAACAATCTTAACAAATATTTCATTATTTAAACTTCTTGCTCTTCTATGCATGTGTTCAAATTTCTTGCACCTTCCATCATATTTTCATTTATGTATTACTATAAACTCATTATTCTTGTCAACATTTAGATACCGCGAACAAGATCATACGGTGGCGGCTCAGAATCCTCCATTCCCGACATCCACGGTTCATACTCCACCCACGATACCTACCAAACCTACAATGGACCAAAACGCCCTTCACGTACTCAACAAGAACCCTACACCAACATCAATCCACCATACAATCTTTACCAAAACAATCCTCATCACCAAGAACATTACTCCCAAAATTCTTACCAACACTAACCACAAAAAAAAAAAAAAAAATCATCTACTTGAATACCATATTCTACAAAAGCACCATTGTTGTTGACCATATGAACAAAATGTTGTACCTTGTATGGTTGATAATGATGATGATGATGATGATACAAGAAGTCCATAAAACCATCATGTCACACTAGAAGCACTTATGTTTTGCAACACGTGCATATTAGTTGTTATGTCCACAACCTTATCTCCATAGTGAAAACCTAGGTGCTAACCTATAAAATGTCAACCCTAAATAGTTGAAAATTGTCTTTCATCCACTAACCCTTGTTTTATGGTACAAAGTGAAGTACTACTACTCTTTGCATGTTATATGTAATCTAAGTCACACACCTTAATATATGGATTGGACTACACCCACAATGTCACTCAATTTCATGATGTGATTTTCCCACTTGCCAACTTTATGTTTTCATATTTCTGTACCTCGTCTATTTTTTTTCATTTCACGCATAAAATCAATATCATGTCAGAATAAAAATCTTTATTTGGGTTCACATTTTTAGGCTTTGTTGTCTAGACTCTAGGGTGTTGAATAATGTGTCGTATCCAAATGGGATACGTCTAGAATTTTTGTTTTTGAAAAATAGATGTATTTAAATTTTAACAATGAATGTGTAATATATAATATGGGATGTGAAATCTATGGGGTCCAATTTGGTGGAAATAGGATGTAAATGAGCAAGTTATAATAGTGAAAACAACTTAACAACCTTTTAGTCGTTTTATTTCACAAAAATCTTCTCAATTCAAGCTATTTTTTTTAATGCTTTTTCTTTGGTATTAGCTATCCATTATCGTCTATTTTATATGTTTTATAATTGCATAATCTTTTAGAGTTTTGGTTTTTGATTATAAGTCATATTTGTATTGGTTTTATTTTGATCTAATGTGTAGTTATAAAAATTGAAGATAGTAAAGTCAGTATATGGTCTTGTTATTTAATGTTATGTATTTGTATCCTTTTGATCGTCTTGACCTAAATACCTTTGTAAAGCTTTTCCTATACAAGTATTTATATTTATTTTGTATATTTTATAAAATAGAATAGTTAGTTCAAAAGCACCAAATGATTAGTTTTATATATTTCTATGGGGTATAGAATGAAAATGTTTAAGGGGAGGGGATAGAGTGTATAAACCAAATAAATGATCAAGTGCTTGTGGATAAAATTATTCATTTTTTTTTCTATCAAATATAAATATAACATAAATATGTTGATAATCTGTTGGTAATTCGTTGATAATCCTTCGGTAATGGATTTAAAGACAAACTCGCCATCCTTCACCAACAAATTTCTCAACATCTCCTTCATTATGACATCCTTGATCCTTCCCTTCCCTTTGCCTTAAAAGATAGTATACCCTATTTGAGTTCTTTGTCACCAAGTGTTTGCAATCTAGAATTGACATAAACTCCCATTGGAATTTGTTCAAAAAAGTAACAAAACAAGCAAACCTAAAATTATTAGAGTAAACCGCACACTCTGGATGACCCATGCCAAACCAAAACCCAACTGAGGAAAATAACCAAAGAGAGTGAAAATGTATTGTGCTTAGTGAGGGTTCTATTGATGATGAAATGCCAATAATGACAGATAAATGTGACATATATTTAGGGTTTGAAAAAAGCACAAATTAGTGGTGATGATTTGTAAAATGTCAAAATAATGCATAAAATGAACATAATTCTGATCGTACTTGAGTAAATTAAAGGAAATTTCTTTTTTTGTAAGGAACATTTAGGTCATTCGACATTGCTTTATGAAACTAGCTTATACGGCTTCTCCACCTTTTATTATCTTGTTGAATTTTGCGATTTTTGATGGGACGAAGGTGGGGTCGAAGGAAATAAGATATGATGGGATGCCACTTTTGGCACCATTAGAGATTTTTTATTTTTGTTTGATTCAAAGAAGGGAAATTTTTGTATCCTTTTTCTTGGTTTTGGATTTACAAGATTTGAATGATATTTAGGGTCCCATTGAGGAGTGATACGTTAAAAGTGATGTTTTGAAGACCGGATTGATACCGGTTCAAACATTGGATAGAAATAATCAAAGTCTTTGTTTGGACAACTAACAAAAAATCGGCTGTGAGCCGGTTGGTTTAGTCAGTAATTGTTAAAACGAACCTTCTGAACTCCTTAAATTTGGATTTCGTAATAGCGAAATTTTTTTCCTTGGACACATACACCAATTGTTTTTTTTCTTGATTCATTCTCCGCTCTTCACTCATCTACTCCACCAATAACCTCCATCACCGACCACCTTCTCTACCCTTGCTGAGCTCCATTGGTCACATCCCACGAGCTCCACTGGGCACTGGTCACATCCCATCCATGTTGACCTTCTCCATCGATCACCTCTTTCATCCCTACGAACCACCTCTACCAACGACCTTGCAGCCAACAATTTGACCTACCAAGGTTCAAAGTTTCCGCTTTTTATGTGCACATATTGCATTTTAAAATTTTATAACGTCATTGGTATTATTGTATTGAGAGATCACTTGAATTTTGTCAAATATTTAAGGTTTTTGGCCGATAACACCAAATTCATCGTCACGTTGATTTTAAATTTAATAATTGGTTGGAAGTTTACTAATCTTATTTCAATATGAACACTAACAAATCAAATTCCGACCTATTTGAAGGACAACCACATTCAAAGCCATCTGAATCACATTCTTTTGTTTAATCAAATATCTGATTAAAAAGAATATAACTTGGAAGTATGCTATTGAAACTCTAGAAAAACCGGGAAGAAAGTTGTATATTTGTATTTTTTTTCTTACAAAAGCTTTAATGGTGGACGCATTAATAGTATGAACAAACACGTCGTTAGAGCAAAGGTAATGCTGCATCATGTTTAAAGCTTCCAGAAGATGTATAGGTTCTTATGCAAGGTGTTTTTCAAGAAATAGCCAAAAGATAAAAGAGATATAGTGGTATGTTTGGTTATAATTTGGAATGAAGGTAAAGAACTTAGATGACAATGCCGAACTTCAAATGGTCAACCCACAAAAAATTCAAATAAAAGATGGAAAGAGAAAAGCTCCTCCTAGCTCCCTAAATTTGCCATGATATTTCAAATGAGAAATGGTCAAGCCACAAAAAATTCAAATAAAAGATGGAAAGAGAAAAGCTCCTCCTAGCTCCCAAAACTTATCATGATATTTCAAATGAGATATGCATGTTCCTTTTCAACCTTCAATGATTGCAACATTACAAAGTAAAGAAAGATGGCATGATATAGACTTGTCTCTTGCTATGTGTTTCAATGATGCTTGCATTAATTTAAAAGTTGTGAATTTTTTCCACATTGAAATAAACAACGTAGCTACTATAGGTCATATGTTTTTACTGCCAGCCAAAGGGATATTGGAAACATAGTTACCCAATATACCTGAAGGATCTGAAGAAGATCCGGGTCAAAGAGTTTGACACATCAGATATATCTGAACTCCATAGTATATCAACTTTTCATTCTTTAATCCTTGATACAGCATGTGTTCCTCGCATCTGTGTTGTATGCAAGTGAAAGTAACAAGTTGAAGCATAGAGGCTTGATCTGATCATGAGATGCAGAAGCATTGCTGCTGTTGCAAGAATCAGAGATTATAGCTCATGCTAATTAATGACATTTAGTTAGATTATTAGACTTTTGCTACTCGCCAGGATTGCCACAAGATATTGTTTCATCTTATGCATTATTGTAAGGATATTTTGTACTTTTCTCTTGATAATAAAATGGTGATTTTTTTCTTGATAAAGATGGTTGTTTTATTTCAAAATTTTTATCCTTACAATGGATTATATGAATATGTTGTTTGTAGTAATAATATGATCTTAAGTGTTGATTCATCCAAAAGGTGTGTTGGATAAATCATGTTTGTGGCATTGTCACCTTGTCCATGTAATCGAGAATTGCATCACCAAGCTCCAAGTGGACAGGACTTGGAATCATTTGACTTAGAGTCAAATGATGTATGCAAATCATGATTACTTGGAAGATGACAAAAATGTCATTCACAGGAAACTGTGAAAGAGACAGAGGATTTGTTGGAATTAATCCACATAGATGTTTGTAGACAGTTCAAATCTGCCACAAAACATGATGTGCGATACTTCGTTACGATTACTGAACATTTCAGTAAATGTGGATGTGTTTATTTGAATAAACAATGGCTAGAAACTTTGAAGTGTTCAAAGGGTTTCAAAACGAAGTAGAGAATTAACCGGGCTAGAATATCTGAATGATGTATTCTGCGAATATCTTAGGAACTGTAAAATAGTTTCACAGTTGTCTCCTCCCAGAACACCGCTGCAAAGTAGTGTGTCTGAAAAGAGAAATCGAACATTCTTTGAAATGGTTTGGTCCATGATGTGTCGGGCTACACTTCCAAATTAGTTTCAAAGGGCTATACCCTAGAAACGGGATCCCGCAACTTAAACCTCGTATCCAACTAAGTAGGTTGCAAAGATATTATCTGAAATGTGAAGTCGGGTTCATCCCTCACTAGCACATAGAAAGTCTGTGGTTGTGAAATCTTCATTCATCACAAGATTGAACCCAGATCAAAGAAAGTGTCATTTTTCATTGGTTATCCCGCAAGTTCTTTAGATACTTGTTTTACAAGTCATTTGGGAACAAAGTATTTGTGTCTCATAAAAGAGTCTTTATTTTTGGAAATAGCTCGTATCCAAAGAAGCAAGTGGGAGTAAGATTGGTCTTGAAGAACTTAAAAGATCAACCAATTAAAGAACCTTTAGTTAACACTAGCACTAAAAGGATTAGAATCCTGTTAAGAGAACTTTGACATACCTCCACCTCTTTTGCAAGTCCAATAGAGATAGTCAGTCTCCTAAGTTTTATGGTTTCATAATACTGAAAGTGACACACTGATTAGTGGTAAAACACTGATTAATGAGGATAAGTTATCCAACTACATGGAAGCATCGGTGAGCCCAATTCATGCCATATAAGAGGATATATAAAACGAGATTCAGTCCATGTTTTAATTTGATGGATCTTACACCTGGCCTGAAAACCAATGAGAGTAATTGGATCTTCAAAAGAAGGGAAAAATGGATAGGAATTTACACACATTCAAAGCAAGAGTGGTTGAGTAGGGCATTACTCAGACTCGATAAATTGATTCTGAGAAATGCACTCTTATCAGCAGCTGAGAAAGAATCTGTTAGGATATTATTTGCCACATGTACATTTTATGTGTCATGGCAAAATGGATGTTTTAAGACTGCTATCCTTAAATGGAAAACAAAGGGGTTGTCTGTATAACACAACCAAGAGGTTTTGAACATGCCAAATGTCTAAATAGAGTGTATAAAGCTTGAAAGATTGTCTGTGGAATCAAACAAGCATCTCGCAGTTGGAATATTTACGGTCATAAAATGCATGAGAGTTTGGATTTTCATGAAGCATAGATAAGTCCGTAATTATGTTAAAGCTAGTGGGAGTATTGTTGTAATCTACCTAGTATTGTATGCTTATAGGAAAAGATTTTCCAATGTTTGAAAGGGTAATGACTTGGCTTGGAAATGTTTCACTATTAAGAATCTAGGAGATACAATATACATATGTGGTATAAGGATATATAGAGAGATAAAAACGTCTAGTAAAGGACTTAGCCAAAGTACATATTTGAGTATGATCTTGAAGAAATTCGAGATGCATGACTCAAAGGAAAGGTTTTCTGCCCATGACATAAAGAATTAAGTCGAATCCCATATGCTTCTGCTATAGGATCGATCATGTATGCCATGACATGTATTTCACTTGATATCTCGTATGCTTGGAGCATAGTGAGTTGATTTTAGGAAAACCCTGGAAAAAGTCATTGGACAATAGTGAATGACATTTAGAGTGTCTTAGGATAACAAGAAATGTGTTCTTCGTTTATGGAGGAAAAGGAAGAGCTAAGAGTAACTGGTCATAGTGATGCCAGAGATGAATCTTGCTCGCAATCAGGATAGGTGTTCTTGTTATAAAAGGAGGAATAATAACTTTGAAATGTTCCAAGTTGAAATGTATAGCAGCTAGTATAGGAGACTACATGGCTGAAAGATTTCACTGGTAATATTGGTGTTATCCTCAACATCAAAGAACTCCTTGAAATCTTCTTACCAAGGGTGCAGTCGCCTTGACTAAGGAACCCGAGGACCATGAGACGTCGGAGCATATACTCAAGAATTGCTGTTGTGTTTAAAAACCAATATGAGATATCATAGTGAATATGGCATCATTATCCGGATGATCGTTTCACAAAGATAGTAACGCGGATAAAGCATGAAGGTCATACTAGGGTCCATAGGCGTTAAGTTTGTAAGCAATATGACATAAGTATTTTAGTTTGATAACATATAGCAGTAGATAATTGTATATGACTTGGTGTATTGATGGAGAATTAATAAAGAGTTGGGCTGCCATTTTCATTTACATTAATATTGTATTTCACTTTAGCATGTTTAGAACCCACTTCCCGAGTATTAATTTACTCAAACCTCCATAGTCGGCCGTACTCTTGGAAGCAAGTAGTGATTTAAGACTGTCATGGAGTGTTAGTAGATTGTCTATAGAGATTAGACATAACATGGTGATTGCGACTAGCCCTCATGAGTACTTGATAGAGATTCAAGTATTGGAACAACCCACACTCAGAGATTACTTCATGGATTAAGTCACAAGTAATTCTGAGATGATAATATATTTTATTCTTCAAACCGAGATGCATGAGGATTTGTGCTATGATTCTGTTATGCATCGGTCTACTCAAACGCTATTCGTAACTGGTAGTTATAACGGGCATGTCCGTGTATGACATGATGAAATGGACAGAGACTATGCAATCAAAGTTTATCTATTCCTTCTGCCCTAACAAGGAGAAGCGGTATTTGCGGGCCCCTCAATGATTTGATGCTAACATTAAGTGTTTGGCCAAACCCAGACTGGATTGATGTGTTCGATCAGTAGTTTGATAGAGTCATCATAAATCACTATCGGGAAACAAAATTTTAAACTTTTGGGCTTGACCTTATCCATGGTCCAGGTTCGTTACGATATCTTGTTGAACAGAAGAATAATTGATCACTTATCTAGGCGTCGTCTCTTTTCTTGGATCAGAGTTCGGCAGTTGCATAGGATGACACGCTCTGCTAATTATTAGATAATATTGAGACCACACAAGTTGACAACTTTTCTAAGTGGGAGACTGTTGGAATAATGTCCAAGGTCATCAACTTGTGGTAATATTTCTGATAATGGTAGAGTCATTCTGGGTTGCCCTCATGACCCAGAAAAACATACAGAGCCAGAATAAAGGAAAGGAGAAATTAGTTTATTAATTTATTAAGAAATAAATTAATCGAAAACTAAATCAGAAAATTAGTTTATTAATTTATCAAGGACATACTAAATTAATTAGAAATTAATTGGCAATTAATTAACAAGTTAATTTGGAGAAATTAATTTGCAACAGATTGGATTGTAATTAATTAAAGAGGTAACTAATAGTTACAAGTCTAGGGGGTGCGGCCGCCAAAAGGCTCCTCAAGTTTGGAACCCTAGAATCCCTCTAGTATAAATAAAGGCCTTGGGGTTCAACTCTAATCATCCCTTGCCTCTCATTTGAGCCGCCAACTATCCCTCTCCTCCCCTTTTCTGCGATTTCCTCATCCCTCTCTAGGGTTTGAGGATTTTGCTTCCTTCCCAAGTGGACGTTCTGATATATCTAGTTTTCTGGTGTTCCTGGGTATGTATCATTAGAGGGATTCACACTTTGGATCATGTTCATCCTTTGCAAGATGCTGTTCATCAGATTCAAGAAAGTTGATAATCCTGAGGTACATTGTGTTTTTGTTTTTTTTGCTATAACTGATATGAACTGCATGATCCTGAACTCTGTTCATGGAGAATTCTATGATTTGATCTTGTTAGTCTTTCGCTGCATTTTGTTATGTGTTTATGTGATCAAATCTCAACACTTTGTTCTCAAAAGGTTTGTAAAATAAATACATAAAATAACTAGCAGGATAACCAACAAAGTAACATCTCTCTGATCTGGGTTCTAATTTGTCGACGACTTCACGATGAAAGTAAGCCTCAAAATCCGATACTTTTAAGTGTGCTAATGAGCGTTTAGTCCTATTCCATATTTTAGAGGGTGTCTTGTTGACCTTCTTAGTTGGTACAAGGTTCAGTACTTTTACAACAGTCTCTTAGGCATAGCCCCAAAAACTAATCGGAGGCGTATCATGAATCATCATGGACCGAACCATATTAAGCAATGACCGGTTCCTACTCTCAGCCACACCATTATGTTATAGTGTTCTAGAAGGAGTCAACTATGAAATGATTTCCCAGTTCCTTAGATGATTGATGAAGGGTTAGCGTATAGATGAGTACGAGTGGGGGAGGGGGATTGGTTGGGGTGGAGGCTGGGTTGGGTAGTAGTGGTGGTGGTGGTGTTAGTGGTTAAATACCTAACTATATCTTCAATTAACCTGATCGTTTTCACCTTTCTTCTTCATCGCAACCATCAGAGCACCGCCGACTCTGCCTCTCATCGAAGATCTCCACCATCGTCATCCATCAGAAGCCATCAAGTGTAATCACCAACAGACAAAGGAAGCAAGGCCGTTGACGGGGATGTTAGTAGTTCGACATTGGTCTGGTGGCGACGATTAGGTGGCTGGAGATGGTGGTTCTTGGTCGGATTCCTTGTCTGATTAACTCTCAAGTCCCGATTTCAATTTATCTTGACGTGTTTGAATTTTGAACAATTTATCTTGAATGTTCATTACTGAACATTTCTTTATTATTGACTTAAATCTGTTTTTATTGTTCAATTAAATTTGTTTTAGCCTTACATTGTTGTTATTAACAAGTTTGTCAACCAAGAATAGTATGCATACATGAGATCTAGGAAATATGTCGTGATTGTGAAGAAAAGATCCGTACCCAAAAGAAAGCTGATGAAAGTGACCAAATTCTGGGATTTTGAAGACAATGTTCACCAATGAACATATATGTATGCTCAAAAATGAACATATACGTGTAATTTAGGAAACTTCTATAATTTTGGGATTTGATTTATATAAACTAGGTAAGTTTTGGATAAATATTAATTAGGTTTAATGGATGTTCATTTCTGAACGTGTGTGTATGTTCATATATTTCATGAATGTTATGAATGTTCATTTCTAAACATGTTATGAATGTTTATTTCTAACCAAATTCTGGGATTCTGAAGACAATGTTCATCAATGAACATATATGTATGTCCAATTATGAACATATACGTGTAATTTAGGAAACTTCTATAATATTAGGATTTGATTTATATAAATTAGGTAAATTTTGGATATTTTTGGATAGATATTAATTAGGTTTGATGAATGTTCATTTCTGAACATGTGTGTATGTTCATATATTTCTTCAATATTATGAATGTTCATTTCTGAAGATGTTATGAATGTTCATTTCAGAACAATATTCATCAATATTCATTTCTGAACATATGTGTATGTTCATATTTCATAAATGTTTGTCAATGTTCATTTCTGAACATGTGTATATGTTTGTATATTTATCAATATTCGTCAATGTTCATTTATGAAGATGTGTGTATGTTTGTATATTTCATCAATGTTTATTTCTGAACATGTTGTATGTTACTATGTTTTGTCAATGTTCAACAGTATTCATTTCTGAACATGCGTGTATGTTTATATATTTCATTAATGTTTGTCAATGTTCATTTCTGAACATGTGTGTATGTTTGTATATTTATCAATATCCGTCAATGTTCATTTCTGAACATGTTGTATATGTCTATATTTGATCAATGTTCGTCAGTGTTCGTTAATATTCGTTTTTGAACATGTATGTATGTTCGTATACCAAGTTTATGAATTTCTATGTTCATTTATGAACATAATTTCTATAAATTAGGAATATAATTAATAAATTATTGTTTCCTTTTAAAAAATATTATTTTACCATCATACCCTTATCATCCTTATTTGATCTAACGGGCAAAAAGATGGTTCTATGCCTAATTTTGGTTCATTGATCCCACCCCTATATGTATATGTATGTATGTGTGTGTGTGTGTGTGTATATATATATATATAAATATATATATATATATATATATATATATATATATATATATATATATATATATATATATATATATATATATATATATATATATATGTATGTATCTGTGTGTGGTGTTTAGGTGGGGTTGGTCGTGGTGGAAGGAGTTAGGGTTAGTGTGTAGGTGGGTACGAGTTGGGGTGGGGGTTGGTTGCGGTGGACGTAGGTTGGTATGGTAGTGGTGGTGGTACGGAATTGTGGGGTCAGAAGGTATGGATGGGTGTGATATAATTTATTTATTTATTTATCTACAATTCCCAAACTTTTGTTTCATGCTCGTTTAAACCCACTTTTATATATATATATATATATATATATATATATATATATATATATATATATATATATATATATATATATATATATATATATATATATATATATATATATATATGTGTGTGTGTGTGTGTATGTATGCATATATGTATGCATGCATGCATGCATGTATGTACATGCATACATTCATATATGGTGAATATTTGTTAGTTAAAATATTGGTTTTTATTCATTCTGTAATTCTCAAGTTTTTTTCATTCTCGTTTGAACCTACTCATATATAAAAAAATAAATAAGGTAATTTTTTTAAAAATATATCACATATTTAGTTATTTTTTAAACCATCCTTAATTTTAATTTTGTTCAATTTAATATAAATTTTATAAAATAACAAAGAAGACTGATGGTTAAATGATTGCTCTAATATTATAAAAAGAATATCATTTTTAAAATAGTTTATCACTTAAACATTTGAATATGTATAAATGTTATTGATATTCATCTAATTGTTAAGAGTTTTAATAAAGTTATGAAAGTTGTTATATTTCTTAAGTTCATTAAAAATCATAACAAGTTATTAATAAATTACCAATTTGAATATCAATAACATGAAGTTAATATCAATAAAAAAATCGGAGCTACATTGAAAAATGATGATTAATTGATTAATCTAACTATTTAATATTAACAAATAAATATCTATTTTCAAGGTAGTATAACATTTGAACTTGTATCTTTTTATTAATGTCAACTATTAACCAACTTATGATTTTTTAGATGTATATAATTTCCCTAAAATATTTTTATATAAATAATTTAATCCGAGTACTGCTCGAGTAATCCGGGTACTAGCTACACTCTAGTAGTCGAACGAGTACCGAATAACGAGTTCCGCAACACTAATATATATATATATATATATATATATATATATATATATATATATATATATATATATATATATATATATATAATTTAAGACCAAGAGAATATTGTGAGACATGGAAACATATTCCTGACCACTCACTTTATAGATCAAAAAATTTGAATAATGAAAAATAAAGAAAAAAACAAAATTAATAATGATCTTTTGTTATTTTTCATCACTTTTTTTTATGAAAAAAAGTTTTAAAAATAAAAAACATTAAAAAAATTCAACGTCACAGTATATTAGTCTACTAGAATATTGTTTATGATATATAGTATTACACATGAATAGTAGAATATTGTGAATACTTTTAAAAATTTTGCAATGTAATATTATAATAGAATAATACATATATGAGTAATTTTCTAATAAAATATTACTACATATGAGTATATATATATATATATATATATATATATATATATATATATATATATATATATATATATATATATATATATATGGTAAATTGATCTATATTTGGGTATATTTTTTGTTTGAAAAATATTGTGTAGAAAAAAAAAAAATCATAAATTGGGTTCTTTGGTTCCTAAACTTTTTTATGTTCTCAATTGAACTTTACTCTCTCTCTTTCTCTCCCTCACTCAAACACACACACACAACTATATATATATATATATATATATATATATATATATATATATATATATATATATATATATATATATATATATATATATATATATATATATATATATATATATATATATATATATATATATATATATAGGTTATAATAAGACCCACAATTATTGTGTTGTCGCAAGGACCAATCAGAGACGAGAATCAGTCAAAGGGTATTTTGGTCAATTAATTTATAAATAAATTAATTAAATTTAAAATTAATTCCTACAAATATGGTAAATTGATCTATATTTATGGCTGATTTACCTATAATTAAGGTAACCAACTTTATCCTCTCATTTTCGTCTCCAACAATCTGCCACCATTACAAACCATCGGCTCCACCAACAGCAAGCATAGCCACCACAAACCAGCCACCATCACAAACCATGTTGTTGCCACCAAGTATGATTCGAGAACAAAATGTATATTCTCACAGAATGTTTAATTGAGAATTTTGAATGTGCATTCAAGAGGCATGATTCTAGGATTTCAAGCAAGGTTCTGAAACCAAGTATGATTCGAGAACTTCAAGGATGATTCAAGAACCAGATCCCATTCAACTCTTTATCAAGAACAATCTTTTTTCTAGAACTTCAAGCATGAGAATGTAAGTTGTAGCAACAACAATCAATCCCAGATCTAATGTGTGTTACTATGTGTTTTATCTCTCACCTCCACCCCTCACAATGATCTGTAGGTCTATATCAGAATGAAAAAAATTTTATGAATGTATTTGTTCAACAATCTCATGATCCCAAGAATGATTCGAGAAACGTAGATTGATACCAGAATAACAGTTTTTCAACAGTCAAGATGCTAAGAATGATTCCAAAAACATCAATTAGTTAAATAAGTCACCACAAGAGTTTTTGGTGGATACGTTTCACATACAGTAGAAGAATTGAGGGGTAACAGTGTATATTCTGTCAGAATGATCGTATATTCTGTCAAAATGATCGTTTATTATGTTAGATTCTCGTAAATTATTCTAGTCATTTTGATGTTACACAATACAATGTAAATATGATTTTGTAATTCATATAAGTATGCTTTTGTAATTCATTCTACCATAATGTTTAACTTACTTTCAAAATATGTAGTTATATTCTTTAAGAACACTAGTCATTCTGATGTATGCTTTTGTAATTCATTCTTATAGAATGTAAGTGATTAAGAACTTAAAATAAGTGCAAAAATTAATTATACAAATTTATTAGAATTTTGTATCAAAATTAAAGTTTGAATTTGAAAATAAATTCGAATTTGAACTTGAAATTAAATTTAAAATCGGAATTTAATCCCATGAAAATCTCATATTCCATAATTGAAAAACATAAAAAGTCCATATTACCCTTTAGAATGATATAATTAGAAAGTTGATGTTTTTTTAATTAAAAAAATCAATATTCTGTTATTAATCACAACCATTGATAATTATAATTTTACGTATCAGATTTGTCCTTACGACCACATAATAAATTTGGTTCTTAATATAACCTAGCCATATATATATATATATATATATATATATATATATATATATATATATATATATATATATATATATATATATATATAGTTGGGATTTTTTGAGAACCAACTATGCCCCGAGAACCCGAAAACTCCCAAATTGTCAAAATTTTCGAAAAACCAAAAATATAGGGGCCTAAAAGGCACATATTTAAGCATTTTCGAAAAAAAATTCCCAAAAAAACGACTTTTTTTTGAAAAAAATTTGCACATGGGTAAAAAAAAATTGCACCTGTGCAAACTTTTTTATACGTACATTTTTTTTCAAGATGCCTATGAGGTCGGTTTTTTGAAAAAAATATCGGTTTGGGAGATATAGGATTGATCCAAAAGGAGTTGGGAGTTCTTGGATTCTCGGGGTGAAGTTTGTTCTTAAAAGATCCTAAGTCTATATATATATATATATATATATATATATATATATATATATATATATATATATATATATATATATATATATATATATATATATATATATATATATATATATATATATGAAAGGTTTTCTGCAAACCATGAACTAAATAACCTAAGTTCACATGCAACCTATAAGGATCTATGTTTTATTCTAATTGAACATATAACAAAACCTAAAGGCCATAAGAAAATTAACTAAAAGAATAAAATTAGAAAAACCAACCTTTTAGAATTTTCTGGAAGCTGAGCAGCAAAATTATCCTGCCTCAAATGAGATCACATCCAAGCTAGAGGAGAGGGAAATCGAAAATCCAGAGAGAGTATATGAGAATGGCGAAATTTAATGATGACTGGGAACCCCTATTTATAGTTTCCAAATGACCAGTTGATAAACCTTAGAGATAAACTTTTTTGAATTCAAATAAGATAAACCTTTTATCTTATAATTCAAACTCTATTTATCCTTAATATATTAATTTCGAAATATATATATATCCATATATATTTTCGAATTCAACTGGTCACTACACACTGCCACTTACTCAACTATTGAATAATTACAGTTTCAGTCCCTGCACCTTTAATTAATTAAATTAATCCTCAAATTAAATCCAATTAATTCCAGATTAATTTCTAATTAATTAATATAGTTTCTAATTAATATATTATGACTTTAATATATTAATAAACCATATATTTAATTCCTGTTGATTTATTAATCCCATAATAAATCAACCTTTCTCTCTACCGAATTTTCTACCAAACCTCCAGCCATGAGGGCAACCCAAATGGACTGTGCGTCTATTAATTAGGTAAATACTAATTATTAGTCATGGCTTAGACACCTAATCCAACAGTCTCCCACTTGGATAAGTCCATGACTATAATTACTGATTTAACCTCTAATTAACCAGCACTCGTAGCTTCCTAGAAACCAATGCCAAACTCTGATCTAATCAGTCCTGTCCATAGATAAGTGATCAGATGATCCTCCGTCCAACAAGATATTTTTCAGACTCAAGACATGGATAAAATCAATCTGGTCTGATTCACTGTTCCTCGATTTCCGATTTGCATATGACTCTTAGACTATCAATTTAGTCCCGGTTGGCCAACCATTTTAGTCAACTTCAAATTCATCGAGAGGCCTACAGATATCTGTTCCCTGTTAGGGTCAAGGGACGAATAAACTTTGACTCATATACTTATGTCTTTTACCAGACAAATTATCCACAACAATACGTTTTATAACACCGAGTTACCAATGCGTTTTCGTATTATCAATGAATAACCGTCTAGTAAATCATAACTCATATGTCTTAGCTTAAAGATCAAAAGATATTATCGTCTCAATATTGCTCGTGATGTAATCCATGAAGCAATCCATTGAGCGCGGGTTTATCCAATACTCAAATCTCCATTTCCAAGTACTCATGAATGTTGCAGCAATCTTATTGTAATGTCTAACTCCTTAGACAATCTACAACTAATTCATGACAGCCTTGCTTCATACTTACTCCCTAAAAGCATGAGCGACTGTGGATATTTGAATAATCCAATTATTCAGGAAGTAAAACATGCGAAAAAGAAACACAATGATAAAGAATTGACAAATGTAGGAACCCATTAATAAATCTCTATTATTAAATCACAAAAGTCAAATACAATTCATTGTTACAAGTTTCTAAACCTATCTAATTACAAAAACTTATATCATCTCTTAATCCAATGCTCCTAGCATGCTGATTATGCGTAATCCTACTCAGAGCCTTTGTCAAGGGATCTGCAGGATTATCTTCCGATGATACCCTCTTTACAAGGAGGTGACCTTCTTCTACCCTATGTCTGATGTAGTGGTACTTTCTGTCGATATGTCTGGACTTTCCATGATCTCGCGGTTCCTTTGTCAAGGCGACTGCACCTTCATTATCGCAGAACAGTTCCAAGGGCTCCTGAATACTCGGGACTACTCCAAGGTCACCGATGAAGTTCTTCAGCCAAGCCGCTTCCTTTGACGCTTCACTTGCTGCTATATACTCTGATTCACAAGTAGAATCAGCCACCGTATCTTGCTTGGAACTTTTCCAAGTTACTGCTCCACCGTTCAAAAGGAATACCCAGCCCGACTGAGACCGACCACTGTCTCTATCCGTCTGAAAACTGGCATCTGTATATCCTTCAACTCTCAAGGTATCACTGCCACCGAGGACTAACACCATGTTCTTTTTCACAGCTATCCAATGCGCCCTTCTAGGGTTTCCCTGGTACCGACTGACCATGCTTAAAGCAAAAGCCACGTCAGGGCGAGTACACATCATAGCATACATGATCGATCCTACAGCCGAAGCGTAAGGTACCCGACTCATTTCAGCTATTTCTTCGTCTGTACTCGGACTTTGAGTCTTACTCAATTTTGCATTACTTTGGATAGGTAGCTCTCCCTTCTTGAAATTTTCCATACTAAACCTTTTCAGTATCTTTTCCAAGTATGTACCCTGACTAAGTCCAATTAGTCTCTTCTTCCTATCTCTCAATATTCTTATCCCGAGAATATAGGCAGCCTCTGCTAGGTCCTTCATGGCGAAACATTTCCCAAGCCAAGCCTTGACATCTTGCAAGGTTGGAATATCGTTTCCCATGAGCAGTATGTCATCGACATACAGCACTAGAAAGGTGACTATACTCCCACTAGCCTTAACATATATGCAGGACTCATCCTCGCTCCTAGAGAAGCCAAACTCTTTGACTTTCTCATGGAAACAAAGATTCCAGCTGCGAGAAGCTTGCTTCAATCCGTAGATTGATCTCTCAAGCTTACACACCTTATTAGGATACTTTGCATCGACAAAACCCTCTGGCTGATTCATGTAAACATCCTCAGTCAACTTCCCATTAAGGAAAGCGGTTTTGACGTCCATCTGCCAAATTTCATAGTCATGAAATGCAGCTATGGCCAACATAATCCTAATAGACTTTATCTTGGCTACTGGTGAGAAGGTCTCGTCATAGTCAACCCCTGGGGTTTGAGTAAAGCCCTTCGCAACCAGTCTTGCCTTGAAAGTGTGTACCTTTCCGTCCATGTCGGTCTTCTTCTTGAAGATCCATTTGCACCCAACTGTCTTTCGACCCGGTACGTTGTCAACCAAGTTCCAAACTTGATTGTCATACATGGACTTGATCTCGCTATCCATGGCCTCTTTCCACTTGGCAGACTCAGGGCCCGCCACTGCTTCCTGGTAGTTAGCTGGTTCATCCAAATTTATCAGTGTCCTATCACTGACAAACGTGTCCCCATCCGAAGTTATATGGAACCCATAAAACTCGGGTGGCATGCTAACCCTACCGGAACGCCTAAGAGGTAAGGATACATCTGTCGGACCAACAGGAACTTCTTCCTCATGTTGGTTGCTAGTTTCTCCTAAGGTTGCGTCATCTGATGACTCTTGAATTTCTTCCAGATCAATGGTACTCCCACTCTCCTCTTTGAATATGAGCTCTCTCTCTCGAAAGACCGCTCGTCTAGCTACAAAGACCACGTCCTCGCTCGGTCTGTAGAATAGATATCCAAAGGACTGTTTGGGATAACCAAGGAAGAAACACCTTTCGCTTCTTTCTGCGAGTTTGTCTTGAGTCTCTCGTCTAACGAAAGTCTCACAACCCCAGACTTTGATATATGCCAACGAGGGAACTTTCCCCGTCCACATCTCATGAGGTGTTTTAGCAACCTTCTTAGTTGGGACAAGATTGAGGATATGGGCGGCAGTCTCTAAGGCATACCCCCAGAAGTGAATGGGAAGTGAAGCTCGACTCATCATGGAACGAACCATGTCCAACAGGGTTCGGTTGCGCCTCTCCGCAACACCGTTCAACTGTGGTGTCCTGGGAGGTGTCAACTGCGAAACTATTCCGCATTCCTTTAGATAGTCTAGGAACTCGATACTTAGATACTCTCCGCCTCTGTCGGACCTGAGCATCTTTATCTTCCTGCCTAATTGATTCTCTACCTCGTTCTTAAACTCTTTGAACTTTTCAAAGGTGTCTGACTTGTGCTTGATCAAGTAGATATAACCGTATCTACTAAAATCGTCAGTAAAGGTTACGTAGAACCGCGTGCCATCCTTTGTGGTTGATCTGAATGGACCACACACATCCGTGTGAATGATGTCCAGCAGACCCTCACCTCTTTCAAAAGACCCTTTGAAAGGTGATTTAGTCATCTTGCCCAACAGACAAGATTCGCATACATCATCCGACCTAAGGTCGAATGATTCCAACACTCCATCCTTTTGGAGTTGGGCGATGCGTTTCTTGCTGATGTGCCCGAGCCGACTATGCCACAGACATGCCTTTTCTACACCACTAGTAGAATCAATATAATTTACACTATGTCCTAAATTGTCAACACATTCAACAGTTTCATACACACCATCACAAGGATAAGCAGTAAAAATCAAAATACCATTTTTGAAAACAGAAATCGAACCAATTTTATTGTCAAAAGAAAATTGAAATCCTTGTCTGAACAATGCACGAAATGAAATAATGTTTCTTGCCATTTCTGGCGAATAGCAACAATTAAATAACTCTATACTAACATCACTACTAAGCACTAAACTGTAAACGCCGATCTTGGTAACAGGGGACGATCTCCTATTGCCCATGATCAAGTTCAGTCTACCGTGCTCCACCTCCCTGGTTTCCTTTAGGCCGTGCAGATCAGAACAAATGTGAAAACCACATCCTGTATCAAGGACCCAAGAATTAGAAGATGGTGAGTTTTTAGAGATAGTGTATATACCTGCTGTCGATGGCTTTACTTTTCCATCCTTGACATCCTGCAAGTATTTGGGGCAGCTTCTCTTCCAATGGCCCTTCTCTTTGCAGTAAAAACAGTTGGCTTCATCGGGGTTGGCCACACAAGGAATTTGGGAAGACTTGGTTCTCGAGCCATTGCTTGACGACCCGACCTGAACCTTTTCCCTCCAGTTTTGCTTAGGAGGGCCCTTCCTCTTCTTTCCTTTGCCACTTCCAATGGCTAGGACGGACTGATTAACCGAGGGTACACTTTTACCCTTCATCCCGTCCTCAGCAACTCGAAGCATGCGATGCAACTCAGTCAGGTTAGCCTGATTGTTGTTCAAATGATAAGCCAGCCTGAACTGGTCATAAGAACTCGGTAGGGAGTTAAGCACTATGTCAACGGCCAACTCCTCCGGTACAGGCATCACAAGCTTTCTAAGCCGCTCTACGTAACCTTACATTCTTTGCACATGAGCGCAGATGGACTCTCCATCTTTAGGTTTGCTGTTCGTGAAGTCCTTGACCACCTCGCACCTCTCGATGCGCTCTTGCTTGCGGAACTTTTCCGCAAGCTCCTTGTGCATCTCAAAGGGCCAATAGTCTTCGTATATCCTTTGCAATTCGGGGTTCATTGTGGCGATCATGATGCAGGCCACTTTGGTCGCATCATCAGAATGTTTTTGGTACGAGGCAATTTCCTCGGGAGTAGCAGTTTCAGGGTCAACATCGACAAGCTCAGTCTCGAGAACATACTCTTTGTTCTCATACCTCAGAGCCATCTTGATGTTTCTAATCCAGTCATTGTAGTTTGTCCCGTTCAATTGAACCTTGGAATACAGTGAGAGGATAGAGGGAACACTGGAGTTTGAGTGGGGAGCGGATTGATCAGCAGAAGACATCTATAAAAGAAGGTAAGTTTAATTAGATACTTGTCGGTCCTTATAATAACCCAATATAAAATAAGGCTAGGATCCAACTATAACAATTTGCAACATAGAAGAGGGATGCCGTAATCTATAAGCAAATTTTATAAAGGTAGGCGAATGATGATTCAGCCGATTCCACCGCGGAAAAATAATCTTATTATAAATGGAATTCCTAGTTTCTTTTGAGATTTATTGAACTGTTCAATAGCATGTTTAATCTTGGATATGCCCCACCGTTTGTGACTGGGATGCCGAGGATCACAAACCGGGTGTGCATAACCATGCAAATTAGCTTGGTACTCTCGGGGTCCATTATCATCTCAAATTGATGTGCCGGTAAACCACACACGCTCCATCAACAATAATAACACCCGAGACACCCATTGCCACTCATTATGAACCCCCATTGGTGTGCCGGTAAACCACACACGCTCCACCAACGTTTCATAAAGTGTAATGTGCAATTTCATGGGTTAGCATCAAATTCACATTTTTCCTAAAGTAACTAGATTGAGATTTTTATGTAAAGGTTCTAGTACTTTTATCATTATACTTTTAATGATTTAGCGGTCCTGTCAAAACTGTTCGGCTAACGACCCTCCACTGATCAGGCGAGCGGTGGGCGAGAGTGTTCACCCATTAGACCGCCATTTTATAGGCAGCCTCCTTATACCCACTTTATAGACCAGCTTCGTGAATAAGGCCTACTATTGAATTGACTGACCAAATTTATCTCATATATATAGTATTAACTTTTAATAACATATATAAGATGTATTTTAAAACCCTTTAAAATATTCAAGGTTTATCTTTTAATTTTTACCAAATTTAACAATTAAATTTTGAATTAAATCAAACCTTAAATTCGATTTAATCAATTTTAATTACCAATTAATAAAATTAATTAAATCTAAATATTTTAAACATTTTAAAATATTTTTTTGGATTTTTCTATTAATTTTCGACAATTTAAAATTAATTAAATCCCTTTTGAATTATCTTTTAATTAACAATTAATTAAATTAATTCAAATGAAGATAGGTTTATCCAAATTAATCAAATTAATTAAAACCTATCCTAAACCCCCTAGATTTCGAATTCAAATAATGGGGTTTAAGGTTATCCATTTAATTAACAAATAACGTTACCAAAAATAGAAAACCTCCTAAAACCCTAATGCCAGAAATCGAAATTAACAAGGGGGGATTAGGGTTTCCAAAACCCTAATCCTAGAAATCGATCCACAATATAATTAGGGTTTATAGGCTTTAAACCCTAAAACAGTTATAGCAATTCAACAAGAAAACAAAACAGGCTCTGATACCACTGAAAGGTTTTCTGCAAACCATGAACTAAATAACCTAAGTTCACATGCAACCTATAAGGATGTATATTTTCTTTTAATTGAACATATAACAAAACCTAAAGGCCATAAGAAAATTATCTAAAAGAATAAAATTAGAAAAACCAACCTTTTAGAATTTTCTGGAAGCTGAGCAGCAAAATTATCCTGCCTCAAATGAGATCACACCCAAGCTAGAGGAGAGGGAAATCGAAAATCCAGAGAGAGTAAATGAGAATGGCGAAATTTAATGATGCCTGGGAACCCCTATTTATAGTTTCCAAATGGTCAGTTGATAAACCTTAGAGATAAACCTTTTTGAATTCAAATAAGATAAACCTTTTATCTTATAATTCAAACTCTATTTATCCTTAATATATTAATTTCGAAATATATATATATCCATATATATTTTCGAATTCAACTGGTCACTACACACTGCCACTTACTCAACTATTGAATAATTACAGTTTCAGTCCATGCACCTTTAATTAATTAAATTAATCCTCAAATTAAATCCAATTAATTCCAGATTAATTTCTAATTAATTAATATAGTTTCTAATTAATATATTATGACTTTAATATATTAATAAACCATATATTTAATTCCTGTTGATTTATTAATCCCATAATAAATCAACCTTTCTCTCTACCGAATTTTCTACCAAACCTCCAGCCATGAGGGCAACCCAAATGGACTGTGCTTCTATTAATTAGGTAAATACTAATTATTAGTCATGGCTTAGACACCTAATCCAACAATATATATATATATATATATATATATATATATATATATATATATATATATATATATATATATATGCAAAAGTTCAACAAGGGACTAATATAAATCATGGTACCAAGGGACTAATCTCATTCACACGATTATACACTTTACGGTGGACGTGCATCTACCGGATTATAGAAAAACCTACTTCGTTTTTTTCGTTTTTTTAATTTTTATGGCTTATTTTTTATCGAAAAAAATTATGAATATATAGAAATTTATAACATTTTATCCTCTACAAATAGAGATCCATATTGATATACAAAACATGATTTTTTTTATCGAAATTTCTGCTAGTTGAGATTCACATGTGAATCTGAACTGTTATTCTGTTCACTGTTGACATATACAATGACATATGTTATTGTCATGTGAATTTGAATAAATTTTTGTGTGAATGTGAATGAAATTAACTTATGAGTCATAGTATATTTATTATAAATGATTAAAATGTTGAATTGTTAAAAATTTACTAACTAAATTAATCATATTCATATTTCGGAGTATATTTAAAATACCATATGATGTTGATATGTGAATCTGAGTAAATTGTTGTGTGAATATAAATAAGTTATATTGTGAATGACAGTAAAATCAGTATAAATGGTTAAAATATTGAAGTAGCAAAAAACTATTAAGTAACTTCTCAATACTATATGATTTTGATATGTAAATATGAATAAGTTTTCGCGTAAATATGAGTAAATCCATTTGTGAATCAAGTATATTATTTATAAATGGTTATAATATTGAAATAGTAAAAGTTTTAAAAGTTAATAAGTACTCATATTCAAATTTTTACAGTTCAGATTCATATGTGAATCTGCACTGTTAATATGTTATTCTTTGTTGGCATTCACAATGACATATGATATTGTCAAGTAAATCTGAATAATTTTTTGTGTGAATGTGAATGAAATTAACTTATGAATCATAGTAAATTCATTATAAATGATTAAAATGTTGAAGTGTTAAAAATTTTCTAAGTACATTAATCATATTCATATTACAAACTATATTTAAAATACCATATGATATTGATATGTGCATCTGAGTAAATTATTGTGTGAATTTAAAATTCAATTGTGAATTAGAGTAAATTCATTATAAAAGGTTAAAATGTTGAAGTAGTAAAAAACTTATAATTAAGTTCTCAATAGTATATGATATTGATATGTGAATATAAGAAAATTTTCGTATAAATATGAGTAAATCCACTTGTGAATCAAATACATTACTTATAAATGGTTATAATATTGAAGTAGTACAAGTTTTAAAAGTAAAATAATTACACATATTCAAATCTTTACAGTTCAGATTCACATTATGAATCTAGAAGAGCTGTACTTATAATTTTTTTTTATTTTTTATATATCAATATGAATGTCTATTTATAGAGAACAAAAAATCATGAATTTTGGTATATTCGGTTTTTATTTTGAAAAAGAATAATATCGAAAAAAAAAATGAAGTGAGTTTTTTTATTATAATCCTCTACATGTGTGCCGATGTAAGAAATTTATAACCTATTTTTTGGCCGTTGATGATTTTGATTCCGACGATCGAGATTAGTCCCTTGGTACCATGGATAATTTTAGTCCCTGATTGAACCCAACCACATATATATATATATATATATATATATATATATATATATATATATATATATATATATATATATATATATATATATATATATATATATATATATATATATATAAACCATGTCCTGATGGCCGAGTTGGTAGATTTCCCACCTTTCCATATGAGAGGTCAATGGTTCGACTCTTACCAGTTTCAATTAGGGATGGCCACCGGTACACCCAAAGGGTGGGTTGCCTGGCACATGAGTTTACCGGGTGTTCATGTTGCCCCAAGGTTGGGTCAGTCGGGTCGTCCAAAGGACGGGTCGGGTGGCTTCCTCGATTATCAAATATATATATATATATATATATATATATATATATATATATATATATATATATATATATATATATATATATATATATATATATATATATATATATATATATATATATAGGGATGGGTTCAATGCAGAACCAAATTATATCACTTAACTGCAGAACCATGTTGTTAACCGTAAGATTAAAATCTAAGTAAAAGGGTACGATCGTCAAAAAAGTTAAATTGTTATGTTCATCAATGAACATATGTTCATCTATGAACATATGTTCATCTATGAACATATGTTCATTGATGAACATATATTCATATATGAACACATGTAAATTACATCAGCAAGGTTTTGTGTTCTCTCCTGTATCTATAGGTTTCTGTCTCCCTTTGATCAAAATACAAAGAAAACTTCAATCCCAATAATATCAACTAGTACATTGATCAAAGTCTCAAACAATTACATGAGTAAAGTTAAAAGATTAAGAACACATCACGATTCAGTATCAAAGTATCAAACAAATGAAACAATATTCATATATGAACATTACATGGAAGTTCCCGGTTCTTGGAGTCATAAAATCGCCTTTAGATTCATTATGTGAACATGTTTCCTGCATTAGAGCCGTGTACTGTGATGTTCTGCTTCCGATTGGATAAGAAAGTGTCGCATTTCATGAACTCTTGGAACCCAACATCAGAACCTTATTTAAAATAATCTTCAAAAAAAAGTTTTACATCAAAACTTTATTAATAATAGCAACAAACTTGATACTTTCTACCATTTATAGCATTCACATTATAAAATAAGTAATGTACGAATTCTAATTCTAAATGCCAAATGCAGCAACATTCTAAATAACATGAACAATTTGACCATGCATTTTTGTTGTAATAGGCTATTGTAAGTTTAAAGAAACCAATTATAAATTTACATACATAATCACTAAAAAAGAAAAACATATAGGAAACCTTTTCAAGAGAACTTGTATTATTAAAAAAGCATTTTAGCAAATTAAGGTTAGCTAACCTTATCGTGCACTTCACAAAACTTCACTTTCTCTGTATATATGCAATCCCCATTGCTCACTTTCAACTGATGTGATCCAATCTGTAAACACAAACAACTTATTACACATAAGAAGCCATATTTTCAACTGTCAGCAATGCATTCATTGCTCACTTTCAACTGATTTGAGTTGCTAAACAGACGAAATTTGATAGCAGGAAAGGGCTTCTGATTCAAACAGATATGTTCACTAATGAACATATGTTCACTAATGAACATATGTTCACTAATGAACATATGTTTACGTTACCGACATCAAACCAGGAACTAATGATAGAAAAGAATGATTGGGCGATAAACTGAATAAAAACAGGTATCATTACACCTTCAATCGGTATCAATCGAATGATTGGCGATAACCGTAGAATAATCGGTATCAATACAAATCCAATTGAATAAATTGAATAAAAACAGAAATCAATAACATACCTGCGATAAATCCTAGGTGCGCAATGGAGAGGAATAATTGAGCGGAATCGAGGACGGTAGGTGCGCAATGGAGTTCTATAATCGTTAATTGCTTCGCAATGGAGATGTCCGATCGCACCTTCTTCTTTCTTCTGCGATTTTGGAGATTTACAATCTGGGGGTCCGTGAGATTAGAATCGAACATTAATGCTGTAAATCGAAGCTGGATTACACTATTAGGAACATGAATCAAGCATTGAATCGGCCGGAAACACTTCGACAACCACATATCTGGAATCAATTCGAAGTCATCATCGGCTTTTGAGATCGCTAGGGCTGAAGATTTGCATTTGAGTTGCTAGGTTTATCACTTGAGATCGATGAATGGGTTAAAAAAACCTAATATGCCCTTAAATGGGAATAATCCCCTGCACAACAAATATAATTTTATTGTACACCCATTTTTAATCTAATCCATTGATGTAATGATCTGATGGTTATAAGATTGGTTCTGCAGTTAGTTGATTTAATTTGGTTCTGTATTGAACCCATCTCTCTCTCTCTCTCTCTCTCTCTCTCTCTATATATATATATATATATATATATATATATATATATATATATATATATATATATATATATATATATATATATATATATATATATATATATATATATATATATATATATATATATAAGTTCAATAGAGAACCAAAATAAAACAGGGAACCAAGGAACCATTCGTGAGCGTCAGAATTCAAATGATCGATGGCCGGAGATAAGGTTGTAATTTTCTTAATTGAACGCACATGTAGCGGATAATTCCAAAAAACCCACTTCGTTTTTTATTTATTTTTTATTTTTAGAGCTTATTTTTTATCAAAATAAAAAATCGAATATATCAAAATTCATAAAATTTTTCTCTTTCAATAGACATCCATATCAATATAGTAAAACGAAAAAAAAATTCAAAAATCTTGTTCAGATTCACAACACTTAATCAATGTGAATCTGAACTATAACAAGTGTTATAGAAGATTGTTCATATGCGAATGATCATTGAAATTATATTTTTCAACAATAATTGATCATTCAGTAACAACTCATGTGAATTTAAATAAACTTTTAGATTTGCATTGTGAATTTGACTAAATTCATATTGAATTTAAGTAATTTCATTTATATTCTTTACAATTTCAACATTTTGATAATGTACAGTTGAATTAACTAAGATTCAAAAATTAATTTACTTAAAGTTACACATGAATGATAAAAAATTGTTGAAAAAAATCAGGTTCAATGATCATTTATATGTGAATTAATATGTACTAAACTAGATGTATACTATTTTGAACCTTTTGATCATACACAAATGAATTAATTCAGATCCACAAATGAATTTGCTTAAAATTCACATATGAATGATAAAAAATTGTTGAAAATTAGGGTACAATTACAATTTATATATGAATTAACATGTCTAAAACAAGAAGCAGTTAAAATTCGTAATGTGAATATAAACTGTATTAAATTTGTATGGAAGATATTTCACATGTAAATGATCAATGAATTCAAGTTTTTCAATAATTGTTAATCATTCAATAACAACTTATGTAATTTAAAAATATTTTTAAATTCAGATGTGAATTCAAGAAAAATCATTAATGTTTTTACTATCTAAATGTTTTAATATCATATACAATTGAATTAACTGAGATTCATAAATGATTTACTTAAAATTCACATGTGATTGGTAAAGAATTATTGAAAAATTTGGATAGATTTGTCATTTAGATGTGAATGAATATATTTAAAACAATGCAGTTCAGTTCAGTTCAGGTTCACAAGATGAATCTGGACGAACTTGAAGTAAAAAAATAACAAAAAATTTTGTATATCAATATGGATCTCTATATATATCTAAAACTAGATGCACACTATTTTTGACCTTTTGATCATACACGAATGAATTAATTTAGATTCACAAATTAATTTGCTTAAAATTCACATGTGGATGATAAAAAATTGTTGAAAAAGCCAGGTACAATTACCATTTATATGTGAATTAACATGTATAAAACAAAAAACAGTTAAAATTCACAGTGTAAATATAAACTGTAGTAAATTTGTATGGAATATAATTAACATGTAAATAGTAATTGAATTCAATTTTTTTCAATAATTGTAAATAATTCAATAACAACTCATGTAAATTTAAAAACATTCTTAGATTTAGATGTGAATTCAAAAAAAATCACTTATATTTTTACTATTTCAACGATTTGATGTCATATACAATTGAATTAACTGAAATTCAAAATGATTTCCTAAAAATTCACATGTGATTGGTAAAAAATTATTGAATAAATCGAATAGAATTATCATTTATATGTGAAGGAATATATATCTAAAACAATACAGTTCGGTTCAGATTCGCGTGGTGAATCTGGACGAACTTGAAGTATAAAAAAAACAAAAAGAATTTGTATATCAATATGGATGTCTATTTAAAGAGGATGAAAAATGATGAATTTTGGTATTTTTAGTTTTTTTTTAAAAAAGAATAAGTTTAAAAATTAAAAAACACAAAAAAAGAAGTGGGTTTTTTGCTATAATCCTCTACATTGGCGTCTAACTAGTAATGTACATCCTTTTTTATGGCCGTAGATCTTTTGCATTCCGACCACACGATTGGTTCCTTGGTTCCTTGGTTCCTTGTTTTAAATTGGTTCTCTATTGAACCCAACCCTATATATATATATATATATATATATATATATATATATATATATATATATATATATATATATATATATATATATATATATATATATATATATATATATATATATATATATATATATATATATATATATAATGAAAGTAATGACGGATCGTGATCCTCCTTACATCACTTCAAAAGTCACTTAACTTACTATAATTATTTAAAGAAGTTTAACCATAAAACTTTAGAATTGCACACTACCAAATTGCACTAGTCAAGCCTCTTTCTTTTCGATGGATTTTATTATTTTTTAATTAAATTTCCACCATTAACCACCACAACCGCTCGTGATCACCAACACGACCACCACCACCAGTTGCTTCTTTTGTTAGACTATGATCTTTCATCGGGAAAAGACAAACAAAATTAGTCTTTAGTGCTCATTGTCATTACTATTAATGTAGCATAACAAGTTTGTATGAATAACTATAGGGTATTGATAAACATGGATTTGCCCAAAACATAAATAAATAGTCACGAGTGGCACGACTGTTATGGAGCTTGTCAACAAACATATTTTGTATGTATAGATAGTATTTACACATTTTCACATATTTTTATACATACTACTAACATATTCTCAGAAAGATAAATTCATTTTGACAATTCGCATTTTATTGAAAATTATACTATTAATTTCATAAAATAAGAATTTATAATCTCAAATGTTTTGTTTTAGATTAACTAGTTTTCTTTAAATGACATAAGCAAGATTGTAAAAATCGCTTGACGGTATCTTGGCTGTTGAGTGAAGTGAAGAGATTAATCGGGGATTAGTTGAGGATTAATCGGAGACCCTAAATTATAAAGAAATTAATTTATATATATATATATATATATATATATATATATATATATATATATATATATATATATATATATATATATATATATATATATATATATATATATATAAGCAAAGTTTGATTCATCTTATTTCGAGATACACATCAAAGATTATACATTTGTTATTTTTATTCTTTAATATTGACTTTTTTCAGTTTAGTTATTTGAGAGTGTTTGTGTCGTCATTTAAAAATAAAAAATTAAATAAAAAATTAAATAAAAAATAAAAAAATAAAAAAATGAAAAAATGACCGCCAAGACCGATTAATCGGCCGCCAAGGCCGATATTTGACCGATTTTTGCAGCAAACCGTCAAGCTGACCGATTAGACCTAATCGTAATCGGTTGAATACCGCCAAGCGACAAATCGCCGATTAATCGGCCGACAAGGCCGACTTCTGCAACACTGGACATAAGTCAAAGTGTTTGTGAAAATTTGTCACACTCACATTATATATGAGTTTGTTTATTAGTAGTGGTGAATCCAAGATTCAAACTCGTATGTATCGAACTTCATGATATAGGAGACTAAACGGTTCAATTTTTTTTTTGTTCTTGGGTCGTTGTTAATAATATCATCTAATATGGCTATAGTATTAATTTCAATACTAAAGATCAAACATAGATAAAAATTTCATGACTGGTTTGCATACATTGAAAACATTTTATACATATATATTGTTATTTTTTGTACATACTAGGTATGTCTAGAGGTTTGTACTGAGCATGACATGTGGAGGGTAATTTGAGTATTTAAATAAAGCGTCTTGATAATGAAAAAACTTGATGGTTCAATGCTATAGTTAGGTAGATCATGGAGAGTACAATGTCTTAATAAGAAAAAGTTGAAGAAAACAATATTGTAATGGAATGAAATGCAACAGAGTACACAAATAGGTGAACATACATATGAAATCACAGGAACACAACAATTGGTTAGATGGAGTTCATGTTGATAGGTATTCTATACCCTAGATACAGTAATCATAGCAGCTGAAAAATACAAAAATTATGTAAGGCAAGTAACTTTTACTAAAATCTACAAGGATCATACCTAATCATGTTTACAACTATAAGAGGGATCAAGAATACCAACCTTTTAGCAAAACCAATTTGTTTGAAGAACCTTTGATGTAGATCAAATCCAAACCAAGTAATTTAGTACCCAAAATAGAACACCTTTAATGCTTCACACCTAATAAGTCCAAATTATTAGGTTAATTAGTTAAATAAGAAAGCTTGCTATAAAACCCTAGAGATGGATTATAGATTCTGTTGAGAGAAAAGAGAAAATTCCAGGGTTATGGAGCTCTAGAATTGGGTTGCAGATTATGAGTGCCAGGGAGGTGTATTTATAGCCTCAAAGGTTACTTACAGATAAACCTGATTTGAATTCAATCCAGATAAGGATAATTGATTAAATATTCCAACTTATCTCAAATTCAAATCCCTAGTTCGTATCCTCATGTGTTGGACGATTTTAAGTAGGATAAATCCTTCTTAAATTGATCCCATATCCCCTAAGATCAATATTATCCTTTGTCCAACTATTGAAAAATTAATATTTAGTCCCTGCACTTTTAATTAATGCCAAATTAAAAATTAATTCTAAATTAATTCCATTTAATTTCAAACTAGTTTCTAATTAATTTATCATCACATAACAAATCAATAAACTATTTATCTCTCTCTGTTACCAATGTTTCAACCATCAACTAACTACTAAAACTAATATCATCTCTCATGCCTATGCTCCTAGCATGCATATCGTGCTTGATTTACTCAACGTCTTTGTGAAGTGATCAGCCGATTATCCTCTGATGATACTCTATTCACTATAATATCTCTTTCCTCAAATCCGTTCTAAAACATAGTGGCACTCCCTTAGTATACGCTTCGACTTCCCATGGTCCTTAGGTTCTTTAGTCAAGGTGACTACACCCTCGGTATCACAGAAGATTTCAAGGAGTTCATTGATGTTGAGAACAACACCAAGATTACCAACGAAATCCTTCAACCATGTAGTCTTTCTTACATCATCACTAGTTGTTATATACTTGGATTTGCATGTAGAGTCAGCCATTGATTTCAGCTTGGAACCTTTCTAAGTCACTATCCTCTATATATATACTAAACTTATCTCTTGGTTTTCTCCGATGCATAAGAATGTTATCAACCGCTGTCCGATGACATTTGTCAGGGTTGTTCTGAAACCGACTCACTATGCATAAAGCGTACGAGACATTTGGACAAGTACATGTCATGCCATACATGATTGATCCTATAGTAGAAGCATATGAGATTTGAATCATTCTGTCCAGTTCTTTTCTAGTACTGGGACATTGATTATTAATCAGTTTTATGCCATGGGTCGAAACCCTTTCTTAGAGTCATGCCTCTTGAATCTTTTCAAGATCATACCAAAATATGCACTTAGGCTAAGTTCTATCAGACGTTTTGATCTATCTCTATAGATCCTTATTCCAAGTATATATGTTTCATCCCCTAGATCCTTCATAGCGAAACATTTACCAAGCCAAGTTCTTACACATTTCAGAGTTGGGATATTGTTTCATATAAGTAGTATGTCATCTACATATGGTACTAAAAACACTACAACACTCCTACTAGCTTTAACATATACACATGACTCATCCTTACTTCTAGAAAATCCAAACCCTTTGACCTTTTCGTTGAAGCAAAGATTCCAGCTACAAGATGCTTGTTTAAGTCCACAGATTGACCTTTAGCTTGCACACCTTATTAGGATACTTGGCATGTTTGAAACCTTCCGACTATGTCATATACACATCCTTTGAAAGTTTTCCGTTAAGGAAAGCTGTTTTAACATCCATTTGCCATACCTCATAATCATAGAAGGCGGCTATGGCAAGCATTATCCCAATTGACTTGATCTTAGCTACCGGTGAAAATGTTTCATCATAATCAATCCCTTGGGTTTGAGTATATCCCTTTGCCACCAACCTAGATTTGAACGTGTGTACATTCTCATCCATGTTGGTCTTCTTCTTGAAGATCCATTTACAACCTACCGTCTTTCGACCATGTGTATGATCAACCAAATTCCAAACTTGTTATCGTACATGGACTGAATCTTGCTTTCGATTGGCTCTTTCCATTTGGTTGCCTCAGAGCCCACAATCGCTTCTTTATATTTAGCTGGTTTATCCAAATTTACTAGTGTTTTATCACTAATAAACGTGTCCCCTTCCGTAGTATTATGAAAACCATAAAACTCGGGAGGTATGCTAACTCTACTAGATATGCAAAGATGTAATGAATTGTCAACTGGCACAACAAACATTCCAGCCTCTAGTTGAGTGTTAGTGTCAACTATAGATTCCTCATTGACTGACTCTTGAATATCCTCAAGATCAAGTGTACTACCACTGTCCTCTTTGGATATAAGTTCTTTTTCGCGAAAGACTCCTTTTCAATCTACAAACACCACGTATTTATTGGGTCTATAAAACAAATATCCAAATGACTTTTGAAGATAACCAATAAATATACACTTCTCGACTCTGGCATCAAGTTTATCTTGGGTTTTGCAGTGAACGAAAACCTGACAACCCCAGACCTTGATATATACGAGTGAAGGACGCTTCCCACTCCTCATTTCATGAGGTGTCTTAGTAACCTTCTTAGTTGGTAAAAGGTTTAAGATGTGGGTGGCTGTTTCAAGGGCATAACCCTTGAAACTTATTATAAGTGTAGCTTGACTCATCATGGATAGAACCATGTACAACAATATTTAATTTATCATTTCAGACACACCATTGTGTTGTGGTGTTCTGGGAAGAGACAACCGTGAAAATATTCCACAGTTCCTATGATGATCACAGAATTCGACACTCAAATATTCTAGCTCAGTTGGTTTTCTACTTTGTTTCAAAACTCTTTGAACACTTCAAGGTTTCTAACTAACGTTTATTCAAATAAACACAATTATATCTACTGAAATCATAAGCAAATGTAATGAAGTATCGTTTATCTTGTCATGTGACAGATCTGAATGGTCTACAAACATCTTTGTGGGTAAGTTCCAACAAATCCTCGCCTCTTTCACAGCTCCATGTGAATGTCGATTTCATTATCTTTCCAATTAATCAAGATTTGCATATATCATCTGACTATAAGTCAAACGATTCCAAGATCCTGTTCGCTTGGAGCTTGGCGATACAATTCTTGTTTATATGGCTAAGGCAACAATACCACAAAAATGATTTATCCAACACACTTTCGAATGAATCACCATTTAATATTATATTATTATTACTACATACACAAACAAAACATTCATATATGCCATTGTAAGGATAAAATTTTAAAACGAAACAACCATGCTTATACAAAAATCACCATTTTATTATCAAATGCAAAAAAAAACATCCTTATACAACGTATAAAATGAAATAATTTTTTGTGCCATTTAGGTGAGTAGCAAAAATCTAATAATCTAACTAAACACCACTTAGTCAGCATAAGCTTGTAATTCCTGATCCTTGTAATAGTAGCTGTGCATTTTTATCTGATGATCAGGTTAAAAATCCTATGCTTCAGCTTCCTACTTTCCATTAGACCCTACATACCAACGCAAATATGAGTACCACACCCTGTATTAAGGACTTAAGAATTAGAAGTTGATATACTATGAAGTTCAGATATACCTGAGGTGCCAAAATTTTTGGCTTTCAATTGTTTTACCAAATTGCCTGAACATCATCCATTCTTCTTGGTTTTGGTTGAAACGTATCCCATCTTGACGATTCCCAGTTTGTGGCATCTCATAATTGGCTAACAGGTTTCCCTAGGTTGTTTCTTATTTACATCGCTTTCCATTGGAGCCAATTCAAGAGTAGTTGAACTGGAGGATCCATGTATTCACATGTAAGATTCATACATCTTTAACATGCCATGAATTTCCATTATAGACTTATCCATATTTCTCATCCTATAGATCAGAATGAACATATCAAATGTGCTGGTCCGAGAGTTAAGGATAATGCTCGTACCCAATTCTCGACTGATATGATAACTAATTCTTTCCATCTTGTCAATGTATGCCTCGATCTTAAGGACATAACACTACCCCCCCTCTAACTTGCACTCTACAAGGTCTTTCATGATCTTGATCTTTTCTTGCTTAACGTGCTTTTGAGACATGCCCTGGAGCCGGTTAACTATGTTATATGAACCAAGATGTTCTAAGTCCTTTCAGATCTTAGGAATCATCGTCGATAACATAAGGCAACAGACTCCATCAGACTCATTAAGACGACTTTTATATTCGTCTTTGACATCTTGTATAGTGCTGCCTAGAGGTGGTTCAGGAGTACGTTCCTCAATGACACAAAGCTTTATTTCGAGTCTAAGAACTATTCTCCAGTTTTGAAGCCGGTCTAAGTAATTTATACCATTAAGCTTGTCCATACTAAGGATGTATTACATTGAGAAGTTTGAGAGAGGTGATGGTGGAGGAAGAGGGAGATCACTATTGATTCCAGACATCTACGAGAGAGAGAGAGACGTAGGTTTTAGTTAGTTGATATTATGTATTCTTTAAAATAATTACACAATTTATGTTTAAGGCTAGGATCTGTATTTTACATTAATTCTACGAAAAGGGATGTCGTAATCATATCATTAACTTACTTTAGGTAGGCATACACTTTGCCAATTTCAATCACTATGAAATTCTAGATATTTTGAGATTCATTTAATTTATCAATGGCATGTTAATCTCGGATATGCTACTTTACCTTTGTGGCTAGGATACCGAGGACCACAAACAACATTGTGAATTAACCATACAAAATCATTTTGGGACATTCGTTCTATTTATAGTCTCAAATTGATGTACCGGTAAACCACACACGCTCCATCAACAAACCATAAACATGAATTGTCACGTCATCTTTCCACTTATAGTCTCAAATTAATGTGTCGTTTAACCATGAGCGCTCCATTAATAGACAATAAGGAAATGAAGTGTGTTTTCATGGATTAGCATACATTTTCACATTTTATTATTTATCTAAACAGGGATTTTGTTTGGATAAATTTAAGTTAATAAAAGTTAACTTGACATGAACATGTTTTGACCCTTTCGGTAACTTCGTTGTTCCACACAAACGGTAATGGGTGAAAAGATGTCCATTCAATGGTCGTTTTATAGGCCGCTTCCTTAAACCACCTTAGAGTGCTTAGAATGGATGAGCCTAGTCTTTATCCAAGTTGATGTATTTAATTTAATCATACATATTATATAAACTATTATATAAAGTATAAGGTATATTTTAAACTTTTAAAATTTACCAGTTGTTTAACCATATCAATTTAGATTAACCATCTGTGTTCAAATGACAATATTAAATCACTATTTTAATTTCTAATCGTGTGAGGACACATGTTAATAATTAATATTAAACAAAAAAATCACATATTTAGGATCAAAATTGAACTAACTAATTAATCCAAATTATCCATGTATAATCATATGACAATAATTAATTACCAATTTAATATTCAAATGTTAGGAATTATTTTAGTGGTTTAATCTTTGCATTTAATAGGGTCTAAAATAGAAAATATATATTATTTGAGGGTTGAATTGGTTTTTCGGTTTGGACCGAAAAACCTTTGGTTGCTCGGTATTAATGACCGAGAAACCAGAGGTTTCTCGGTGGGCTTCTTGGTTGTTCGATTGGGCCTTGATGTCATTTGGGCTTAGGGTTTAGGCTAGGTATCTTAGGGTATTTAAGGCTCACGTAGCCGCCATTTGTGGGGGTTGAGTGCTTTGGGATTTGTGCAACAATAGAGAAAATATTCTTCCTAGCATTCATAAAGAATCTTATGTACTAGACAATTATTGAATATAGTGTGCATTGAAGATTGATTATCTCCTTGTGTTCTTGTGATTTGATTGATACCTTCAGGCTAATCCTAAAAACTCTCATTTAACTGCTGTCAAACGGATCTTTAGTTACCTCAAAGGGAGACCTAAGTTAGGTCTCTGGTATCCAAAAAAACCGTGAATTTGATATTTATGCTTTTTCAGATAGCAATTATGGGGGATGTGATCGGGCCATTTTGGTTTAACGTAATACGTGATTAACATGATAAATTAAGCTTTATTGAACCAAGAATGGCCCTACTTTTGATGGAATTGAGTGAATTACATGCAGGGATTGAAAAACGGGAATTTTGGGCGAAAACTGCGCATTAAACGGACACCGGAAGCTGAAGAAAAATGTCAGCGTCCTAGTAGCGTCCCAGGAAGCGTCCCAGACGCTGGCCTGGAACTCTGGGCCAATTTTCAAGGAAAAAGCAAGCCAAAAATGCCAGGAAGCCCCGTCAACGTCCTAGGTGGCGTCCGGGACGCTGGCCTAGGACGCCGGGCGTTTTTGGGACGTCTCGTCGTGGAACGCTGCTCGTCGTAACTGCTGAAGAAATATGCACAGCGTCCCAGGGGCGTCTGGGACGCTGCCGCCTAGAATGCCCTAAATTTCCTTATTTAAGCCACTCTTTTTAATGGAACTTTATCCCATCGACCCAAGGCAGCCTCCAGACGTTTTTCCTAGGGTTTTGACAGTTTTGCAAGGCTAAAAACACTCCTAAATCATCTCCAAACAATTCCCAATCTTAAATTAAGCCTCTTTTGCATCAAGATCAAGCCACAATTCTTGGGACGCTGTTTTGCGCTTAGCAACTTAGTTCTGGGGAGCTATTGCGCTTAGCAACTTAGTTCTGTTTTGAGTAATTTTTGTTCTAGTTTACGCGTTTGTTTTGTGTTTGTCTTTTCATAGGTTTTTCTTGCATACTATCAATTTAGGACAATTCTCCCCATTGCAATTTGTATCATGGATGAACGAAGAACAATGGGTGATTATCTTGCCATGGATCAAGGTTATTATGACTTCTATAGTCCAATGCCACAACAAGATCCATATAATGATGATTGGTGGGGGAGCATCAATTCAGACGAAAATCAACATGATGGGTATTTTCTAGTAAATCAAGAAAGATCACACGAGTCATCACTTGACAAGAAGTTGGATCTGATGATGGAATTGTTGAAGGAAGGCTTCAAACAAGAGGAAAACAACTCCAAAGCAATTTCAATTCTCGAAAATCAATTGGAACAAATGGTGGAGCAACTGCAACAACAACCATCGGATGATCATTCAGATACTATGCAAGCAGATGAGGTAAGTAACTTGTGTAGTGATGAATCTTTTGACATTAATGTACATAAACCTACACCACCTGATTATGAGGTTGTGGTGGAGGATTATGTATCAATTAATGAGGAAGATATTGAAGTAGAAACAATTAACCAAGAAAAATCTGAATTTGAATCGGAAACATCTCAAATAATTTTCCAAGAACTAGAAACACCCAAAGTTGGGGAGGGGTCAGTGGAGTCTAATACCACCCCCAACCTAACGAATTTCAAAGAACCCGAAAAGCAAATTCTTGTTGACATTTTTGAGATAGATTGTAAAAGACTGGACATATTAAAAAAACCAAATGCCATCATTAATCGTCCCATTTTGACAACTATCTATGCCCAAATTAGTTGCCAAGAAGGTGTCATTGATGTGACATTTGGAAACCAAAAATTTGAACTTCAACTATTTAGATGTACTAATGATCCTCCGGTCGGTGGTGACTTGTTTGTAATTAATACTATGGATGATTACTTCTATGAGCATACTGCAAATATGCTCGCTGACACTACCGACGATCTGGAGAAACTTTTCTCTTGTAACAGGTTAAAAGACATGGATAACATTAGGAGTCAACATGTGAAGAAAAGAATGGGGACAAAAGAAACATTATACCACACGATCCTACAAATCAAAGATGAAACTGGTCGGTGGTATCAAGAGTCGGTTAAAGAACTTCACTCCAAGGAGAAATGAATGTCCATTTAAAACAAGGCTTAAGTGCTCTTTCAAAAGATTCAAAGGTAAAAGACCGAGATTCGAAAAGGTCAAAGTTGACATGCCATTTGATCCAGGTGAAACTCAGGAATGTGAGTTGTTTGACAATAAAGAGAAATATATGACACCATATCACCACAACATGATTATTTTTCAAAAAAGTCAACTGACATACGATCCTCCGTGAAGCATGGTACATGTATCTGTCTGGCTGAAGACGTTAAACTTAGCGCTTTACGGGAGGCAACCCGTGAACTTTATGGGTGTGTTCATTGCAAACCCTCACGAGACTTCACTCGTCCACTAGGGGCAACCTAGGGGTTTAAAAGGCTTGTTGCACGTGCCAAGTGCAATCGCGATCCCTGGCGAAATTGAGGGTTATTTTTTATTTTTTATTTAATACTCTGCTTGTAGTTTTGTTTTTGTTTTTTGTAGGATAATTTTTGTTGCATCGGGGACGATCCAAACGCTCAAAGTTGGGGAGGAGTGCACTTGAATGAGTGACAATAAACCGAGGAAAGATGGAAGACTGAAGAAATAGACACATTTAAAAAAATCCAATTTTTTTTTTTGCTTTTGTTCGGATCCAAACAAAAAATTTAAGCCTCCTCTACCATCAAATTACTAGGTGAATCGCTCTTCTTTGCTATTTTTTTTATTTCTCTCGGTGTGTTTGTTTTGGTTGTGTTAGTTGAAAACTTTTAATATGAATTTGGATGTACTCTGATGATGAAATTTTGGAACTTGATGAACTGTCCCCGAGTTTTTCTTCCTTTTTGTCCCGGTTGTGACTCGGCAAAACGAAAAATGATTGAATAAAAGGGACTGGACATGGAATAGCAGGTGATGAGATAAAAGTGACATTCCAACTAATGTATATTTCTGTGGTTGCCTGTCCGGTTCAAGTAACAATTGGACCAACAATGTTTTAACTTCAAGTTGCAAACTGGTTTTTTCTAAAAATTTATGTTTCAAAAGTTCCTCTAGAGATACCCTGTTTACAGAACTCTGATGGCCCGGTTCCCGAATTTGTTTGTAAAGATTCCTACTGCATTCTATGACCGCACGACCTTAGATGTCCCTATTTTTGTAATCCATTTCAGGTCTCCACGTCCACCAACAGCTTGAATATGAATATACCTTCGGGACTTTGATAAGTATCTTGCTAAGTAACCGGCAACCCGTAGGTGACCCCTCTTGGAAGCCGTGCAAAAAGGCAAGACTCACTTGAAAAGTAGATTGCATATAAGTAAATTTAAATTAACGATCTATATTCCGCTGTTTGGGGTTGTTGCGTACCTGGGACCTGGTGTACTCCATTTCAGGTTTTCACGTCCACCATCAACTTTAAATATGAATATTATATTCAGAGAAAATTCTGAGACATAGATCACAAATGAAGTTCTACAAAGATAAATCAAATGAAGAAACAAATATGGGCAAAGTGCTAAAAGTAAAAATTTAATATGGTTGTAATGCGCCAATAAAAAAAAAGGGGGGACCGATAGAAATAAAAAGAAGAACCTTAGGAATCTGGACAGAATGCAGTAACCTAAAAGGACTGACCGTACAACGTCATTGGAAAAACCGTAGGGGGAAGGTAAGCTTGGTATCTTTGGAGGGATTTCTGGAAAATGAATTTTTGACTTAGTTGTTTGCAGGGTGAAGAAATTTTAAGATCACTAAATAGTGCTTTGCACTTCAAATAAACGGACATCCGAGCTGGCAATGGACACAGGCATATGCAATACTGGAATGTCTACTTTTGTTTGATTGCTTGTTGTTTTATGGACTGGACCTGAATTCTGATTTCGTTGAGTCTTTCTCGGGACGAGAAAGAGATAAGTTGGGGAGGTTTGATCGGGCCATTTTGGTTTAACGTAATACGTGATTAACATGATAAATTAAGCTTTATTGAACCAAGAATGGCCCTACTTTTGATGGAATTGAGTGAATTACATGCAGGGATTGAAAAACGGGACTTTTGGGCGAAAACTGCGCATTAAACGGACACCGGAAGCTGAAGAAAAATGTCAGCGTCCTAGTAGCGTCCCAGGCAGCGTCCCAGCAGCGTCCCAGACGCTGGCCTGGAACTCTGGGCCAATTTTCAAGGAAAAAGCAAGCCAAAAATGCAAGGAAGCCCCGTCAACGTCCTAGGTGGCGTCCGGGACGCTGGCTTAGGACGACGGGCGTTTTTGGGACGTCTCGTCGTGGAACGCTGCTCGTCGTAACTGCTGAAGAAATATGCACAGTGTCCTAGGGGCGTCTGGGACGCTGGTCTAGGACGCTGCCGCCTAGAATGCCCTAAATTTCCTTATTTAAGCCACTCTTTTTAACGGAACTTTATCCCATCGACCCAAGGCAGCCTCCAGACGTTTTTCCTAGGGTTTTGACAGTTTTGCAAGGCCAAAAACACTCCCAAATCATCTCCAAACATTTCCCAATCTCAAATTAAGCCTCTTTTGCATCAAGATCAAGCCACAATTCTTGAAGTTTTGAAGAATCCAGCCATGTTCAACATCTCCAGCACAGAGTTTGCATCAATTCAAGTCATGAGTAGCTAAATCATCCCGTGATCACAACCGGGAGTAGGTTTTGATTTCCTTTCAAGTATTGTATTTTGATTTGAACCTTTTAAATTCATGAACACAGTGTTTGGATTGTTTGCTTTTAAATCATATGACTAGATTCCATTACTTGTTCTTAAATTGTTGCTTGATTGAGTGTAAGACAACTCTATTGTGATCTTACCCACCGTGCCAAATCATCCACAGTGGTGTGTAGGACGGAGGGTGTGGATTTTACATAGTTTGATCCCAGATTTAGTCAGTAACAGTACAGTTATGTCGATGTAATCTGAATGAACGCAAAATTAGTAAAATCTGATATAATACATTGTTAGGAATCAAAACTGAAACCGGGAGTGATCACCCTTTTCTCTGATTGAATTAAACCTTTTGCAGTATTTGTTTGTCTGAATTTGTTTGCTTTTAAATCTGTTAGAACTAGATTGTTAACCATAAGCTCCTCGTGGATTCGACCCTTACTTGCCCTAGCTAATTAGTGCGTTTAAGGTTTATTTTTGATTGCATCAACGACTACGATCAGGATGCGACCTTGACAGAAAGTCCACTAGTGCTGGATGTCAATTCTTAGGAGATCGACTGATTTCCTAGCAATGCAAGAAGCAGCAGACCGTGTCAACGTCTACAGCTGAGGCTGAGTATGTTGCTGCCTCGGCCTATTGTTCTCAAGTCATTTGGATGCAGCATCAACTCCTTGATTATGGTATGAATTTTCTTGACACTCCCATATTCTGTGACAATGAGACGGTTATCCAAATTATGAAGAACCCTGTTCAGCATTCTAAGACTAAGCACATTGACATTAAAGTTTATTTTATTCGAGATTGCTTCGATCAAAAATTGATTCATTTGGAAAAAGTCTATACAGATAACAATGTGGCAGACTTGTTTACAAAACCATTTGCAAAAGCTCATTTCAATGTGCTGGTCGAAATACTCAAAATGATACGTTTTGATGACTGTTAAATCAGTTCTATAAATATTTTACTCTATTTTTGTTTAGTTAAATGTGTTCATGGTTTTTTTATTTCCGCAATTCTCTTCCATGCACAAATTTAGGGGGAGAATTAAAAACAAAACAACAATTACAAAACTTTAAAAATACAAAAATATTTTTCTTTTCTTTATGTCCTTTTTTAAGAAAATTCAAAATTCCAAAAATATTTCCTACCTACCGACGACGCACCGAGTAATACCACTCACTGCTGAGGTAACACTTAAGTGCTAGTGATTCTTACTATTACACCACAGTAATTTTGAAGCACTAACAACTTTTCTTAACCAATCTTAAAGTTTCTTCTGCAACACAAACTTCTAGACACTTTGAGAGAAACCACTCAGAGTCGAGAGTTAAAAAGTCTGTGCCGATGGTTAGATTGCATACCATAATCTATCACACGCACCAATCCATTCTTAACCACCTTTAACTTTCTGTTGAAAGAAATAGATGATTCATTACTTTAAACCAAGTGGTGATGATATTTCGAAACTCTATGCTAATGACCTCTGCTACAACACCAGTAGTAGATGTGAGCCATCAAAAACAATTCTTACCTACAAAGCTTCTAGAGTTGGATGACTTAGTGTAATAAACCATACACTGATGACAATTCGAAAGTCTAGCCGATGGGTATGTCTAATAACCAAGGCATATTACACGCTCATACCACTTTTGACCTAAACTTCTTCTAAACAAGATATTCGTGACTCAATGTGATATCACCTCACATTGATGAAATATCGAAACTCTGGGTCAGTGATCGTTGTTGGTAACCACAATAGCTGTGAGACCCCAACAACTTCACCGGATTCAAATTTGGCATTAGGATGGTACACTCCGCAGAGTTTGGATACCATTGAACGTCTCGCCAAGAGCCAAGTCAACCTGTTGACTTGTCAACTGCATTGAGATCTTTGATCAAGGATATGTAGGGGCCTAAATCAAAATGGCCACGAGTAGTTCACCGATACTCAAACAATCGTAGTGCGTTCCCCCGGGTTCACACAGATACTGCGAGAAGTCTCATTCTGAGCCAAGGATGAATCCTTGAACAACTGTGGTGACAGTTTATAACTCTGTGACCCCACATGGTTTGCGGTCATTGTTCGTATTGAGAAACGTTAGTAAGAAGTGAATTTTGAAAGTTTCAACATAAACATTTTGTTCCCGAAGAAGGCGAAGCTTAATTCCATGAGACATGCTGCTTGAATTCCTCCTCAGGCAGTTTGTTGCTACATTCACTCCTTCATGTGATCTAGAGTGAAGACTTGAAGATTCAGACTCCAGTCAAGATCAAAGTCAAATCAGAAGCTGGATGTGCTGATTCAAGACCTACGCTGAAGACCGGCTAGCCCAATGAACTTACAAAGTTAAACTTGAAGACAGTCCGATACCAAAGATGAAGTTGTCTCTGCAACATGCTGAAAGCTATCAACATCTATACCCATTATCTGCTAAGGGGGAGATTGTTATGCAAAAGGGAAGATTGTTGAAATGTTGCTGCAGTGTTCAACCGAGGTCAAGTCCAAGAGAAGCCTGAAGATTAAATGAAAGCATTAAACCAAGGGGGAGATTGTTAGGAATTATTAGTGGTTTAATATTTGCATTTAATAGGGTCTAAAATAGAAAATATATATTATTTGAGGGCTGAATTGGTTTTTATGTTTGGATCAAAAAACCTTGGGTTGCTCGGTATTAATGACTGAGAAACCAGAGGTTTCTTGGTGGGCTTCTGGGTTGTTCGGCTGGGCCTTGATGTCATTTGGGCTTAGGGTTTAGGCTAGGTATCTTAGGGTATTTAAGGCTCATGTAGCTGCCATTTCTGGGGGTTGAGTGCTTTGGGATTTGTGCAACATTAGAGAAAATATTCTTCCTAGCATTCATCAAGAATCTTATGTACTAGACTATTATTGAATATAGTGTGCATTGAAGATTGATTATCTCCTTGTGTTCTTGTGATTTGATTGATACCTTCATAGATCTAGGATTGTTTTGGGACCTACATCAAATCATGTGAGGCACATGATAATGATTAATTTTAATTCAATTATCCTAAACACAATTCATAATAATTTGAAATATTAAATTATCTAATCCTTAAAAGCCTTAACATTTAAATATCCTAATTTACCAAAAAGGAAAGAATTTCAAAAATTCAAGATAATGCCAAAGGATAAATCAAACCCTTTTTTGGAGATAATTACCAAATATTATTTTAAACATTTTTAAATCATACAACACTACAAAAATTTCGATTCATCCAAAACATCATCAAATTTTCAAAAATCTCACAAGAACATGGAAAACAAATTTAACTTAATTTTTATGTAGTGCAAATATCAAATAAGTATAGTCTCTTATACCACTGATAGGTATTATATACCTTAGATACAATAATAATGGTAGCGAAAAGATAAAAAAATTATCTAAGGCAAGTAACTTTTACTAAAACCTACAAAGATCCTACCTAATGACTTTTCTACTATAAAAGGGATCAAAAATAACGACCTTTTAGCAAAACCAATTTGCTTGAAGAACCTTTGATGTAGATCAAATTCAATCCACGGAAGGTAGTACCCCAAAAGAGAATACCTTTAATGGTTCACACCAAATAAGTCCAAATTATTTGGTTAATTAGTTAATTAAGAAATCTCGCTATAAACCCTAGAGAGTGATTATAGATTCTACTAAGAGAGAATAGAAAATTTCAGGCTTATGGAGCTCTGGAATTGGGGCATAGATAATGAGTGGTAGGGAGGTTTATTTATAGCCTCAAAGGATAGTTACAGATAAGCCTGATTTGAATTCAAACAGGATAAATATAATAGATTAAATATTCTAACTTATCTCAAATTCAAATCCCTAGTCTGTATCCTCAGGTGTTGGACGATTTTAAGAAGGATAAACTCTTCTTAAATTCAACCCCCATCCCCTAAGATCAATATTATCCTTTGTCCAACTATTGAAAAAATAATTTTTGGTCTCTGCACTTTTAATTAATGTAAAATTAATTTAAATTAATTTCAATTAATTCCAAACTAGTTTCTAATTAATTTATCATCACATGAGAAATTAATAAACTTTTTTTTTCTCTCTCTTAATTAGCTCTAATACCATTTGGACTACTGATGACAACACAAAAAAACCATGCTATTAATGGAAATCCTTACCAATTATTTATGACATTGTAAACTATTCCAACACATGTTAGGTTCAAAACTCAGGTTGTAAAGAACCGTACACAATACTGCCCCTTCTAGTCACAAATATCTCACTTGTACCATTCACTATGCAAACTATAATCGCAATGTATTATATAAACACAAAAGCCTCACATGTATTTAATAGTAGACACTAAAAGTCATTTAGAAATAATTTTGTGATTTACTTAAAAATCTTGCAAATGTATGTTTTTCTATAATTTTTTAACTTAACAATTGAGGATCAAACCGATTTCTACCACAAGATTGGCATGACACGTATTCCTGCATTTGAATTACGTATTAGCAATGATAAATATATAAAATAAAAATATTTTCATAAAAAACTATTGATTCTGTATGGATCAAGTGTTCCTCATTATGAATCTATGCAACAACTTCAAAGATGTATTCCTAAAAAATATAAAGTGTTGATTTAGAGCATCTAATAAGTTACATCTTGAAGTCCATAAACTAAAAGAACTAGAGGTATTATGATGACATATATGAATTTCTAATTATGATAGGGTCATACCTAAAGGTGTGCCTAACTCTTGTAAAAAACAAAATAAATCAAAGGATCCGAGGGTTTGTAAAAGGGAGGACGTGTTAAACAGAGTTACAACCAAATAGCAAGTATGACATGATCTTTTGGTTAACTTCAGATGCTACGTCACAAAGGACATCTAATGACACAAATTTCTAAAAGGAATTTGTAATCAAAAGACATGCAAGAACAATTCAAAATATTTTCAATAATTTCATCTAAATCTTTTTCAATGTACAACACCATAATTAGTAAAAACTAAAAGTAAAACTTATTTATAGAATTAAATGATAATAGAATGTTATGACAAACAATAATATGAAAGTATGTTGCTATTTGTTGAATTTAGCCCACAATAATTTTGTCTTCCTTCCTATTTATATTAAAAGATTCCTTTTACATCATATTTGTAGTACCAGTGAATACCTTCTACCTGAGAAGTCGATATGTGCTTTAGGTTAATTAACAGTAAGCCTTAGCTTGAATGCTAATGTGGTGGAAAGTAATTGAGGTGCATGTGCTAAATTGGAAAGCTTTATCATGAAAATTGGTTACATCACTGCTTACACCATCAAGCGCATGTGCACATTATTTAAATTCTAAACAAAAGAGGAAAGTTCAAATGTGTCTGAAGCAAATGAAGATCATGCGATATGAAATAAAAATAGGGTGCATGAACGCTTGATTAATCCATTGATCAAGTGCATCTAAATGCATCCGAAGTTGCTTAAGTTCTTCACATCCCTCTTGATGATACCAAGAAAGAGTTTTTAATTTTGAATCCAAAGTCTAGATATTATAATAATTGCATATGAAATGATAGATAATTGGCGTGTGAATTGTAAATGGTGACAAATTAGTAAATAATACAATATAGTGTAACTGGAAGTTTTAAACATACATGCATATAATTATATAGTAGAAAATGCTAGAGCAAGTATAATATTTGGATCATTCATTAGAGATAAATGAGATCAAACACCAAAATTTTATCAAGCAACCTTGAGAGCATACACCAACATGAAACTAAAAACTCCACATAAACTGGAACCATTTAAGGATCAGTGGACATTGGTCTTTCGCAAAAGACATGTCAGCAACAGAGTAGTTGGGGCATACAATCTTAACACATTTGACTAAAACCCAAAAAAATCCAAGCTTGAGAACAACACAAATAGTGATGAAAACACCACTAGGAGCAATAAAAGTTAAAGAATGTCACCGTAATTCGCTACGCAATAGCTTGAAGAGGAAATACCAAACCACACATCCATAATAATGTATCAAAATGCCAGTTTTATAGCAATTGACCTTCAGTCTTCAAAACTAGAAAGTTATATATATATATATATATATATATATATATATATATATATATATATATATATATATATATATATATATATATATATATATATATATATATACACACACACACACACATTTCATTGGACCGATATCCGTTAAGTGGTATCAGCTGCAGCTTTCATTGTTTTATCAATTTGGGGATTTTCATTAACATTTCAAGTCTCAGATCTGAATTGTTTCTCAGATTTGTATTCCACGATTTGAAGTTTTATTCTTAATCGATTTCTGTAAAGGATGATTATTCGATTCAATGGAGAATTTCAAAAACAATGCCTCTATGATGAATTACGCAAACTTTCTTGGCTCAATTACAAAAGCTCCAATGCATATTATAGAGCCCTAGAATCAACGGACTGATCGGATAAAAAATTACCTGACAGGGATAGATAAAGATCTGTGGAGATCAATCATAGAATGACCGTTCGTAAATGTTCAAGGGAGATTCGCTCAAGGAGATGTTACATAAAATGGAGTTGTTATAGCTACAAACAAAAAGAACGTAGACAACGACAAATGTTGTCGATGGAGTTACAAAGTATTTACCTCTAAATATATACAACCACGTCACGGGATCTAAATGTGCAAAGGAAATTTAGGATAAATTGAAGATCTGATACGAAGGTACAGAGAAGATGAAGAAGAGTGTTTTCACTAACACTCTATCTGATTTTAGCGAGTTTCTACAGAAGGAGAATAAGTCAATTGATCAAACGTTCGAGAGGTTTAGCAAATTGGTTTACAGGCCGGAGAAGTACAACGTGGGAAAACGAACACATGAAATAAATGTCAAATTCATGAAAAGTATCTGAAGAGAATGGAGAAACATTATGATTATGTTAAAGTCTCATGAAAACATAGACTCATATTCTCTAGGAGAGCTTTTTAATATCTTGAAATCACACGAATGTGATGTGCTTGAAATGGCTGATGAGAAACCAAGTGCTGGTTCTTTAGTACATGTTTCTAAAACTTTACAACCTGAAGAAGATGAAGAAGATTGTAGAGTACAAGTTTAACATAGATGGTGAAGTGGTTGCTCTATACTCTAACAAAAACAAGAAGCTCTTCAAAATACCATTTGGGAGCTCAAGTAACTTCGGAAACCACAACTCTGAAAAACCCTTTACAGAATCTGCTGAATATTCCTCAAGACCTAAATTTGAATAAATTACGAAGCTAGAGAAGAAATTTCTTGGAGACTCTAGCTATGAGTTCAATTACTACTTTAGAAAGAATCGTTTATCAAGGGATTGTATGTTGAAGAAGCGGAATGAGAAGAAATAGAAGGTTAAGGATGAAGCTTACTATGCGAAGAAGATTGAACAGCTCAAGACAAAGACACAGAACTTATCATTGGTTTATTCAAGTGTAAAGGAAGGTGATGGAATGCAATAGGTATGTTCTTTGGGTGGGTTCTGATGGCGAATAAATGCATAAACCTACAAACGATGCAATGGTGGCCATTCACAAGTCAATGTATGTTGCTGATGCTTGGGACGAAAGCTGTGAAAGCGAGGGAGAATATGAGATTGTGGATGGCAAAGTTATAAGCAAATGTTTAATGGCGAAGGGATCCATTTCGGACTTGAACTCTCAATTGACTATTCCACAAATGGTATCTCAATTACGCTCTTCTTTTAATATTATTTAGTCTTATTTTATCAATGATCTTTATGAAATCACTTCTGGCTTCTTGCATCAAAATAAATTACTTATCTCTACAAATACTAACATCTGCAACACACAATACGAAGTGAGTAAACTAAGGAGTAATATAGAAGGTATGTTAGGTGTTATTGAGAAACATGAACTAAGGATATGCATAGTCAAGGAGGAGAAAAAATTTAGGATCAGAGAATGATATTATGTTAAAACAAAGATATGTATTATGTGAAACAACTAAACGACATTATGCTTATATCAGTCATATTTATCATTCTTCGGATGTCTCTAAAGAGCAACATAATAAGCTTTTTCCCTTAAGTTCAAATTGCATGAATTATTAGATAAATCTCCAGTGAATGTGAATCAAGTGTCCCTTTAGATAAAGTACCAAACCAAACATACGTTCATGGTCTTGTCCCATTTGAAAATTTTCTTACATCTATTGATTTATTGTTTCACATGAAGGATGATCTAACTTCTTCTTGCATGTCTCATATATCTAAAATTGACACAAAACATGACTATGTTGTTGTTGAGGATTGTTCTACTTTCGACTATGTGTATGACTTTGAGATGGAAGAAATTAACTGCATCAATTTATATTTGTTGAAAGTTAATTGTACTTAGGAATCAAAAGTAAACTTAGACACCACTTCAAAAAAGATGAATCATCTAATTCTGATTTTCAAAGTTACTTTTCGATTCAACAAACTCCAGATATCAAAATTGGTGATGTCACTGAAATTGAAAAATGTTCTGAAAAACCTCAAAATTGAAAAGAACAAGAAATGAAACTACATCAAATTTTGGATAACTCAAACGAATACAAGAAAATTTTATCTGAAAATGGAACCAAGCGTCTAATTCATACAACATGTGTGTATCTAAAGATTGTTAATTTCAAAAACCAAGTTTTCATCAAATCTGGAACAATTAATTAAAGTGGAGAACTAAATTCCGTGATTGCACAAGATAACTCTAAAATCACAAATGAAGAAATTTTGTCTTCACATATGATGTTAGAAAATAATTTAAATGAACATCCGAGGTTAAAATTAACACTTAAAAAAGAAAATCTTATCATAACAATCGTTTAAACACTTAGAATGGTAGGAATAACAATCTACCAAATCAAGCATTTGGAAGGCGTCAAAATTTTGAAAATTAAAAGTTCCTTATGATAATTGAAGGAAAAAACAGTTGCGAAATCATCAATACCTTTACAAACAACAAAAGGCAAAATCGAATGAACACAAAACTCCTCAAAATCCACAACCCAAAAAGGTTAGTTTCAAAAATAATGATCTTCAAACAAAAGTTTTTCACAAATCAGATTATGTTCATTCGAAACCAAATTTTCCCAACATGAAGCATGTTGCACCAACTCAGTGTAGTTCTTCATTTGAAAAACTTTATCACACAAGAACAGTTGGTCAGAAAGGTTATACAGAAACCAATTTTCGAAAAATTTGTCCTTTTGAATAGAAGCCTAAGTCAGCACTGTTGACTCCAAAGTCAAAATGGAAGTGGTTAGCAAAGTCTAAAGCAAATTTACTTCAAAAGCCTATAAAAATTTTGCAAATACGTTCCAATTTGAGATTAGTTAAAATGAAATTTGTTGATAATTGGATAGAGAGTTCTAGCTATGTTGCTTCTTACTCCCTAGGATCCAAATAGACTTAGGCACCTAAAACTTCTCTATAATTGTAGATAATGAGTGATGAGCAGTTATGTTGCTTCTTACCCCCTATGTTATAATAAATGTTTCTTTTATTGAGTAACACACTATTCTCTCTTCTCAAAATGATTATGTCGTTATTCAACATATTAATATCTCTTCTTAAAACCTTTGTTCATAACTTCTTTCCTCAACTAAACCTTGAACATTCAAAATTTCCCCCTTAGCTAAAATTTTCTCCTTAGTGGTCGAAATAAGAGTGACATAGAGTTGTACAAACACATTGTATTTCATTAATAATAGTTTGATTATTCGTAATAAAACTTTTATTTGCTTGAATAGAAATTACCTTCTCCATGATGGTGCTTTTTCTTGGACTGTTTCAAGAAATATCTCAAAACTAGAAAGAATATATATATATATATATATATATATATATATATATATATATATATATATATATATATATATATATATATATATATATATATATATATATATATATATATATATATATATATATATATATATATATATATATATATATATATATATATATATAGTGAATTCAAAACAATGACGAAGTACGGGAATGTAATAACAATCGAGACAAAATATGAATAAATTAGGTATATTCATATGAGAACACTACTATAATTTAAATGTAAAAAGTTACACGAGCATGTAAAATTTTTTTGAGCACTATATTTCTGTACTAAAACCCTTAAATCATTTGATATATTGAAAACTTAAATATTCATTATTGCGTGTTCATTGTTTTATTGGACCGATATCCGTTAAGTGGTATCAGCTGCAGGTTTCAGTGTTCTATTGATTTGGGGATTTTCAGTCACATTTCAAGTCTCAGATCTGAATTGAATTGTTTCTCAGATCTGTATTCCACGATTTGAAGTTTTATTCTTAATCGATTTTTGTAAACGATGATTATTCGATTCAATGGAGAATTTCAAAAACAATGCCTCTAAGATAAATTACGCAAACTTGCTTGGCTCAATTACAAAAGCTCCAATGCATATTCTAGAGCACTAGAATCAATAGACTGATCGGATAAAAAATTACCTGACAGGGATAGATGAAGATCTGTGGAGATCAATCATAGAATGACCATTTGTAAATGTTCAAAGGAGATTCGCTCAAGAAGATGTTACATAAAATGGAGTTGTTATCGCTACAAACAAAAAAGAACGTAGACAACAACAAATGTTGTCGATGGAGTTACAAAGTATTTACCTCCAAATATATACAACCATGTTAGGGGATCTAAATGTGCAAAGGAAATTTGGGATAAATTGAAGATCCGATACGAAGGTACAGAGAAGATGAAGAAGAGTGTTTTCACTAACACTCTATTTGATTTTAGTGAGTTTCTACAGAAGGAGAATAAGTAAATTGATCAATCGTTCAAGTGGTTTAGCAAATTGGTTTACAGATCAGAGAAGTACAACGTGGGAAAACGAACACATGAAATAAATGTCAAATTTATGAAAAGTATCTGAAGGGAATGGAGAAACATTACGATTATGTTAAAGTCTCATGAAAACATAGACTCATATTCTCCAGAAGAGCTTTTTAATCTCTTGATATCTCTTCCTAAAACCTCTGTTCAGTTTATATATCTCTTCCTCATCAGAGCCAAAGGAACAAACCTCCATATGTCAATAATGACCAATGACAAGGAGTGTAGTATTGTTTGATGTTTCTTGTTCGAGTGAGACTTGGTGCTTCGAGGCATATTAAAAAGAATCATTCACCTTATTTTCTTTTTCAATCTTCTTTTTGAGCATCCATTCCCATGCCAAATAATTCTTACCATTGCAATAGTTGTAGTCGAAGCCCAAATCACCAGTCAACTTCTTTGTGGCTTTTGAGAATACCATAAAGATCATATAAAGTATATATGTCCATTTTCTCATGTTCTTTTATCTTCACTGAAACAAACTTCCATTTTTCACTGAAACAAGCTTCCATTTATTATAGTCATTAGATTGAATGAGATGGGTAGAAAAGGCAAACTCATGAGAAAAAATGTTTAAAATTGAGAAACTTGTAGAACTATATCTGGACTTCATTTTAAAATCTAAATGTGAAATCAACATTTGAAAAAAATAAAGATGAGATTCATAGTTTGGAATTAGGAATTGAGACCATTTGAAGAAATTTGCGGATTAGAGACTAATATTGCCAAAATCTTGAAAATAAGACTTTCTAAAAAAATAGATATTTTAAGGACTAACAATATCAATATTAGTTAATTAAATGTTAATGGTGAGATTCCTAAGTTAAGAATTGGTGTTGGTAACTCTCTGGTACAAATTATAGGATGGGGACTAAAAGTGCCAATTTTACCAAAGTTAATTTCGATTGCCTTTGACCATTGTTTGAATCATATTTTAAATGTATTTGTTCTAGAGGGCTTAAGTGTGAAGAAATAAACTTACTTGGTATATAGAAGGTTCATTTAGGGTATATTTCTAAAAAGCTTATGTTTAGGGGTTTATGATGTCATCTAGACAAAGTTATAAAAAGGGATTGGGACTTCATCTTCTTCATTTCATTCAAATGTATTCTAGAGATAAGGGGAATTTTTCATGTCTGTTTTGAATAATTTAAAGGAAATAAAAATGAATATCTAAGGTTCTAGCATTAGGATTACGACCTTGACTAATAGAAGGTACAATCTTTTCATCTTATATACTGGAATTAAGATAGCATTTGGGGAAAACCCCTAAATAAAAAAATCAATGATGCAACTTCAATACCTTAAGGTTTTAATCTTTTTTACCTAATTGAATGTTAGTTGGAACTTATTGTATTATTAATGGCTTAGGTTTTGAATTAAACGAGTTTTTAAAGCATTGACGCTTCATCAATGGTGGAATTCAATTTTGAGCATTTTCTAATGATATTAATGATGCTTCTAAACTTAGTTTAATGATTTTAAGCTAATTTTATCAAAGGATTTCATCATTGATTGATTTATTCATGATTTGGATATTTGAGGAATTTCATGTTAGAACCTAGCCCTAATAGAGTTCTCAAGGCATATATGTGACTTGAATGAGAAATGTATCCATTAAGGTTCAATGATTTTCTACAAAAAAAATTATTATGTCAATATGAAGTTCATTTGTTGAATATCTAGTGATTTCAAAGGTTTTGGTAACGGTTTGCAGCTTATATCAAGCATGTATTGTCTATTCAAGTTTGTGATGTCTAAAAAATTCTACATCAACATAAGCGTAACTTGAATACATGTGTTATTATGTTATAAAATGGATTCGATCATTTTATGAATGTTATTGGATCAACTAGAATCATTAGTACTACAAGTATCAAGCCTAGAAGTGATTTCAGCTTGTATATGGAACATAGAATGATGAAATCATGATTTAGGGTACCTATGATTTAGTCGAGTCACTTGACCTTTGAAGGTTGACTTTTTTGAGTAATGGTTTGAGAGGAAAATTAATTTTGTAACTTTCACATACGATATCTAAATCAAGTCTATTTTTCGCCCATGCTCTTCTATGATTGTATGGATGATATAAATAGATTTAAGCTAGATATTCACCATTAATAACTTAATAAGTGACTTGATGAAGTTATAGTGAGTTTATAGTTTAGTTTATAGGCTTTTATAGGTGATAATTAAGTACCACCAAGTGTCTAGAAGTGAAGAAACATGGTACTAGTCTTTGAGATGACTAGAATCCAAAGATACACATCCTTATCGCCTTATTTATCGTAATGTTGTTTCGAAAATAAACTATTAAGCACTTCATATTATGTGAACATGTATTCAATGCATCATACAATATGTAAATAAAGAAAGATTTTCATTTTAAAATTAATTTGGTTAACATTTGATTTGTACATTTCTTAACTGAATTACATGTTGGATGGGATTGACTTGAGGGTTTCTCGTGCATTCTTTGATGATAAATCCCTCTTGACATTTCATGGCAGTGTTCATGTTGAAAATTAAAAAGAAAACTCGAAGCTTTTCGAGTCCAAGATCTTTCACTCAACAATAAACGAAGATATGTAAAAATGAAGTGCTAAAATGTAAAGGAACGCTGCGGAAAATATAAATGACTTGAAATGTAAAGTTGTGGAATATTAAATAAATTGTAAAGAACAAGTGCGAAAATTAAAAGACAATAATTTAAACGATATAATGTAATTCGTATTTTTCATTGATATAAAGAAATGTGTTACAGATTTAATGTTAAGCTCAAACACTCTTTCTAGTCTAAGATGAATTACATAGAGATCTATAGCACTTAAAAGAAGAGGATATATGATGTTCTTGATGTTCTTGTGGTGGTTGGAGAGAATTCTCCAGCCACTCCTCCATTCCTTTAGACTACATTGAAGTGATAGTTTTCTCACAATATCTTAGTTGATCTCTCTTGATTACTAAGCTTCATGACCCAATGCTCCTATTTATAGGAGGAGAAGATCTCTTCCAGTTCTCAAGTACAATAGGAAATAATAAACTAATGCTAGACTAGGGCACATGCTTATAGCTAGCCTAATTGGTCTAAGTCTTGAACTTTCTGATGCTCCTCAATTTGAACTCCTTGATAGAATTTCTATTTAGCTCAAGACTTTCTGATCCATGCATCATCATATCCGAAATTCATGCTTCATATTTGGTAATCTCCACGAATTTCGGACCTTGTAATTTTCGGCTTGTGATGATTTTCGGTGTGCATGTAACTTTCAGTAATCTCTCAAGACTTGGTGATTAATTCCTTTCATTTTTGGTGTGTCACAATCTTGGTGCTAGGATGTTTAGCTTAATCTCGGTGAATTCTTGCTTCAGTGTCTATCTCACAATATTTCTCTCTTGGTCTCGACCACACATCAATGAAGTGTAGACCGTACATTTAATTTACTCGATCACACACTTAATGTTTTTATAGACCTACCACAACTTCTTTTCTTGGCCTCTCGTAATACACATGCATGCATGAAACGCATGCATGCATGCATGCATTAATTATTCTTGCACCATTTGCATCTTCTTTTCTTTGTGATTTTCTATTTGCTCACTCAGCATCCCTATAACCGCGTACTTTCTTTCTTTCTCTTTAATGTTGCTTGATAATCAACACATATATGCATACATTCTTTTTCTTTCTTGGCCACACATAACACACATGCATGCATTTATTGTTCTTCAACCGACCAAGCACTTTCATGCTTTCTATTTCTTTTTATTTCACTCGACCGTCTTCTATTCTTTTCATTTTATTGCTCGGCCGCACAACAAGCTCCTTTTCATTCAATTCTCGTTGTTCTAACCGAAGTTCTTCTTCTAAATTTTTGGTGTGTTCAACTTGATAATCTTTGTAGGATATTTGGTCTAGCTTAAGCTTCGGTGTGCACCTCAAGAACTTCGGCTTTGTGAATTTTGGTGCTAGGTATGAACTTCGGTTTATGCAACCTTCAGTTACCCAAACTTGGATTCTCCAAGTTTGGTTCTCAGCAATTGTTAAGCACCTCAACTTCTGATAAAGTTCCTAAGCACCTCAATTCTTTATAAAGTTCCTAAGCTTTTCAAGTCTTCAACATCTTCGGCATTTACACTAACAGTTCGTCTATACGTGATGGTGTTCTCCAATTAAGTGGCGGTTGTTAATAAGTTACAAAAGTTTGGGAATGGACTTTGCAAACCCATTCCATGGTTCATGGGTGATGGTCTGATGATTCATAAATGTTATTCTTTGTGGTTGAGTTGGTTCATCGGGTTTTGAGTGTGATGCTGATAGCTTGTTTGAACCAATGATAATGGAATTAGAGTGTAACACTACTATCTGATAGATAGTCATTGACAATCAGGACCTTAGTAAGTAAAGGACTTTTGGAGAGTAGATGACATGGGTTGGGTTCATATGCATGTGCAATATAATGATCTTATTCATACCATATTACATATGAAAGATTTTGGAAAAGCACATAATTTTTTTGGGAGTTTTGACTTGGAGTTGGGTTATTACAATTAACCAATATCATCTTAGAGTCAGATTCCTAGGTTTGCTCACTAAACTCTCTAAGTTTAACTTTATATATTTTGACATGTATCCATAGATGACGACTTAAATGATTAGAGATTAGCTTGAGACATTTAGAAGGCCATCAATTATGTTGTTCTCTTGAAAATTTGTGATGGTATTGGATTGTAACATCTCTAAATATATTTAATACTTGGTTTGGAAACCTAGAATTTGGGACCTTAATTCTGCAATATTTTTATTCGAATGTTAAAAATTGTTTTTGAGTAGAAATCTGCTCATAAAAAGGGAAGCAAATATAAGGCTGTTATAGGTAGGCTTGAGGAGGTGTCTGTCAGGATAAATTTTAGTTTGTTTAATTTTTATTTATAAGGACTAAAAGTGTTAAAAATCAAAGTTATAGGCTTAATTGGGTTTTTCGGTGTGAACCGAACAACCTATGGGTTGTTCGGTCAGGCCTTTATTGTTCGGCCCATGTGGATTGGTTGTTCGGTCAAGAGGCTAGGTATAAATAGGTGTCGAGTGCACCCTTTGTAAGGGTTGGTCCTTGTTGGTCATTGTGTGTTGTTTTGGAGCTCTAGAAGATCAAAGCAAATTCCTTGTCAAGCTCAAGCAACAACAACATCTTATGTACTAGTCTTTGATTTAATCAAGAGTGTATTGAAGGTGATTTGATTGTGTTCTAATTTGTGATTGATACCATTTATTGTGTTATTCGGTGAGCCTATTTAGAGTAGTGTTGTTCGGTGAGCCTATTTAGAGTCCTTCGGTGTTGCTTTAGGGTTTCAGATTTTTGGTTGACTTTTATTGTTCGTTTCTAGTTTCTCGGTGGTATTAGTTGTTCGGTTCTTGTTTCGTCCTTTTTATTGTTCGGCTGTTCGATTAATCGGCTTTTGTGGTTGTTCGGTCGAGTTGTTCGGTCCAGTAGTTGTTCGATTGAAGTGTTTTTAGCCTCAGATTGTTCGGTTTAGCTATTGTTCGGTGCAGTCCTGTTGTTCGGTCCAGTTGAAGCTAAATTTTGTGACTTAATTTAGTGTTTTTCAAGACTAATTCCTGATGGATCCCGCTATTTCAAATGTTAACAATGATCTCGATTCCGTTATGGGTACCGTTACCCGTATTCCCCGATTGATCAAAGTTGAAGGTTTTACCGAATGAAAATATAGATTCAAACAGTACGTCAAAATGAAAGATGTCAAGCTGTGGAGAAGTTATCTACGTCCACCAATCAGAATTACTGTAACCAAAGGTGATGTTGTGGTTGACAAACCTCTTGAAGAATATTCTGATTTGGACTTTGAAAAGGTTGAATGTGATCAGAAAGCTCTTGCTATTCTTTCAATGGCACTTTTACCTGAAATTGCTCAAGGTTTTCGTGAATACACAACTGCTAAATCTCTGTGGGAAGCTCTTATTGATGTGTATGAAGGAAATGAGGATATGAAGCAAAGTATGCAAGATATGCTTCGTCAAAGATTCAATCTGTTTAATCGCATCCTTAGAGAATCTCTTGAAGCTCAACTACAACGTTTCATTACTCTACACACTGAGTTGTCCACTGCTGGGATCACCTTTCCAAAGATTGATGTAAACAAAAAGATTCTTAATTCTCTTCCTAGAAGCTGGGACATGAATGTGGCAGTCATCAAGAAAACCAAAGACTTAGCTAGACTATCACTTTCTGAGATTATGGCTATTATTAAATCTTGTGACATGGATGATAAACAGAGGGAAATGAATCATGTTAGCTCGTACCAGTCAGCTAACATTGGAACTTCAAAAACAATGCTTTCTTTGTTCAAGCTACTGGTCAAGCCACTACTAAAGTTCAAGCTCAATTTCAACCTGTTTCATCCCCGGTGGTACCTCAAGCTCCATCTGTTGCTGCTTCTTCTATTAAGACCCCAACTCCCGCTCAAACTCTTCCAAAAAGAGCTGAAGAGAATCTTGAAATGATGGCTGGTCTCCTGAACTGTTAAAATGCTTTGGTTGCTGGTGACTTATTTCACCCAATGACTGCGGGAGACATTGATCACATCAATCCTGATAACTTGGAAGAAATGGAGATTACTTGGCACATTTCTATGGCGGTGCATAGGGCCAAGAAATTCACTCAAAGAACCGGAAGAAACACTTGGGTAAACAACAATGGAGAGAGGAAGGTGAGTTTTGGCAAAGCTAATCTAAGATGTTTCAACTGTAACGAGCCCGGTCATTTTCCTCATGAGTGTACCAAGCCTAGAATGGAGAATCCAGATAGAACCATGGTACCTATTGGAACAAACAATCGTGAAGCTGCTCAACGTTAGAATGCAGAAAGGATAATGGTGGCTCAGCAGTTCACGTGGGAGGATCAGTTGCAGGACCTGAATCTGAATGGAGAGGGTAGAGCTCACTTAGCTCAAATTGAAGGAGAGATGGACGTGGATGCAGCTGAAGGAGAGACGATGGATTTATAGTTTGCTTTCATGGTCTCTACTACTCCTGTTGGTGATGAGGTTAGTGAAGTTTCTTGCTCTTCTCAATCTTACATCAATACAATTGCTAAATATCGTAAGTTGAATGAGAACTTAGTTAAAGAAATTTTTGATTTAGAAAACCTCGTTCATAAACACAAAAAGAAATTAAGACCCCTCCAGGAATCCTTAGATGCTAAAACCTTAGATTATCTTAAAATTCAAGATGAACTCACCATAAAGAATTGCCATCTTATGTTTGCAAATGAAGACATTGCTAGATTAAATGCTGAACTAGATACATTTAAATCAAAATTTCAAAATGCTAAATCAACTTTTAAGAAAGGATATGTATCTAGTGAAGTAGTTGAATCTATACTTGAAAATCAAACTAAATGGTCAAACATACACGGTGAAGGTATTGGATATAGCGCTGTTCCTTCTCCATATAATAATAATTTTACTCCATCCCCAGCCACTGAAGAATCAGAAGAATGTTTTTTTGTCAAATTACATGCAAAAGAATACATCTGGCATCGCTGAGAGTTCTGAAATGAAATCTACTGATGTTTCTATCTCATGTGCAGATAAATTAAAAACGAAGATTGAGGATGTTGAAGATTCGCCTGCTATTAATCATGATAAAAACTGTTTGAAGAATAATTTTGTTGATTTGTGTGATGTTGTGAAACTTGACACTAAGATTTCTGTTGATTCTAAAACTTCTTGTGATGTTGTTTTGAAAACTTCTAGGAAAAATATTTTGGTTGAAAAATATGTTGTATGCTTGTGTGTGTGTGGAAATAATTTGCATATATCTGGTCCTGGACAGAATTCCAATGTACCTTTAAAAAGACAAACTTGTTTCAATTGTGGAATTGCTGGTCACATAGCCAGAAATTGTCCCCAACACTTGTATGCTTCTCAAAATGAACAGGTTTGGCAGAATGTACCAAAAGGGAAATCTCATAAGAGAAAACCCTCAAGGTCTTGTTCTAGAAAGAAAAATCAAAATAACACAAATGCCTGGAATCGAACTGCTTCTAGAAGTAACTATGTCTTACCAACTTTTGTAAGATCAAAGTCATTTCAAGAATCAACTTCTAGTAGTTCTGATTATACTTCAAATGTAAATGTTCCCATTTGGTCAAAAGATAAACGTTTTAAGCCAAATGTTAAATGGGTTCCTAAAGACAGTGTTAAAACATTTTCAAATGTCTCACCATTATTGGATCAACGTGACATGAGTTTTGAATCGGTTAAATGTCTTGACAGTGAAGTTCAACCCAGTTTCCGTATGGACTGGGTGCCTAAATCTAATTGATCACGCAACATGTGCTGGAACAGTTACAGAGGAATATCAGCAGACCTTGGTATGTTGATAGTGGCTGTTCTAGGCACATGACAGACGACATGTCCCAACTACACAACATTGAAAAATTTAACGGGGGATGTGTTTGCTTTGCGGGAGGTGAAAAATGAATGATCACGCAAAAAGGGACGGTGTCAAATGGTGTGTTGAAATTTGAGAACGTCAATTTTGTACCTGAGCTCAAGCACAGTTTGCTGAGCGTTTCTCAAATATGCGACAAGGGTTTTTAACCCATTTTACAAAGAAGGAATGTCTAATTCTCAAACCCGGTGTAGTCATCGACATGAATCACAACACTCCAGAAAACGTCACCTGCTTATTCTCAAAAGTTGCTGAACAGAGTGCGATGTTGTGGCATAAACGTCTTGGTTATGCCAACGCAAAGAATCTGAATCCTCATGCAAAGACCAACATGGTTCAAGGACTTTCAATGAAGGACTTCATCATATTTGAGAAATGTGTTGCCTGTGCTCAAGGAAAACATCACAGAAAGTCACAGAAGCCCAAACTGATCAATTCTATTGATTCGATTCTTCAGCTGATTCACATGGATCTCTTTGGCCCGGTTAATGTCCTTAGTCTCAATCGCAGTTCTTACTGTTTAGTTATTATTAATGATTACTCACGTTTTACCTGGGTTTTCTTCTTAAAGAACAAAAGTGAAACTGCAGATCTGGTCATTAAATTCATCAAGCTCATTGAAAATCAAACGAATCAGAATCTGAAAGCCATTAGATGCGACAATGGAACAGAATTCAAGAATGCAGTTTTAAACAAGTTTTGTGCAGATAAAGGTATCCTGCGTCAGTATAGTGCTGCTCGTACTCCGCAACAGAATGGTGTTGCTGAGCGACGTAATAGAACTCTCATTGATGCTGTGCGTACCATGCTGTGTGATTCTAAACTGCCGGTGATATTTTGGGCTGAAGCCATCAACACAGCCTGTTATGTTCAGAATCGGGTCATCATCAACAAACCTCAAATGAAGACACCCTACGAGATTCTCTATGGTCGAAAGCCTAATGTTTCACATTTCCGTACCTTTAGCTGCCCTTGCACTCTTCTTCATCTTGAAGCTACTCCGAAGTTCAACTCCAAGGTGGATGATTGCTACTTCGTTTGGATATGCAAGTAAAACTGTGTATCAAGTGTACAACAGGGCGACAAAGCAGATTGTGGAATCATATGATGTGTGCTGGCTAGAAGAGAATCCAACTGATGCCCGTGTTGGACCTGACTGGTTGTTTGATTATGTTGAACTGTTCAAACCTTTCTATGTGATTTCTGATGTTGTTTCAGGCACACAACCAGGCCCTAGTGGAATCAACAAGGAGGATGCTGAAGATCTCATTCCTGATCTTATCACTCCGTCAGTCATTCTTGAAGATCCTATTCCTACTGACGGTGCTTCTCCTGATTTTGCTACAATATTTGAAGATGCTCCTACAATTTCATCCCAAGTTGCTGGCGATACCCCACTTGTTGAAGAATCAACAACCCCTGAAGATGTTATTCAACCTGAACCTGCTGATCTTTTTGACTCTACTCTCATGGATTCTCTATTTCCTGAAAGAATTCCTGATGAGTACATTGCAAGTACTTCTCATGACTTCAGAGATTCTGATAGAGGTGCTTCAGGCTCATACAGACTTGAGAATACAACCAATCTTCCGGTTTCAACTGCTTCGCTCTAATATGTTGTTCCTTCAAGAATTCAACGGGACCATCCAATTGATAACGTTATTGGCCCTCTAGATGATGGTGTTTTAACCAGAAGCCAAAGTGGTGAAGTCAACGACTGTCTCTATTCGTGCTTTATCTCTCAAATTGAGCCGAAGAACATAGAGATGGCACTCAATGAACCAAGTTGGGTGGATGCCATGCATGAAGAGCTAAATCAGTTTGAGAAGTTGAACGTCTGGCAATTGGTGGAACTACCCGAAGGTAAAAAGGCTTTGGATACAAGATGGGTATTTCGCAACAAGCAATATGATTTTGGAGTAATTGTGCGTAATAAGTGTAACACCCGGCTTTTAATATAAATACACCCCATTATTTTACATGCTTTAAAACATATTTTATTCAACAAAATATTATACAGGGGAATATATTACAAGCCAAAAGCACACAAGTAGTATCCGGGAGTACGAAATCTCCTCAAAGCCGGGCTGCTACTATCTGCTCTAACCCCGAAGCACCTCTTTCCCTTTAGCAGGGTCTATATTACCTGCACAGTTAGTATCCACAGGGGTAAGCCATACAAGCTTAATGAATAATCGATAAGCGTTACAAAAAAAAAATACACAACATAGAATTTTCAGCTTCCACATCATATCATGGTTCCCAGCAATATCGAGTCCTAAGGACTCAATGTGCATTCCCTGAGTGAGTGATAGAACTGCCGACCGATTAAGCCATCACAACACTTGTATGTGGTCCCACCACAATTACTGCTTACACGATCGTCACAACGTATATGTGTGGTCCCCACCACCAACAATAGTCAGTGGCCCCACAGGAAAGGTGGTCTCAACCACAAGTACCGAGTATGCGACCCCACGAAAAGGTGGTCCCAATCACATGAACCGATAATGTGGCCCCACTGGAAAAGTAACACTTAGGTATCGATTACTCAACTTGTAACACCCGGTTTTAATATAAATACACCCCATTATTTTACATGCTTTAAAACATATTTTATTTAACAAAATATTATACAGGGGAATATATTACAAGCCAAAAGCACACAAGTAGTATCCGGGAGTACGAAATCTCCTCAAAGCCGGGCTGCTACTATCTGCTCTAACCCCGAAGCACCTCTTTCCCTTTAGTAGGGTCTATATCACCTGCACAGTTAGTATCCACAGGGGTGAGCCATACAAGCTCAATGAATAATCGATAAGCGTTACAAAAAAAAAAATACACAACATAGAATTTTCAGCTTCCACATCATATCATGGTTCCCAGCAATATCGAGTCCTAAGGACTCAATGTGCATTCCCTGAGTGAGTGATAGAACTGACGGCCGATTAAGCCATCACAACACTTGTATGTGGTCCCACCACAATTACTGCTTACACGATCGTCACAACGTATATGTGTGGTCCCAACCACCAACAATAGTCAGTGGCCCCACAGGAAAGGTGGTCTCAACCACAAGTACCGAGTATGCAACCCCACGAAAAGGTGGTCCCAATCCCATGAACCGATAATGTGGCCCCACAGGAAAAGTAACACTTAGGTATCGATTACTCACCTGGTTGTTGACTAAAGCTTTTGTCTTTTTCTGCCTTGTATCCTCTTCCAACCTTGACTGCTATCACAGTACAAAATCTATCATTTATAAATCTTCCATTCACCCTTTTTAATAGTTCCAAAATAACACTTCATGATTTATCAAGTAAAGAACGGCCAGGTAGAAGATTAGATGGGGTGGCAGGATCCTTTCAACATTTTAGCCTTTCGGAAAATCCAACAACCAGATCCCATTTAACCGGCCTAGGCACCGTTCTCATAAGTAAATCAATTAGCATTATTTCGGAACAAAGTCTCCATAGCCTGGGTTATCTCCCGACTCGAACTTGGTTATTTGATATAAGTCAAAATGACTAGCAATCATTCCCTTCATGTTATATGCAAAATACTATTATAATTGTACTAAAGGTTTGGAACTTACTTTCCGTATATCGAGACGACGATCGCTACCCGAACCTATTGATTTCCCTCTCTTATAGCACCTCTTCCTTACTAACACACTCCTCTATAGTATATAAGTGTTTAGTATTTGTTTTGCCCAAAAATGAGGTCTGGAGCTCCTATTTATAGGCCTCTGGACCCTCTTCGCGTCGCGACGGACCCCCGGTCGCGTCGTGACCATTACGTAAGCACTTACCTCATCACGTACTTCTCGAGAAGCTTCTGCCGGGCCTTCGCGTCGCGAGCACTATTCACGTCGCGTCGCGAGCACTATTCACGCCGCCGGAGTACTATATACTTTTTTTTGGAACGCGACGTGAATAGTGCTCGCGACGCGAAGGCCCGACAGAAGCTTCTCGAGAAGTGCGCGATGAGGTAAGTGCTTACGTAATGGTCACGACGCGACCGGGTGTCCGTCGCGACGCGAAGAGGGTCCAGAGGCCTATAAATAGGAGCTCCAAGCCTCATTTTTAGGCAAAACAAATACTAAACACTTATATACTATAGAGGAGTGTGTTAGTAAGGAAGAGGTGCTATAAGAGAGGGAAATCAATAGGTTCGGATAGCGATCGTCGTCTCGATATACGGAAAGTAAGTTCCAAACCTTTAGTACAATTATAATAGTATTTTGCATATAACATGAAGGGAATGATTGCTAGTCATTTTGACTTATATCAAATAACCAAGTTCGAGCCGGGAGATAACCCAGGCTATGGAGACTTTGTTCCGAAATAATGCTAATTGATTTACTTATGAGAACGGTGCCTAGGCCGGTTACATGGGATCTGGTTGTTGGATTTTCCGAAAGGCTAAAATGCTGAAAGGATCCTGCCACCCCATCTAATCTTTTACCTGGCCGTTCTTTACTTGATAAATCATGAAGTGTTATTTTGGAACTATTAAAAAGGGTGAATGGAAGATTTATAAATGATAGATTTTGTACTGTGATAGCAGTCAAGGTTGGAAGAGGATACAAGGCAGAAAAAAGACAAAAGTTTTAGTCAACAACCAGGTGAGTAATCGATACCTCAGTGTTACTTTTCCTGTGGGGCCACATTATCGGTTCATGTGATTGGGACCACCTTTTCGTGGGGTCTTATACTCGGTACTTGTGGTTGAGACCACCTTTCCTGTGGGGCCACTGACTATTGTTGGTGGTTGGGACCACACATATACGTTGTGACGATCGTGTAAGTAGTAATTGTGGTGGGACCACATACAAGTGATGTGATGGCTTAATCGGCCGGCAGTTCTATCACTCACTCAGGGAATGCACATTGAGTCCTTAGGACTCGATATTGCTGGGAACCATGATATGATGTGGAAGCTGAAAATTCTATGTTGTGTATTTTTTTTGTAACGCTTATCGATTATTCATTGAGCTTGTATGGCTCACCCCTGTGGATACTAACTGTGCAGGTAATATAGACCTTGCTAAAGAGAAAGAGGTGCTTCGGGGTTAGAGCATATAGTAGTAGCCCGGCTTTGAGGAGATTTCGTACTCCCGGATACTAATTGTGTGCTTTTGGCTTGTAATATATTCCCCTGTATAATATTTTGTTGAATAAACTATGTTTTAAAGCATGTAAAATAATGGGGTGTATTTATATTAAAAGCCGGGTGTTACAATAAGGCACGCCTGGTGGTTCGAGGTTTTCGACAGATTGAAGGACTTGATTACACGGAAGTTTATGCTCCAGTGGCGCGACTTGAAGCAATTCGGATATTCCTTGCCTACGCTTCATACATGAACTTTACTGTTTACCAAATGGACGTCAAGACGACTTTCCTGTACGGTGAGGTGAAAGAAGAAATGTATGTTGATCAACCTCCTGGTTTTGTCAATTCCAAGTTTCCCAATCATGTCTACAAGCTTGATAAAGCTCTCTATGGTCTGCATCAAGCTCCTCGTGCTTGGTATTCTACTTTGACGGAACATTTGTTACAGCACGGTTACACTCGCGGCAGAATTGATCAGACACTGTTCATCAAGCGCCAGAATTATGATCAAATTGTTGTCTAGATTTATGTGGATGACATCATCTTTGGTTCAACAAACGAAGTTCTATGCAAAGAGTTTGAGTTGGTGATGAAGAAAAGGTTCGAGATGAGTTCGTTGGGTGAGATGACGATGTTTCTCGGGTTGCAAGTTAAACAAAGTTCAACGGGTATCCTGCTTCATCAAGCAAAGTATATGGAGGATATCCTTGCATAGTTCGGTTTCAAGGATGCGAAAGAGGCTAATACTCCAATGGCTGAGCGACCTCTGCTATCTTCAGAATCAGATGACCAATATGTCGATCAAACGTATTATCGTTTGATGATCGGTTCACTGATGTATCTGACTGCTAGCAGACCGGATATCGTTTTTACAGTATGCCAATGTGCTCGCTTTCAGGCTAATCCTAAACCTTCTCATCTTGATGCTGTTAAACGGATCTTTAGATACCTTAAAGGAAGACCAAATTTTGGTCTCTGGTATCCAAAGAACCGTGAATTTGATCTTTATGCTTTTTCAGATAGCAACTATGGAGGGAGTGAAATTGACAGAAAGTCTACTAGTGCTGGATGTCAGTTTCTAGGAGACAGACTGATCTCATGGCAATGCAGAAAACAACAGACAATGTCAACGTCTACAGCTGAAGCTGAATATGTTGCTGCCTCGGCTTGTTGTTCTCAGGTCATTTGGATGCAGCATCAACTCCTTGATTATGGTATGAACTTTCTAGATGCCCCTATCTTCTGTGACAATGAGGCTGCTATCCAAATTGTGAAAAAACCGGTCCAAAATTCTAAGACTAAGCAAATTGATATAAAAATTCATTTTATCAGAGATTGCTACGAGCGAAAATTGATTCATTTGGATAAAGTTCACACAGATAATAATGTGGCGGACTTGTTCACAAAACCTGTTGCAAAAGCTCGATTCAATGTGCTAGTCGAAATGCTCAAAATGATACGTTTCACTGACTGTTAAATCAGTTCTGTAAATATTTTATTATATTTTTGTTTAGTTAAATTTGTTCATGTTTTATTTCCGCAATTCTCTTCCATGCACAAATTTAGGGGGAGAAGAAAAACAAAACAAAAAAATTTTACACACAAAAAAATTACAAAAAATATTTTTTATAATTTTCATATCTTTCTTTCAACATTATATAACACGTGGTATCATAAAATTATGTGTAACTACAATGGTATCAAGAAAAACAAAACAAAAATTACAAAACTTAAAAAATACAAACAGATTTTAGATTTTTTATAATTTTCATATCTTTCCTTACAATTTTAAAAAATCCAAAAACATTTTTACCTACCGACGACGCACCGAGTAATACCACTCACTGCTAAGGTAATTTTAAGTGTTAGTGATCCTCATTGGTACACCTCAATGAGTGTGAAGCACTGACAACTTTTCTTGACCCAATCTAAGGTTTTTCTTGTGTAATACCAACTTCTAGACGCTTTGAGAGAAACCACTCAAAGTCGAGAGTTAAAAAGTCTGTGCCGATGGTTAGACTGCATACCATAGTCTATCACACGCACCAATCTACTCTTAACCATCTTAATATTTCTGATACAAGAAATAGATGATTCATTACTTTAAACCAAGTAGTGATGATATTTCGACATTCTATGCTAGTGATCTCTGCTACAACACAAGTAGTAGATGTGAGGCATCAACAACTATTCTTACATACAAAGCTTCTAAATTCAAGAGTTGGATGATTCAGTGTAATAAACCATACAGTGATGACAATTCGAAAGTTTAGCCGATGGGTATGTCTAATAACCAAGACATACCACTCTTGACCTAAACTTCTTCTAAATAACATGTTCGTGACTCAATGTGATATTACCTCACATTGATGAAGCATTGAAAATCTAGGTCAGTGATCGTTGTTGTTAACAACAATAGCTGTGAGACCCCCAACAACTTCACATGATTCAAAATTGGCACTAGGATGGTACACTCTGCAGAGTTTGGATACCATTGAACGTCTCGCCAAGAGCCAAGTCAACTTGTTGACTTGTCAACGGCATTGAGATCTTTGATCGAGGATATGCAGGGACCTAAATCAAAACGGCCACGAGTAGTTCACCGATACTCAAACAATCGCAGTGCGTTCCTCCGGGTTCACACCGATACTGCGAGAAGTCTCATTTTGAGCCAAGGATGAATCCTTGAACAATTGTGGTGAGAGTTTCTAACTCTATGACCCACATGATTTGTTGTTAATGAATCGTATCGAGAAATGCCACTTTAAGAAGTGAAGTTCAAAAGTTTCAACATTATATTTGTTCCCGAAGAAGGTGAAGCTGAAGTCTATGTTAAAAGTTGCTTGAATTCCTCCTCAGTCAACTTGTCACTACATCTACACCTGAAGTGATCAAGTGAAGAGATGAAGAGTCAGACTCCAGTCAAAGTCAAAGTCAAATCAAAAGCTGGAAGTGTTGATTCAAGATACTTACTAAAGCCTAAGGAACATACCAAGCCAAATTTGAAGACAACCAGCACTGAAGACAAAGTTGTCACTGCAATTGTGCTGAACTTTTATCAACATCTATACCTGTCACCTGCTAAGAGGAAGGTTTTCCTGCTAAGGAGGAGATTGTCAAATTGAGGGGGAGATTGTTGAAAATTCTCTGCGGTGTTCAACTGAAGCCTACGAGATGCCTCTTGATATAAATGAAAGCATTAAACCAAGGGGGAGATTGTTAGGATAAATTTTAGTTGGTTTAATATGTTATTTATAAGGACTAAAAGTGTTAAAAATCAAAGTTATAGGCTTAATTGGGTTTTTCGGTGTGAATCGAACAGCCTATGGGTTGTTCGGTCAGGCCTTTATTGTTCGGCCCATGTGGATTAGTTGTTCGGTCTAGAGGCTAGGTATAAATAGGTGTCGAGTGCACCCTTTGTAAGGGTTGGTCCTTGTTGGTCATTGTGTGTTGTTTTGGAGCTCTAGAAGAACATAGCAAATTCCTTGTCAAGCTCAAGCAACAACAACATCTTATGTACTAGTCTTTGATTTAATCAAGAGTGCATTGAAGGTGATTTGATTGTGTTCTTATTTGTGATTGATACCATTTATTGAAGATCTTATGAGAATTTGGGACCTACAATGTCAATTGGTAGTTTTCATTAGGTGGGTGTCCCTAATTTTGATTGTTTTGGGGTTTGTCATAATGCCTTTGATGTTTTCCTGAAATCCTCCAATAAGCTTGTACCTTTTCGGTATCAACTTGTAGCATAGGACTCATGTCAATTGGGTATCATATTGCAAGAAAAATCCACATGCTCTAACCATGGTCTATACACCTTTGTCTTTTGTGAGTTGCATAACAACATTGGCCAACTCAGAGATGGACACCATGACTACATGCCAGCCTTTGTATGTGTTCAAAGGTTCTTGGAAACTCTACGTGTGAGTTTGCATCGATTGATGGTAAATTGGGTCATAACTTCAATGGTTTTTTAATTGTTCTCATAGATATGGAACTTGAAGGAATCGAAGATATGGAATATCGAATATTAGCTTGGTTGAATAGCGAATATTAGCTTGGTTGAAGTAGTTCTGGTAATACTGAAGAGGAGAAACTTGAGTAGCGAAGATTGATTGTTTTTGAAGTAGCAAAGAAGTAATGACACCGCCAAGAATAAGTTAAACCTTCAATATATGCATACCGAAGATGTACTTGACAATAGTTATTTGATGAAAATATATTTTGTAATATTATGTTAGAGTACTGCATTATTTTATCATTACTTTCGGGATATGGAGGTTTAGGCCATACTTTCTACTTTTACAAGTAGCACCATTTGAATCCATAAAATGGGTACTAGGTGTTAGTAGTAAGTGTGTTGATCATCCGTGATTATCTGGTATGTACATCAATCATTTCCTCTCAATCTGTTAATCTTATTTTATTATTGTTATTATTGTTATATATTTGTTATTTTACATATTATATATTGTTGATTTTATAGTTAACAAAACATATAATTCATCTACATTTTGAAATAAAACGTTCCAAATTAATTTGATTGACTAGTTAAGAAAAACTTAGTCAATGTTGTTTTATTTTCTCTAGCTTCTAGCACTTTTTAATTTAGTATTTTGGATATTAGAAAAAAAAAATACTAGTAATTGAATACTTGATATCTAATCAACTCTAGATATAAAATACGAAACAAACAAGTTTTATAGCTTTAATTCGTATGTTCCTGATCATTAAAAAAAAACACATCGATATGTAACCTGATTTAGCGTTAAAAGCAGATTACCCTTTTAAAATTAATTAACATTGGTTGACTTTTAGAAATCAAACAAGTGAAATATGGGGTAAATGAATGAATGTGGTAAATGGAGTGTTGACCAGCTTCAAAATATGGGCCTTCCACCAATACAATTGACTTTTGTACTTCGTCACTATGGCATTAATCCCTTTCTATTTATTTATCTAGTAGTTGTAAAACCCGTATATTACACGAGATGATATAAAAAAATTATAAATTAAAAATATTAAAATATTAATAATTTTACATAAGAAATTTGTTTGTGTATCGTGACATCTTGCTTTTGATTTTTACTATTACGACTTTGTATTTTGATAAATATAATTGATTATGAGAATGTCACCGGTACTACAATCAAATTCATTATTATGATTAGAATCGTTCTTCAAAATATTATGACGTCAATTGTCTCTCTATTGTCTCATTCTACACATTAAAAAAATAATATGATATTAAAAAAAATTATTTTTGAAATTAAATTATAACAATTAATTTTGAAATTGAATAATAATTAAACCGATCATTAATGAGTTAGAAACGTTTCAAACCAATTAACTTTTTTTAAAAAATTTAAAATTATGAGAAAATGACATGTGGCAAAATGAATGTGGTGATGACATGTGGCTTTGAGTTACTTATTTATTAGGATAAGATTTGATATAACTTCAACTTTTTTGCGCATTTATAGTTTTATGCACGGTTTTTTTATCAACTTCTATTTAGTCAAATTTCTATACAATTTTTATACATACAAATAACTTACTCGTTAAATTTTATTTTGTTCGAGATAAATGATTTTATTTAATTATAAATTTATAAAATTGGCTTCTTTTCAAAATAGAGAGAATTCAATCTATATCCTTCTAAGATTATATATATATATATATATATATATATATATATATATATATATATATATATATATATATATATATATATATATATATATATATATATATATATATATATATATATATATATATATATATATATATAAGCGATCGGGTGAAAACTTTTCTTAAAGTGAGGACTCGTGAGTATACCTTAAAAAAATTGAAAAAAAATAAAAATATATATAAATAATAAAAAATGGATCATAGTACTATATTTGAGAAAAAAATTCGAAAAAAACTTTTGGATCATTATTTTTTTTATAATGAAACAATGATCCACAAAATAATTTTTTTTTTTGGATCATTACTGTTTTTCAATGATCCAAAATTTTTTTTTCCAATTTTTTTTGATAATATTATAGTACTATTCTCGATTTTATGATTTGCATTCTTTATATTTTTTTCAATTTTTTAAGGTGTCCTTACGAGTCCTCACCGGAACGGAACCATATATATATATATATATATATATATATATATATATATATATATATATATATATATATATATATATATATATATATATATATATATATATATATATATATATATATATATAGAATCAGGATCAGATGATGACTCTTCTTAAAGTGAGGACTTGCGAAGACACCTTCCAAAAATTGAAAAAAAATAAAACAAAAATATAAATAATAAAATGGATCATAGTACTATATCGGAGAAAAAAAAGATTCAAAAAAAAACTTTTGTATCATTATTTTTTTTAATAATGAAATAATGATCCAAAATAAAAACAGAATAATTGCATCATTACGTTTTGCAATGATGCAAATTTTTTTTCAAATTTTTTTTGATAATGAGATAGTACTATTCTCGATTTTATGATTTGTATTTTTTATATTTTTTTTCAATTTTTTTAAAGTATCCTCGCGAGTCCTCACCGAAAAAAGAGTCCTCACCGGAACCGGACCCTATATATATATATATATATATATATATATATATATATATATATATATATATATATATATATATATATATATATATATGATCGCGTGTTCTCTTGCACCCGCTGGCGCGCTCCTAGAAGAGCTCTCTGGAGGTCGGTATTATGGGGTTGTTTGTTTTTTCTTTGCAGATCTTCCTGACCACTTTTGTCTGCGCCACGCAGACGGCGCGCGGACATGGACCTCCGCAGAGTGTTTGTTTTTTCGAAGACCGCAGACTTAAAAATGTCTGTGCGTCCTCTTTTTGGGGCAGACATGGACCAATGTCTTTAAGGGTATGCAGAGCTCTTCTAGTAATAAATTAATACAATTTTAACCTAAAAAAAGAAATACACATATCGTTTTCTCCTCCAACTGGTCTTGCGTTTTCTCTTCCTTGCATCGTCGACCAAACCGCAGCCGCCGGGCACCTTCGATATAAAAAAAAGAAATACGCATATTTGTTTTTTAAAAACACTTTGATTTTTTTAACTAATAGTTGCGATTTTTTTTATCACCATTATTTTTCGAAGTAAATAATATTTATTTTTCTATGTTTTTAAATAAAATGAAGATAAATTTGTAAAACTTTTTAAAAAAATGTCACAAACTTAAGAAAAGAAATGTTTGATTTGATTCTTAAATTCGTTAACATCATATAATAAACCGTTTTTTTTATTGTAAATCATACTTATAAACTATTTGAAACATACAAATATATTTTAACATTAGAACTTTGGTTCACAATCTTACGCAAATTTTTAGCTTTACAAACTATTTGCAAATCCAACTTTGGTTACGTAATTTTTATTCTTTATTATTTAAAAAAATAAATGTTTGCTTTAATTTGTTAATATTATAAATTGAACGTACTCACATGTTTTACTTAAAAAAACAGTTTATTTAAATTTTAGTTTATTTTCACAACCTGCAGACTTTAAAAAACAAACAGACTTCTTCTTGCAGTCTGCAAAAATTTAGTCCACCTCTTCTTTGTAGATGCTCTGCAGATGTGGTCTGCAGACTGCAGACCTTTTAACTCTTAAAAAACAAACAACACATATGTCACCCACCGGAGAAGTCTCGCCAGAAGAGCCCCATCCCGGCTCACTAGCAGCGCTCCCGCTGTCCGTACCTGACAAAGATCGTGCGCGTCCCACGTAGTCCATCTGGACCAATGGGAGGCGCGACGAAGGACGGGGATTGTGCAGCCAATCAACGGCCTGGTCCCCACCTGCCACAGCAGAGATCCTGTCGGCCATGGCGGAACCTGGGACACGTATAAAAGCCCTCACAGGGCATACGATAAAGGGATCGCCATTCTCACTTTTACAACTCATTTACCCTTATACCGCCGGAGATCTAACTTAGGCATCGGAGCGTTCACCCGGGACCTCCTCCCGGTGAACGGCTGATGTCCTTGTCCCTTTGTGATTGTGATCGCTGGTCCCAACTCTAGCGGTCGGAATCACCCTGAAGCGAAGGAGAAACCCGATATCGCATCAATATATATATATATATATATATATATATATATATATATATATATATATATATATATATATATATATATATATATATATATATATATATATATATATATATATATATATATAGGTTCTTTTATGAACTCAAAAAACCATGAGATCTTGAGAACCAAATCTGGAACGTTAGATCAAAAGAATCAATTGTTAAAATGCAACGGTGGCAGTTTTGTAAATACTAATCCTTCTAATGGTACATTTGACTTTTTAGAAAAGAAACCAAGGATAATATGGGTATAGAAAACAAATTAAATCCTACTAAATTGGAAATACCCTAATTATCTCTGTTCCCTCTTTCTTCATCGTGAACGACTCCCCACCAAGCACCATCAACAAAATTCCGCCTCCTTCATTCATCTATAGCAACCACCACGCACCGTCAACACAAGAACTTCTCCTTCCTTCATCGATGACAACCACCAAGCAACAATATCTTTCTCGGTTTTTCCAGATCACGAACACACACATGGTGTGTGTGTTTTTTCTCATCGGCCAAGTTTCACACTCAGGAAAAGGAATCAACCGGAATTATAGGTTTAAGCAAATTTTCAATTCTATTATTCTTGATTCGTGTATTAAAACCCTACGCCACCTTCTCCCTCGCGTAGCATCTGTTGCGATTCTTCAATTCAATTATCTCGATTCAATTATTCTCGATTCGTGTATCACCATCTCAATCTATATTCCGATTTCAGCCCTAACAGGTTCGATTTTTTTCCTAAATCTCCTTCGTCTGATTTGTGCCAGGTAAATTGACTAAATCTTCTTCCCTAATTGTTCTTTGGTTTTGATTCCATTTGACTAAATCTTCACCTTATTTGTGATTTCTAGTTTCCCTGGTATTAATTTCGCTGAGATGTAGATCATGAAGTTTGATATTTGTGATTTCTTCCCCTCTCCACAGTTCAAATTGGTAATTATGATTTGTGATTTCTAGTTTCAGTGGTATAAATTTCATTGGTTTCTATTGATTTTTGGGCTTCATTTTGTTTGCTGATGGTAGGGCAGTAGAGGAGCTATGACAGAATTTGGTGGATGGTAGGTGCAGTAGAGGAGCTTTTGGCAATATAGGAGCCTGATCCATCTGATGCACCGATTAGCAACCAGATCGATCCAAAAAATCAAATTGTTCGAAGTATTTACTGTAAGTTCCTCTAACTCGATATATAAAATCAAATTACAGGACCTACTAACCAGACCATTGCTACGTCCCTTCGTCATATGTTGGTATCTATGTGGTATTTTTCTGTGTTATATGTGTTATAGTTATTGCTATAATAACATTGTACTTCCATTTATTTGGTTATAACTTATAATAGTATCCTACTTAACAAATCACAACTTTTTACTATCTTATTTTACTAATGAAGTCATTTTATTTGAACATGTATTTTTTCTGGAATGAAAAGTCGCAACATATATGTGTATATATGTAGGTATATTTTTTATTGAATTACTACATGTATATATAGGTAGGCGCATATGCGCACATATGCGTGTATTTTCATGGATTCGTGTATGCATATGTGCATATCCGGATTTGGAAGTCTGGGGAAATCAATGTCGAAGAAAGATTGCAATAATTTGTTTTCCTGGTGTAGCAAAGGCGAAATCTGCTGTTGTGCTACATATATGTGGTTTGAATGGATTAATTTTTCTTTGTGTTATATGTGCTATAGTTATTGCTATAATAACATTGTACTTCCATTTATTTGGTTATAATAGCATCCTACTTAAAAAATCACAACTTTTGTTTATTAATGTACATGTACATATGTGTTTGGCATATATGCATGTGTATGTGTATATGTGCACATGTATATGTGTATGCATATGGGGACATATGTATATATACACATATGTATAGACATACGTATATATGCATGTGTATGTGTATATGTCACATATGTATATGTTATGCATATATGAATATAGACATGTATTTTTATGAATGTTTGTACGTATTATCCATTTTGTTCATTTATAGATGTGTGTGCATATATGCATATGTGTATATGTTATGCGCACATGTGTATTTATGTATCTATGCATTTATGCATATGAATGTTTTTACAAATTGTCCATTTACTCATTTATATATGTGCCTATGTGCATATGTGTATATGCATGTAAGTATTTTTTGAGGGTTTTTTTACTATGTAGTTTTATAAATGTATATATGCACATATATTTATATGCATATAAATGCGTATGTGCACATATGCATATACGCCTATATATGCAAAAATAGATGTACATTTGTTCATATGTGTATATGCGTTTATATATTTAATTTAATGATTTTGAATATACATGTATATTAAATTTTATTAATGTTATTGCAGATTTTGGTGAAGTTATCGAACAAATTGAAGAAATGAAAATTGAAATTTTGAGAAATGAAGATATCATGATTTTTTGTTGTACTTTTTATATTTTTTGTATGTAACGTTCATTATTTTTCGTTGTACTTTTTAAATTTTATGTATCTATCGTTCTAAACAGTTTAATGTTATTGTTTATAATAAAATACGTTATTCATTTTTTACATTTAGATATTAAAAATACGAATATGTATATATGAATTGTGAAAATATGCATATACGCATCTGCGAGTATGCATATATACATATGCAAATAGCCTAGTATGTTTTTTAATTTCGGAATTTTTTTTTTTAAAATTCAGGATTTTTATTTTTTTTAATTCCGGAAAAAAAATTAAAAATAAACACGAAAATCTTATAAAATTTTTAAAATTTAAAAATTCCAATTTGTTAAACTAATTTTTAGCCTTGATTTTAGGAGTTGTTAGTATTGTTGCTAAAAATAAAAAAAATCAAAATTAAATGCGAAATGTACAATGACAACATTGTACATATATATATATATATATATATATATATATATATATATATATATATATATATATATATATATATATATATATATATATATATATATATATATATATATATATATATATATATATATATATATGGTCCGGATCCGGTGATGGATTCAATTTTGGTGAGGACTGCGAGGACAATTCTCGTTAACTCATTTCTTTAATGGCAATAACGTCAAACATAATGATTGGATTTGACGTAATCAAATGCGGCGCTCGTTTATGGAACGTAATACAGACTCGAGGATATAATCATATGTTAGTCACGTCCGTACAACATAATTTAGCCGAGTTTTTATTTATTTTTTTTGTTATTATTATTTTTTTAAATATTATTTTTAGTTTTTTTCAGTTTTTTTTATTTTTTCAGTTTTTTTGTTTTTAGTTTAGTTTTTTTTTTGTTATTTGTCAGTTATTTTTCTCTTTTCGTTTTTTTTCAAGTTTTTTTTTTTATTTTTTTACTTTTGTCGTTTTATGTTTTTTAACTCGTTTTGGATCATAACGAGTTTTTGATATTGGATAATAACGAATTTTGAATCTTGAATCATAAGTTTTGGATCATAGAACATATTTTGATTTTAATATTTTTGGATCATGTATATATATTTTTTTGCTATTTTGATATGTTTTGAGTCATAAAATAATTAGTTTATAACAGTTTGAATCATAAAACATATTTTGGTTCTTAATATTTTTGGATAATGTATATTTTTTTTTTTTTGCTATTTTGATGATTTTTTTACTTAAAAATAAAAATGAACACTTAAAAAACATTTTTTTCAAAAAATTCTTTTTGCAAACTTACTAATATAATATCTACAATGATCCCTTAAATTTTCATAATTTTTAGAGAAATTTTTTTAATTTTTGATTTTTTATAAAAATAAAAAAAGGAAAAAAATATTTTTTCCCCAAATTTTCACGATGTTGCTTGTTTTGTAGAGAATTAAATTTTAAGAACTTTGGTTATTTCAGAATTTTTTTACAAAGAAAAAAAAAGTTATGGCCCAAAAACAAAGTCGGTGGAATAAAAAAAACTCAGCAAACGAGATTGTGACAAGTGTCGCAATGGGGTGGGGTACTCGATCAGATTACTATATTACCCTTCTTAATTTATCTTATTCACCAATTAGTTTTAATTTTTTGACAACTAACCCCCAAGCTTTTAAGATGTGTCAATTTTTTCACAATAAATCTTAGCCACCCATTTTCCAGGATTAGAGGTCCAGATTTGTACTCAAAGTCCTCACCAAAATTGGAGTCCTCACTCGATCCTAATTATATATATATATATATATATATATATATATATATATATATATATATATATATATATATATATATATATATATATATATATATATATATATATATATATATATATATGTGTGTGTGTGTGTGTGTGTGTGTGTATATATACTAGGCGAATGCCCGCGCGTTGCGCAGGAAAAAAATATTAGTTAGAATATAAACAAATGCATGTTATTCTTATGCCAAATTAAACATATATATATATATATATATATATATATATATATATATATATATATATATATATATATATATATATATATATATATATATATATATATATATATAGAAAAATCTCTTCATTATTTTTAACTATACGATAATACATACACGTGTCATAAATTTGGAAAACAACGAATTTTAACAATTTTAATGAATAAATACAATACATCAAAACGAAATTAATATGGTTTAAGATAAAGAGTTATCTCAAACCACATGATTTTAATAGTCTACCAACAGGTTGTGCTTGGATAAAATTTTTGTATAATTTCAAATTTAATTTTACTTTTATCTATTTTAAAATCAATTTAAAGATTACGTATTTAGTCATGTTTTAATTTCGAATATTTAATTTAAATTAATAGTGTTTTATTTGGTGGATAATAGAAGCAAATGAATTGTATTATATAAAAGAAAGAGAAAATGTCATATACGTATGTGAAGCAATGTGTAATAAAGGATAAAACATCAAATTGATGTGGTAAAAGATAAATCATTTATCTTGAACCACTTTGATATGGATGACTTCCTTTATAATAAAAAACAGATATTGTTTGAATACATGAAATATATATTGATTGAATGACCTCTGAGAACATTAGAAATCGTCGCTTTTGACCATCAATATTACATAAGAAATAAAAGTTCAAATTTGCATTATTCGGCACAATGCATGCGATTTTGTACAACTTGATGAACGAATCCATAGTTCATCTTGAATCGACTCGCTAAATTTTTAATGCTCAATTTCATTAAAAAAAAAGAAAACTTTAACTATATATTTCCTTGAACTTTATATTTGGAAATATTTCCAATAATAAAAAAAATCAAATGATTTATATAATTGGTTTAACTTGAGGGGGACATTTATTTATAGAATAAAAAAGCTTCTTGAGTTGGTTTATCATGACAATGTGGGATCAAAATTTCCTTCAAAGTGTGTTATTTTGTGTAATTTTCTTATCCCACATCGCTTAACAAACACAACTGAATAGAAATCAAGCATCTATAAGTAAAGAGACTAATATAATTTTTATCTCACACACCTAAGAAACAAATTTCAAGGGAAAGAAAACATCTATAAGTAGAGAGATTAAAATCATTTCTCTCATATATTTGTTCTTGTGTGTTCTTGATTGTAACCAGATTAGGAATCGGTTGCAACATTCCATGAATCTTTGGTTTTAGTTTTAGGATTGTTTTCGTAAAATTTGGACGGATACTCACTGATTTCCACTTCGATCTTTTTTTCTAATAATTCAAATTCAAGTAGTATATGATAAAAAATTCATCTTAAATATATTGATTAAATGACATCTATTATAATATTTATGTATATAAACATATTTGTTTGAATTTAGAAGTATTACTGTTTGAAAGTTCGATGTGCATAAATCTTATGAAAGCGAAATAAAATGTTTACAACGTTGTCATATCACATCGAACTGTGGCCACGACTTACTATAAACGTGCAACTCATTTGGTATTTTAATAGTTCGTAACTCTTTTAAATATTCACCATTTTAGTTTCAATGATTTTGAAATAGGATAATTGTTGAAACTTTGAGATAAAAACATGCTTTTTATGATAAATTGACTACTAATTAACAATAGATTTTAATAGCATGTTTCTAGGTATTAATGTTTGACTATCTATTTATAATTGAATTTAAAAAAGTTATTATGTGATTTTTGATGTTTTTGATGCAAACATGATATCTATTATGCTAACAATTTATGTTTAATATATACGTTTAGATTAGATATAAAGTTCAAACGTTTTTTAGTAATATTCATATTCATTTTTGAGTTTTAATACTTTTGGAAATTAAAACCTATAAATAGAAGTCTTTATCACTTTGAGAAAACATGTTTGTATGATAAAATAATATTTAATTAATAATAGAAATTGAAAGTCATATTATGATGAAGATTGATGGATAATGTAATTAAATTAGTGGTATCATATAAATGAAATATGAAATGTTAGATAAATAATATCAATATAATATGTAAAAAATAAATTATTAATGTTGAACCACATTGTTTTGAATGATCTCTTTTATAATATAGTTAAAACATTAACAATAGAAATTTCTACGTATATACATATTGGTGAACCGACAAATGTTTACACCAGTGTCACTTTTTACAAACGACATACTATAAATTTTAAACTTAGTCAAGTTTTTAAAAGTTTTAAGTAAGGAACTAAATTTCTACGTATATACATATTGGTGAATCGAAAAATGTTTACACCGATGTCATTTTTTAAAAACGACGTACTATAAATTCCAACCTAGTCAAGTTTTTAAAAGTTTGAGTAATTTTAATTTTTACTTTTGAGTTTCAATACTTTTTAGAGTTGAAACTAAATAGTAAAAATCTTTTAAAACTTGCGATAAAAGAATGTTTCTATGATAAAATGATCACTATTGAATAATAGACTTGAGAGATCATGTTTGATGGATAATGAAAGAAAATGAATTGTATTATATAAGAGAAAGAGAAGAGGTCATATATGTATGTGAAGCAATGTGGGATAAAGAAAAAAATATCAAATTAATGTGGTAAAAATATTTAAATTAATAGATTGATTATATTAAGTGGAAATTTGAAAGGTCATGGAGGTTTCAAATGAATGTGGTGAGAGGAAAAATGCTTCCTTTATAAGATATAAGATATATATATATATATATATATATATATATATATATATATATATATATATATATATATATATATATATATATATATATATATTCTGTATAGAAGAAGGATTAAATAAGAAGTAAACTTATGGTAAGAAGGTAAGAAGTTTTTTATTTACTTGGTTTTTTGATGAATAACTAGATGAATCAAAACTAACATGATTCATTGAAAAAAATCCTTACAAAACATATTCATGAATCATTTTTAGTAAATCAAGTTTTTATTCACGTTACAAACAATTTTAGTGAATAACAACAAAATAATCGTAAAAATGAATCATCGATTTGTTTTTTCGAGATTTTTTTTGTGAATCATGTTATTTTTGCATCATTTAATGATTCATTTTGTTGTTTCGCCGAAAAAATATGTAAATAAAAAACGTCTTACTTTCTTACCGAAAATTCTCTTCTTACCGGATCCCAATTCTGTATATATATATATATATATATATATATATATATATATATATATATATATATATATATATATATATATATATATATATATATATATATATATATATATATATATATATATATATATATATATATATATATATATATATATATATATATATATATATATATGTTCAACATAAAACCAAATTATATCACCTAACCGTAAAACCACGATCTTAACCGTTAGATTAGATTCCTTTATTAAGGGTATGATGGTAAAATGAAAATAATAGAAATAAAACATCCAATAAATACGTCTACTAAATGAACAAATGTTCATCAATGAACATATATTCATCAATAAACATATATTCATCAATGAACAAACAAACGTTAATTACATTTGCTGTACATTCATTCTTTGTAAATGGACATATGTTCATAAATGAACATATGTTTATCAGTGAACATATGTTCATCAATAAATATATGTTCATCAATGAACATGTATTCATCTCCTTATCTGTATATATTAATTCCGTGTAAATGAACAAATGTTCATAAATGAACATGTGTTCATAAATGAAACAATGTTCATCAATGAACATACTCATTCTGTTTAAATGAACATATGTTTATTGATGAACAAATGTTCATAGATCAGCATATGTTTCAAAAAATCACGTAACATTTGACGCTCCTATATTTTAGGGATGGATAAAAAAACTCAATATGCCATTTCCTAGGTATGATTCCCTATATTAGGTGCATAGTTTTATAATGCGTCCCTTTTAATTTAATCCATTAATATAATGATCCAATGGTTATAAGGATGATTCTATGGTTAGGTGATTTAATTTAGTTCTATATTGAACGTTCCTCTATATCCTTATAGAACATAATAAATTCACATATTTACCTAAATACTTAACTTAATGATAATTAATCTTTTTAAAATTTTTTAAAATATCTTTAAATTGATTTTTTATTATTAAAAAACTTAATTAACTTGTAACATTACAATATTAAATTTCTCACAAAAATCCTAAATATATCGATATAAATATGGATGTAGTAGAAATATCAATAGATTCAACAAAGTTTGGGCCCCAAATTCAAAATTCGACATGAAATTGTCATCGTTCCACAGTGTACATTTATTTCGTCAACCAAAATCCACAGTTTATTGATAACTACTTCCCAAATGTCAATCGATAACATATTAAACTTATCTGTTTGGAGCTACTATAGATCTAAAGCAGATATCAAATCTAAAATCCTACCTTAGATATGGATCGATTGAACAGAGTAACAGTCCCAAATCTAAAATCCGACATTAAGTCAACCAAAATTAATAATAACAAATCAACATAACGAATTTTTATAATTTTTTAAAAAATAATTATAATTCAATTAAGTATTTGGGTATATATTTGACTTTATGGGTTTTATAAGGATATACATGCAATTTCAAATTTTATAAAGATGTATACATAATTATGAGTGTTTATAAAGATATAGATGAAATTCGCACTCCAAAACTTGATACAGAGGTCAATTTACGATTTTAAAATAAAAACTTACATCCAATGGCAACTAACTAGGATATGAAGCATCGACAAATTCATAAAAAAATCACCAAGATCGTAATATTATAAGAATAAATCCCACTGCTAACTAATGTGTGTGTGTATATATATATATATATATATATATATATATATATATATATATATATATATATATATATATATATATATATATATATATATATATATATATATATATATATATATATATATATATATATATATATATATATATATATATATATATGGGTTATTTACAGAAAAGTCCTGATATTTTGGGAAAATTAACGAAAAAGTCCCAAAATATTTTTTTTGAACAGAAAAGCCCAGGAAACCGGTAAAATTATTCAATTTAGCCCTTTTTTACCGGCTACCGGCAGAAAAGGGCTAAACTGAATAATTTTACCAGTTTTGTGGGCTTTTCTGTCAATAAATTATTTTGGGACTTTTTCGTTAATTTCTCCAAAATATCAGTTTTGGTCATTCACAATTTTGGTTCTTAACACTTTTAGTCCCTAACAGTTAATCCTTCACAATTTTGGTCCTTATCAACTTTGGTCCTTCACAGTTATGGTCCTTCACGGTTTGGTCCTTCACAGATTTGGTCCTTAACAATTTTGGTCCTTCACAATTTAATCCTTAACAGTTTTGGTCCTTCATAGTTTTGGTCCCTAAACCTTAATTTTGTCCCAACTATAGGAAGGGCTAAAAAATTCAGAAAGTCATGGAGATGTTATATGTAGGACAAACGAGGTTTTTACACAGACCCTAGGTACTCAGGAAAATCGTGGGCATGTACGTGGGATGAGAAAATATGTAACCCCGCACCAATACTTTTTTTCTCATTGTCCATGTAGTGCTTAATGGTCTTGGCCAAAAAAAAAAATGGTGCGGGGTTACATATTTTCCCATCCCACGTACATGCCCATGATTTTCTTGAGTACATAGGGCCTGCATAAGAACATCGTTTGTGTCACATAACCTCTCTATGACTTTTTGAAAATTTTATCCCTTCCTGTAGTTAGTTTGGACAAAATTAAGGATTAAGGACCAAAACTGTTAAGGACTAAAATTGTAAAGGATCAAAATCGTGAAGGACCAAACTGTGAAGGACCAAATTGTTAAGGACCAAAACCGTAAAGGACCAAAGTTGTTAAGGACCAAAACTGTGAAGGATTAACTATTAGGGACCAAAATTGTGAAGAACCAAACTATTAAGAACCAAAACTGATACTTTGGAGAAATTAACGAAAAAGTCCCAAAATAATTTTTTGACAGAAAAGCCCAGGAAACTGGTAAATTTATTCAGTTTAGCCCTTTTACCGGTAGCCGGTAAAAAAAGGGTTAAATTGAATAATTTTTCTACTTTCTTGGGCTTTTCTATTCAAAAAAAATATTTTAAGACTTTTTCGTTAATTTCCCTAAAATATCGGGACTTTTATGTAAATAACCCTATATATATATATATATATATATATATATATATATATATATATATATATATATATATATATATATATATATATATATATATATATATATATATATATATATATATATATAGTTTTTGTGTGTGTGTGTGAGTGAGGGAACCTCAGAACTCATTTTATGAATTTTTTCCACACAATATTTTTCAAAAAAAAAAAGTATATCTAAAATTTTCTTATTGTGCGACTATGAGATTAAAATAAATTTTCAAAAAATAATCATTTTTTCATATGCATAGGACTATGCATATGAAAAAAAATGATTATTTTTTGAAAATTTATTTTAATCTCTTAGATGCAGCCTTTACATTACTTAAAAGTGTGTTGTTTTGAAAAAACTTATATATGTATATATGAATAGACATGTGAATTTTTATATACATATGCATATAAATATAAAAAATATATATATTTTTTAAGTTTTTTTAAACCCTTAGACGCATGATATAAAAAATTTTGGTGTAATTTGTTTTTTTTTTGAAAAATATAGTGTAGAAGAAAAAGTTCTTGTATTATCTCATTTATTTAGGTTCTCTATAATTCGACCATATATATATATATATATATATATATATATATATATATATATATATATATATATATACATACATACATACATACATACATACATACATACATACATACATACATACATACATACATACATATATGGAGATGCAAATCCTTAGGAACGTATGAAATACCCTTTAATTTTTTCCCTTAAATATACGGTCGGATTTTGTCACAGGGGAGATTTTTTCGCAGATATTGTACTAATTTTACAGGTCTCACCAACGAACTTAATGGCTATTTTGGAAAGTCTCTATTTTTTGCATAAATCTTGAAAAATCGCTAATAGATTTAAACATTTTTGAATTTTTCTCTTTTTAATATCCTTTAAGATAAACTAACTTTTTTTTTTTTTTTGTCTAACTCACATTTTTCAATTGGTTTACCATCTAAGAGCATTAATGATGGTTGACTTATTAGATTTATTACTTTGTCATATATAGGATTGTTAATGAATCGACCAAACACAAAGGGTTTTTATGTTCTTTCATTTAAGTTTAACTGAATAAACACCAATACATAGACAAATGAATTTAATTGATCATATTTGTTTGTCAATTACAAACATATACAATGAAAATAATCAAGCATAAATGAAAAATCAAAATAAATCATATACTCTAATAATAATAAATATTTTCAGCTATTCATGATAATAATATGTTTTAGAAAAATCCTCATTAAATATTATATAGTTTGACACTTACTTATGTTAAGTAGCTAACTAAACTTGATTTAAATAATGCAACTAACGTGATTGTAAAAAAAGTATAAAATACGTTTTTCTATTTTTCATTCTATTAACGATTTTGCCTCATCGAATTAGAATATATATATTTTTAAGGATTATTTAACAGCAAATGATTTAGATCTGAATGATTTAGATGTCTGAATTATTAAAATGTTCTGAATGAAAAGAAACTTTTAGGTAAAAGGAATAAAGAAGTTTTGTAAAAAAAAAAATATGTTTTTCTAATTAATGGTTCTTCAAATGTTTATTAAGAGGCTATGATCTATTAAGATGTAATGAATTTACAAAACAAACACTATAAATAATTCAAAGTATTTTAACCATTCAACTAAAAGGCTATTTTACATCATTTTCCTCTTTTTAACTAAAAATTTACTACAATTTTTTGTGTAACAATCATTTAAAACAATATCCAATATCCATTTTTTAATACAAAGTGAATTAATTAAATAGAAGATTCTAACGTGCTTCCTAATGTCTCATTCAAAGTTATCTTGATACGCTATTCTCTAACTTGATAATATTATAATGATTTAAACTAAATAATAATAATAATAATAATAATAATAATAATAATAATAATATATTATTATTATTATTATTATTATTATTATTATTATTATTATTATTATTATTATCACAAAAATCATAGCCTGTGAAACGGGTATTTATAGTTATCAATAGATGTTCTTAATGTTATAATACATGCATTTGAATGCATGAGATAATACCTTTCCTCTAAAAGTTATGTTGACCGATAAGGTAGATATAGCAAAAGTAAGGATGGTGCGAAATCTCTATCACTAAAAAGGAGATAACATGCATCAAACATCTAAAAAAAAATCATTATGATCATATTTTTTTTCTTTAATCTGAGAGTGAAGATAACCCAGCTTCCACTCAATCTTTCCATTAAAGTAGATTTGGATTTTGTGTTTTGGAAGATACATAAATCTTACTAGTGGAGCAAGAAAAATCACTCTTGCCATCTCATAATCAAACTTCCGTTTTGTCGAATATGTATAACTTAGATATAAGTCGCTCCATGCTAAACATAAAAAGCTATTCAAGGTTTAATTTTCGTGTAAATAATTGTGTACGCATAACTGGGGTACTATAGTTTTTCACGGGATTGTATTCTGATTCAAACTATTACCAGAACAATCCAAATATTTCTCTACCAATTTAATGAACGTCTGAAGAAATAATCAATATTTGGTCTCATAAACAAGTGCAAATCTAACAACAAAATAGATAACTAACTAGGACACGGAAATACAATGATTTACTAACGAGCACAACACATACCACAATAAAACAAATGTAAATGACAAGCATATTGTTAAGTGTACGGAATAATAATAACGTGAAGATCGAAACAAATATTCAAGGTGTGGAATGATTAATATATGTGAAAGTGTACAAAAGATCATGCTTCGAATCAAATGTATGAGCAACGTATAAAGTACATATACATCACATTGTGAGCTCTACCTAACAAATGACCTAAACATGACTATATATAGGTAGGCAACACAACTAGAGCAAATCCCAATACACACAAATCATAGTGGATCTTCCAAGCCCGCAAAACATCATCACACGTAGAGATTTGTACCCTAAAAATCTCCCCCTCAAAGGTCGGAATGGAAGATGTGGTGCAACATCGCGAATGAGCAACTGGCGGAACCGAAGACGATGATGACACGGGGTTTAGAAGTGAATCCTTGAACCTCTACACGTCGGTAGTCTCCAAAACGAACCATGGGATAGTGGCGTGATTAGAACCGTGCTATAGAGGACCACAACAGCCTCAAGCAACAAATAGTAGTCCCGAAGATGAGCATAAGCGTAGACTCGTCAAGAAAACCCACTTCGGAATCGAAATCCGAATCGCCTCATAACCGTGAAAACTCCCCCTCTACGTGTCATCAGTCTCTAAATAATGTAATCATGAAGCAATCCGTCAAAGGAATAATCGCCAAAATTTGTCATGTAATAATCCAAAAAGTGACTGTATGCAAAATGATAGTTTGGAAATGAAGTGGATGCATAACGAGTACTTTGCATGACACGTGATGTATGTTGCATGGTCACATAACGAATACCTTATGAGTATGTGTGGTAGGTGTGTTGGTGGTTGCATAACGAGTACCTTGCAACCATGTGGTGGGTGTTGGCATGGTCACACAACAAGTACTTTGTGACTATGTGTTGGAATAGGTAGCCTTCTTGAAATCAACCTTTAAATTCATAAGCCTTCATTTTCTCCTTTTATACAAATTGACAATCTCATTGACTATCAGAGGACCGTCTATAGGATATGGCGACCTTTTACAAAGGTAGACTACTATGGGTTGATAATAGAATCCACCACCATGCCAACCTATTAGCTAAGAGCTTTGTGATAGCTTTATATTTAAATCCAACAAGAATAATTTGACAACAATCATTTACAAACAAATGATTACCAACCTTAGGAATTAAAGTTATAAACAAAGCATTACAAAATATTGGTTGTTACATATGTAATATACAAGAGTCAGTCTACTGATTCTTGGACATGGTTCCTACAAAAACAACATGATTTCATAGGTGACTTGGAATCTCGTATTTCATATGATAGGGCACCTGCAATAGTGGTAGCCATTGACAATATTTTCCCTAACACGCATCATGAGATTTTGGGTCATAATTTGTATTCCAATATAAGGACAAATTTCATAAAAGACACCAACTTTCCAAAAAATTTCGATTTTGACACTGTATTATTTTTTTTTCAATTAAGTCACTAAGTTTTCAATTTTTTTCGATTAAGTCACTATGTTTTCAATTTGGTTTCAATTTTGACCATTTGACCGGTCAACCCGGTAGTCAGCTGACGTGGCATGATGACATGTCAGTCTTTGATAATGTGACGCTGATGTGGCATGCTGACGTGGCACTCAATTGTCAAAATTGAAACAAAATTGAAAACATAGTGACTTAATTGGAAAAAATTGAAAACTTAGTGTTTTAATTGAAAAAAATAACACAGTGTCAAAATCAATTTTTTTTTGAAAACTTAGTGTCTTTTTTGGAATTTTTTCTATATTTTTTAAAATGATAAATTCGACTTTTTACGTTTTTAGAACGTATAAATATATTTTTTTTACAAGTATAAATACGTATTTTTATATTTTTAGAAACATAGATACGTTGTCATAAGTATATATAAATGTATATTTTTATGCTTTTAAAACTATAAATACGTTTTTCTGCATATAATACATATATAAATCAATAAAATATGTGTGTGTGTATATATATATATATATATATATATATATATATATATATATATAAGACATACAAGGCCATGGTATACCTCTATGGACCCCTTCTGAATGAAGATATGTAAACCTGGTAGGCCAAGAAACATGGACCGTATTCTATCACAAGGAGAGGGTGCAATAATGAAATAGTGTCCTTGTTGCTATCGAAAAGGATATACTAGCACTAGATGTCCTTTTGGTGCCAATAGATAAATTCGTAGGATCAAGAAACACCAGAAGGTCGAGTAATAAAGGGACATCAAGTAACAAGGGGCTTAAGGCAGCAGTTCATGGAGTGAAAATGTTTATCCTGTTTTGATTAATCGACTGGCTTGTTACACACAAAGCCTGTTGGATTAGGTGTCTAAGCCATGACTTATAAATTGTATTTATCTTGTTAATTGAAGCAAAGTCTATTTGGGTTTCCCTCATAGCTGGAGGATTGATGTAGAGTTAGAAAGAGAGAAAGGTTGATTTATTAATTGTTTAATAAGTCAATAGAAATAAAATAAATAGTTTATTAATATATTAAATTAATAATATAGTAATTAGAAACTATATTGGTTAATTAGAAATTAATATAGAATTAATTGGATTTAATTTGGTGATTAATTCAATTAATTAAAAGTACAGGGACTGGTTAGTATTTATTCAATAGTTGAATAACTGGCTGGCCAGTGGCAAGGGGCTAAGTTGGCGAAATTGTGGAGGCCACCTGCGTAATTTCGAAACCCTAATTAAGGGTTTAGAAGGCTTGGTCCAAATGGTCAACAGGCTTGCCCATTAAGGAGGCTCCTCTAAGTTTTTTCCTGTAACCCTTGGAGGCTATAAAAGGAACCTCTTGGCCACCCTTATGTCTGCGCCATTTTATCTCTCTCTATAGAACTCTGCTGTTTTCTCCATTGCTTGGGTGTGACTTCATTTGAGGCAGGACAATTGTGCTGCTAGCTTCTGGATCAAGTTTCAAAGGTTGGTTTTATTATTCCAATTCTTTAGAAAAATTATTGTTGGCCTTAGGATAATATTATATGTTCATTAGAAGAAAAACATAGATCCTTATTATTAGGTTGCATGTGAACTTAGGATTTCTAGTTCATAGTTTGCTTAAAAACCTTTTAGTGGTATCAGAGCCTGCTTGTTTTTTCTTGTGAATTGATATAACTGCTTTGTTTGATGATGGGTTTAGCGAAAATAAAACCCCTCATGGAGGCCAAATCGAAATTGGTGGCTAGGGTTTTGAAAACCCTATCCTCCACCCCTTATTTTGGCGATTAGCATGCTTATGGTAAGTAGGTTTCTTATTTTTGGTAATTGTGATCAATTAATAAATGGAAACCCTAATCCCATTGCTTGCGTTTTTCGAAAATTAGGGGATTAGATAGGATTAAATTAATTTGATTAATTTGTGATGCCTATCTAGATTTAATTAATTTAATTAATTGTTTTAATTAAAAGATAAATTAAATCAATTAAAGATTTAAATTTAATTTTTAAATTAAAGGTTTAATTTTCGAAAAATTAAAGGATTAAATTTATAATATTTTAAAAGTTTAAAATACATCTAATACATAGTATAATTAAAAGTTAATATTATTTGTATAAGATAAAATTAGTTAGTCTTACCGTTAGTAGGCCTCATTCACAAAACTGTCCTATAAAGAGGGTATAAGGCGACTGCCTATAAAATGGTAGTCTAACGGGTGTCCACTCTTAGCCACCTCTCTCCTGGTCAGTCTAGTTTCATTAGCCGAACGGGTTTGATAGAACCACTTAAGCCTCTTAAAAGTATAATGCTATCATTGAAAGTACTAGAACAATTCATTAAAATCCCAATCTAGTTACTTTAGGAAAAATGTGAATGAGTTGCTAATCCATGAAGTTGCATATTGCACTTTGTGAAACATTGGTGGAGCATGTGTGGTTAGCCGGCACACCAATAGGGGTTCACAAAGAGTTGCAATGGGTTTCTTGATTTTACCATTATTGATGGAGCGTGTATGGTTAACCGGCACGTCAATTAGAGATGGTAATTGACTTCGAGAGTACCAAGCTAACTTGCATGATTATTCACACCCGGTTTATTCTCACAAACAGTAGGGCACATCCGAGATTAAACATGCCATTGAATAGTTCAATGAATCTCAACAGATCTAGGAATTTCATAAGATGAAATTGATAAGTGTATTATCTACCTTAATGACCATTATGTTGTGATTACGGCATCCCTCTTCACACCATAGTTGGGGTATTTTAGGTCCTAGCTTTAATAAATAATAAATTGGGTAATTATTTAAAAGGATTAATTAAACTAATAAATTCTGTTTATTATAGATGTCTAAATCAAGTGTCTATTCTCCTCCCTCTCCTCCTTCACCCATTTCTGAGAGCCTCAGAATGCACCTACCAAATATGGAAAGACTGACTGGCCTGAACTGTTAGGAATGGCTTCGCAATTGGAGACTGGTTCTCGTTATTGCTGGGAAGCTACATCTCATTGAGTATCCGATCCCGGTTCCACCGGAGCAAGTCATCATAAAATGTCTTTATGATGAGCATGACTTCTTAGTTGATGAATCCAAAGAAATTCGTGACCTCATGCTATTAACAATTGACCCCGAGTTCCACAGGGATTTTGAATCCCTGGGGCCATATGAGTTAACACAATTGGTTGAGGAAAAGTTCCAAAAACTAGTTTAAGAGGAACGAGCTAGGATCTTCAAAAGACTTGCAGAGTGCAAGCTAAAAGAAGGAAGTAGCATCGATTCGCATGTCCTCCAGATTGAAGCATACATAGGCGAATTGTACAAACTTGGTTGTTCCATGATTCAGGAGATGAGAGTTAACATCCTACTCGCTTCGCTGACTAGTAAGTACCATCTGTTCATTCAGACGTATAGAAAGGAAGACCATAAAAGGACTTTTATGGAAATGCGTCCACTATTGACTTTATACGAGTCACTCTTGGATAGGCATAGCTCTAATGATTCAACTACTTCTGGATTGAGTCCAGTGAAGAGACGCAACAAGAAACGATCCAGATCGTCTGGACATGTCTCAAACTGGGAATCCATAGGATCGGATACAGTCACGGAAAGAGTCACGGAAAGATTGGAAGACGCTCCAAGGTCAAAATCTTTTGAAAACTCGGGTATATCTAAAAACCTAAAAACTCCTGATCCATAATTCCTTGATGCATAATGTGATAGTCACATTTTTGGTTTGTATGCAGGGAATAAGTAGGGTACGGGACTTTGGCGCATAGAAGCACAATTGGATTGGATTTCCAGCTCATGCAGTTTTGAAGTTTAGTTAGATATTAAAATATTGTTATTAGCTTATTAGATGTGTGCCACTTTGTCTATCATATAATACATTTTTCAAGGATTTTATTTTAATAAAATTGTTGATTTTCTTTTAACACATGGTTGCTTGAATTATCCTTGAAATGTTATATGATTGTGTTAAATGCAAGATTAGTAATAACTTGAATGTTGATGCATCCAAAGTGTTTGGATTCAGGAATTGTGTCCTTTATGATTGTTAAAATAAATGTTATAAGAATCAATTCAACCAAAGGTCCAGTTGGATAGGACTTTGGAATCATTTGACTTAGAGTCACATGATGAATTGAGTTTTTAATGTGGCAAGAAATGAATCACCCAAAGATCCAGTTGGACAAGACTTTGGAATCATTTGACCTAGAGTCAGATGATGATTAAGTTCTTTATACAACACATGTGGCAAGAAATGAATCATCCAAAGATCCAGAGGATAGGATTTTGGAATCAGTTGACTTAGAGTCAAGTGATGATTGCAAGTCTTGAACAACGTAACAAAGTCATAAGTTTACATAGAGACGTAAAAGACATTAAGATTAGGAGCAACGAACACATCAGTTACTGTGTATTGCTCGAATCTTCGAAAAGAACACAACTAGTTATACTTTGCAATATTTGTCATTCGGTATGACGAATATGGCTTCGCTTATCAGAATAAGTGATTGAATTGATAACTTTGAACGGTTCAAGGACTTCAAAGGAAGTATAAAATCCACAGAACCTGGGTGTCATCATAAACTGAGAAATGAATCACAGTTTATTCTCTTCCAAGAACATTAATGGTTATAATGTGTCTTAGGGAAGATAATGGAGCTTTAATCGAAATGATTTAATTCTCGATGCATGAGATACATCATCAATTAGTTTCCCATGAATTGAATACTAAACCAGTCAAACCATATAAACCACATTCCGACCACATCCTAAGACTAAGTAGGTCCTGCAGACACTGTCTGAAATGTAAAGCTGGGATTGTCCCACTTGCACATAGAAAGTCCATGGTCTTGTAGTGTTCGTCCGAACCTCATGACTAGCCTGAACCTGATCAGCAATGTCGTTTCATTGGCTATCCCGCTGTAGCTGTAAAAGAAGAGCTCTTTTAGAAAGAACTCATGATCTAAGGAAACAGTGGGAGTTGGGACAGCCCTGAATGAGTTCAGGATTAGCCAAGTGAAAGAACATTTGGTCACCACTAGGCTTGGAGCAGAAATCAGATTTCTGTTTTAAAACTGACATAATCTCCTCTTGACCAGTAGTACTGATCACCATCATAAGTAGTTATGATCTGGGTGACATACCGATTGGTGGTAAAACACTGTAGTTGGTATGGATTAACAATCCGACTACTTGGAAGCATTGGTAAGCCTCGTTGCTGCCAAACAAGAGAACCTTAGGGCGAGACACAGTCTATGTGAAAATTTGATTGATTCTTACACCTGGTCTAAAAACCAGTGGGAGTAATTGAATCATCAAAAGAAAGCAACAACAGAAACGTACCTTCAGAACATCTGGTTGAGTGAGACGATACTCAGAGTCAAGTAATTGATTCCGGGAGAAGCACTCTCAATAGAAGATGAAATCCAAAAGGATACTACATGACACATTGTGAGTCGTTAGTGGAGCGCGTGTGGATCACCGGCACACTAATAGGGACTCACAAAAAGTGTCCCAATAAAAAGGTACATGGGCCCAGGATTACCCCACAAGCATCTCGCAAGAAAGGATATTCAGATTCTCAAAATATGCCAAAGGATTGGATTTTGAGAAAGGGATGAAAGATTTCCATTAAGATGTCAGAAAGGTTTGGATTCTCAAAATGTGCCAAAAGTTCTGGATTTTGTGAATAGTCCATAACCGTGTCAAAGCTAGTAGGAGTGTCGCTGTAATCTACTATCTCCATGTGTGGGTTACATACTGTTTCTAGGAAACGTCTCTTTTCATTACAAAGTGTAATGACTTGGTGTTAAGAGACAGATCGCTATGAAAGACTTAATAGAGATACGGCATACTCAGGTGGTTGTGAACATCTATGAGATAGATCAAGATTCTGCCAATATGATCTTGACGAGATTCAAGATGCATAGCCCAAGGAAAGGAGTTTTCTATCATTGTAAAGTATGATGATTTGGCATGAGAGATATAAAGAAGGCGCAACATACTCACATAATCCATAGACATCTATCAGATATATATTATCATCACTATAGACCTAGCCATAGTAAGCATGATCTTGGTAAGATTTCAAGATGCATGAGAAAAAGAATCCGAAAGGAAATAGTTATTAAAAGTCATGACACAAGGATTATAAGTAATCTTAAGATTCTAAAAGGGTTTTGAATAAGATTAGATCGGATTCCACGAGCTTCTTGGATCGATCAGAAGTGTCATGAACATGTCCTGATGACTTAATGCTTAAAGCATAGTAAGTCAGATTCAGGATATGATCTGGCTGGGAATACTTAATGGATTATGTACATACGTGAGAAATCATTTGGAAATGATTAGGGTGAATGTTAATAGTAATTTGAAAAGAGTTTCAAATAAGTAAAAGGACTTAATGGTTAAAGAATTTCGTTGGTATTCTGATGGAGCGCGTGTGGGTCACCGACACATCATAACACCTCGAAACAGTCTTAGGGTGCAGTCATGTGGACTAAAGATCCCGAGAACCATGGAAAGTCACAGTACTCATCACCAGAATAGGAGTTGTTAGTGAGAATGACAATATGACTAATTTGAGATATAATCGGAAGAATGTCCGATTGGATAAAGTGTATCAATGTATGACATTTGGATACATAGGAAGAGTGAAAGGTCATATAGACATAGATATAGAACATGAATTAAAAGTTTAAAAGAAATCTAGAAACCCATAATAGTTTTATGAAGGAACTGACTTGGTGATTACCTCGTGGAGACTTGGTAATAAGAAGGAGTAGCTACCAATCAGATTTTATGTTTCATTTTTGCATGTTTCACTTCCCGAATAATTTGGTTATTCAAAGGTCCATAGTCACTCGTACTTTTAGGGAGTAAGTATGAACGAAGACTGTCGTGAATTGGTTTGTAGATTGTCTAAGGAGTTAGACATTGCAGTAAGACTGCTACAACGTTCATGAGTACTTGGAAATAGAGATTTGAGTATTGGATAAACCCGCGCTCAATAGATTGCTTCATGGATTACATCACGAGCAATGTTGAGACGATAACATCTTATGATCTTGAGGCGGACACATATGAGTTGAAATTTGCGAGTCGGTTGTGCATTCATAATGCGTAAACGCATTGGTAACTCGATGTTACAAAACGTATTGTTGTGTGCAATTTTTGATAAGTAAAAGACACAAGCATATGAGTCGAAGCTTATTCGTTCCTTGACCCTGATGGGAAACAGATATATGTAGGCCTCTCGATGATTTTGAAGTTGACTAAAGTGCTGGCCAGCCTGGACTAAATTGATGTATTTAATTAGAAGTCTTAAAGTCATAAGCAGAATCGGAAATCGGGAAACAGAGTATCGGACAGAGATTTATCTTAATCCATGTCTCGTGTCTAAAAATATCTTGTTGAACGAAGAATCATATGATCACTTATCTATGGACAAGAACTGACTGGGTCAGAGTTCGGCAGCAGTTTCTAGGAAGCTGCAGGTTGTTAATTAATCTAAGGATAAAAGAACAATTAAAGTCATAGACTTATCCAAGTGGGAGACTGTTGGATTAGGTGTTTAAGCCATGACTTATAAATTGTATTTACCTTGTTAATTGAAGCAAAGTCCATTTGGGTTGCCCTCATAACTGGAGGATTGATGTAGAGTTAGAAAGAGAGAAAGGTTGATTTATTAATTGTTTAATAAATCAACAGAAATAAAATAAATAGTTTATTAATATATTAAAGTGATAATATATTAATTAGAAACTATATTGGTTAATTAGAAATTAATCTAGAATTAATTGGATTTAATTTGGTGATTAATTCAATTAATTAAAAGTGTAGGGACTGGTTAGTATTTATTCAATAGTTGAATAACTGGCTGGCCAGTGGCAAGGGGCTAAGTTGGCGAAATTGTGGAGGCCACCTCCATAATTTCAAAACCCTAATTAAGGGTTTAGAAGGCTTGGTCCAAATGGTCAACAGACTTGCCCATTAAGGAGGCTCCTCTAGGGTTTTGACTGTAACCCTTGGAGGCTATAAAAGGAACCTCTTGGCCACCCTTATGTCTGTGCCATTTTATCTATCTCTCTGGAACTCTGCTGTTTTCTCCATTGCTTGGGCGTGACTCCATTTGAGGCAGGACAATTGTGCTGCTAGCTTCTGGATCAAGATTCAAAGGTTGGTTTTATTATTCCAATTCTTTAGAAAAATTATTGTTGGCCTTAGGATAATATTATATGTTCATTAGAAGAAAAACATAGATCCTTATTATTAGGTTGCATGTGAACTTAAGATTTCTAGTTCATAGTTTGCTTAAAAACCTTTTAAAGCCATTATGCATATTAATAACTCTTTAATATTAAACGACAACCCTAATGACTCTCTTGGAACTCTAGAAAATCCTAGAGAAATTATTAATTTTTCTTTGATAACCCAGTTATTTTTCCTATTTACCTCTTTCACGGTCTTTTGTAATTGTATCCCCCCTGTTCAGCATGGTCAACGGGATTTTAGATCCAAACTATTTTGATTTCATTTTATCTATCTGTAATCGACCCATGTTTGGTTTCCTCTTCAGTACTTAGTTTTTACAAAAGTTTCCATTCTTCAACAATGGCTTTACCATCCATGTCAATATTTGCTTCTTTTGCTAATACATTTTTCACATCTGTTAACATCATCCATGGTTTTGATTGAGTGGTAAAGCCAAAAATATTTGCAGTGATGATATATAAAAAGCTAATATTATATTTAATGGTTACTGAAAGGGTTGCCTCAAGGAGAAATTTAGCTATGAAAAATCCATTATTTTATACTTGTAAAAAGTTATGTTTACTTGTTGTGAATTGATGTTTTTAAACATATGATTTGTTTAATATGGACTTCTAAATCTTTTTAAAAGAAATGTGTAATTTTTTACATTTTTAATCTCAATAGACAAAATCCACTCCGTCCCTACCACCGTGAATAAAGGAAAAGTTCATAGCCATTCAAGTTAGACAACGACAACTTATTGAGATGGCTATGTTAGAGAGGACTAGGAAAAATCTTTAATGTTTCGTTATTTTACCGCAAAAAATTGTGTGATTAGGCTATTTTTATCATTTTCTAGTTGGGTTTTAGGAGGAAGGCTCATTTTGGAATGAAGATGTTTCCTGATTGCTTGAAGGACAATGTGTTCACTATCCAAATATAGTATTTTGACCCTATGACCGAATCTCACAAAATCCAGATTATTGGGATAATCCTTCAATGAACAATTTTGAATCAAGGCATTGATAAGAAACCACAAATTAGAGATTTATATACAACTCGAATTCTTGTGATTACCAAAGATAATATCATTTAGCATTTAAATGCTTATTCTATCTCATAACACTATTAGAAAACTCACAATAGGATACGGTTGTATTTTTAAATATAGCACGGATAAACATCCGTATTATTATGGGGGTGTGTTCTATTGTAAAATGTGATAGGATACAGTCAAACAACCGTACTCTATTCTATTCGATTGGATGCCATAGGGAACGACTTTGGGGCGTGCTCTGGGAACGGCTTTGGGGTGTGCTCTCTTGCAAATTGGGAACGGGTGTGCTCTATTGCAAATGGTGTGTTCTCTTGCAATTTCGGAACGGGTGTGCTCTATTGCAAATGGTGTGCTCTCTTGCAAATTGGGAACAGGTGTGCTCTATTGCAAATGGTGTGTTCTCTTGCAATTTGGGAACGGGTGTGCTCTATTGCAAATGGTGTGCTCTCTTGCAAATTGGGAACGGTGATTGGGAACGGGTGTGCTCTATTTCGGTACGGTTGTTTATGTAATGTGCTCTATTGCAAATAGTGTGTTCTATTGCAAATTATCATTATTAATAGAATACAGCTAAATCCACATCAAACCATATAACCATAAAAATATAACCAACGCACATACTATAATAACATAAACAACTAGCAATATATACCAAGAATAGCAAAATGTTAATACTTTAATATTGTGCAGTAACAAGAGACAAATTCAATAATGTTAAAAAAATTATCTACATTTGTTTATCTTTTTCCATATCTAAATCTCCTCTTTTGTATAGCCCTAAAGGTCTCCTCTTTTATATAGCCCTTGAGGTCACCTTACAAACAAGCTGTGAAACAAGAACAATATTAATCTAACTATTAAATAACAAAATACTAACTATTACAAAATAAAGTTAACATGTATAATATAAGTTGTTATGCCAATAATAACAAGTTACCTTGAAAAACGACTTCACTTCAAACAGTTCTTAAAAAATGATGACATCCACAACTCAACAAAATTGTCCAAGTCCGTGGCCGAAAATGGTGTTATGTCGTTCCATAGGTTCTAGATGCAAAGTAATTAAAAAGCTTTATTTAATAAAAATTAAGTTTTAATTAACAAAATGAAAAAAAACAACTACTTACTCTTGGAAATCCTTGTTGTCGGTACAATACGAACTCACGCATCCAGATACAGACATAATAACCGCACTCCCAATTCGACTTTTGTTGGTTGCACTAAAAAAATACACTAGGGTGTTATACACACACACACACACACACACACACACACACACATATATATATATATATATATATATATATATATATATATATATAATTTGACAGGATTCGTTACCTTGGCGATCGTCCATGTCATTGCAGGTGATGTCGAACTCTTATTAACCGTTGCAACAGCTCTAAAAAACAAGAAATAATGTATTCTTAAAATCTATAGAAAAAAGAATGACCAAAAACACAAAAATAGGAAATTTCGTACTCTTCTACATGTTTTACAACATCGTAGTCTTCCGGCGTCTTAAAACTTTGACATGAATCCAAAATGTAGCTGATACGTTGACGCGGACAAATTACAAATAACATAAAGTGTAACCTGGTAAAATGTAACATATTAACGTAAATTATTTATAAACATATAAAACTTATACCAATAAAATTTCCAGAATATGATACCCTTGCAAATACGGTGCTAGAAAAATATCCTTTTCTTGATGAAAGCACATCATGTCAACAAACACTTTTGTGACACTATTACTTTGCAAATCCACATCTAATCCGCATTGAAAAGATGTGATTTTGTTTGGGTCAATAAAAGCGCATTTATTATCCGATGGTAACATCAGATGTAGCATCCTGAAAAAAACAAAACACTAACACATATTATAAAGTTAAACTAAGAAATATTAGTAATATAAATGTTAACATACTTACATTTGAAAGTAAAAAATTGAATGAATATCGAGTGTCTTGTTTGTCATAATCTCTTGAACCATATCTGTATAAATTTCCACTTCATGCCTCACATCTCCAAACATTCCCGGTTCGCTTTTAACAAGAACCGGGAATTCAATTTCGTGGGTCATAAAATTTTTATACATTAGCCTGATCGCTGGCCTTCCTTTTAGTTCTTTTGGCATCACAAATTTACGTATTGGCTTCTTAGATGGTAAACTCTGGGTCTCATGATATTTTCTTTTTAGTTGTGTCTACATTAAAATCCATTTAATCATTAATAACTTTTAAACATTGGCAATAAGTTTAAGGTACTGCAATAAGTTTAAGTTACAACCTGATCACCAGGAGGATTATGGACAGTCTTAGTCGATGTCGGAGATGGTTTCACTATCGGTGTTGTTTTCTGTGCCGATGTCGATGTCGGTGTATATAGAGGTCTTTGATCTTTTTGCACAGTTGGCGTGGACTGAAGGTTTAGTAATTGTTACATTTTAATGTCATCAGATACTACTAAAATATTAAAATATGGAAAGTAATTTATATTTACCTTAATGAGAGAAATTGAATTTCTAGGCCACTCTCCAGGTTATATGCTTCTTCCGTCGGCACAGGAAGAGGGAACGATTTATAAGATTCATAGACCTTTCGTACGGATACCTTTAAATGATTTTCTCTGAGAGGTATCCCATGTATGACCCCATTTTCAGATGGGTGAACTTTCCCTGCGGCTATTGCTTGATGCTCCGTATCTGATGGTCGTAGCAACTCACAGTCCATGGGAACCTACAAACACGTATACACGGTCATAGTCACATGATTGTACGGAGTTTATATGAATAAAAATACATACATTTATATTATATAATTCACCCAATATTGGCGATACAACACCGGTTTTCTTTATGTTCGGGCTCCTCACTTCTATCTCTTCGTTGTTATCCGCACCGTCTTGGGGCATCATAGTAGGATTGACCCTACTACCATCCATAGAGTCGACCACGTCCTTTTCGGTATCCATCCCCTTAGCCATCATATTGGGCACCATATCAGCCATCAGCTTTGCATATATTTTGTCATATATTCTTTGAAACAATCTATCCTCTAACTTTGTTACCAAATTTTCAATATCTAGTAACTCGTGTTGTTTCCCGTTTCTCTGGTTTTTCCTCGATTCCTTCAAAGTAACATTGTACCCCACCGCCCTCGTGCGACCAGGATGCTCTGGACCTAAAACCTCTTTCATCAAATCATCAACTCCATCTTTATCCTTCTCTATCTGTAAATGCAAACCATGTGATTGTATTAACACGTGCTAATCAAACAACAATATTTGGAGATGATAAATTAAAAAAATACACTTACAAAGTCGTTCGCTAATGCATCACTCTCGGGCGCTACAATGTATTCCCCTGAGATAGTGCGTTTTGCCCTAGCAAATATAAAATCTCTAGCTTGCTCGTCTGATATATGGTGTCCTTTTATTTTTGCACCTAATTCGATATCTTTATCCCACCTAACTTGGTTCCCACGATACCCCCATGGGCCTAAGTGGGCTGGATTTTTGTTCATCTTCACAGCATCTGTTGCTTTGTTACTTATTTCCTTTACAAATAAACACAATTAGAAATTATAGCATAAAAGACATTAATAAGGAGTAAAGTCCAACCAACCTGAAACTCTTCGGTAGATTTTAGCTTAACAAATTCTTCCCATGTTTGTTTTGTCAAGAACGGGTACTTATCTGGTCCATCAACACCCGCGCGCATCAACCCAACCAGCGCCGACTTGTGTTTCCTCCATGACTCGTTACATCCCTTAAGAGTTCGTTTTTTGGCATTGTCGTTTGGTATATGCCAATGATTCTATTTTTTTAAATTTAAAGTATAAAAGTATTAGAACAATTATTAATTAAAAACATATGTAACAAGTCTTAAATATCACACCTTAATTTCCAACCATAACTCATCAAGCTGTGACTTGGGCACTTTATCCCAACTATCTATAATGATAGAAATCCTTGTCCTCACAATGGCTCCACAATAAGATGCGAATGCAGGTTGATTGGCTCCAATAGCTCGATTCTTATCATCAAAATCAACATGCAAACTTTGTAATTTTTGTTTAGACGGTTCCTTTATCAAAGTGACGCTTCTTGTTTTCTTTATTGGCTTCTCCATTGTTCTGTGCCTACAAATATATATTCAGAAAAATTCAAGGATACAGCAACTAGAATGAATAAGCTAAAAACCAGCTAGAAAAAATACAGGGGCAAAATTGTTATTAGTTACTTATTCCTCTGTAGACATTGCTACTTCCTAGTTCCTAATTCAGAAACAGAATATCATAAAAACAGAGCACATAAACACATTGCCACATTGAGACATTGTATTAAAAACAATTAACAAAATCATTCTAACATAATAGAGAATCAAATAATAGATAATTAGACATCATCAATTTCAGAATAACAAGTGAACATCATCAATTTCAGAATAACAATTGAACGTCATCAATTTCAGAATAACAAGTGAACTAGTCGATGAGCCAATGTCGATCACATAAACTGATAAAGAAAATACGAAATTGTTACTCAGAGAGACAGAAACTGAACAAGGGAACATAAAAATAGAATATACAAATAGAATGAAACGCAGATTTCAGAGCCCCACAATCATATAATCAAAACCGTGAATGCCGGCTGAAATTAGCAAACAGAAGCATACCTGTCGTCTGTCGAGTAGCTGATGCCGATTGGTCGAGTTGGTGATGTCGATTGGTCGAAGGATGTCCACTCGTCGCAAGGGTTTAGGGCTGAATTGCGTATTGGCGTCTTCGACAAAGCGAAAGAGAAACAGAGACGGTTGTTTTCCCCCGCCGTCTATTCTTCGTACTTCGTTTGAATAAGGTCAAACGCAAAAAGTTTTTTTTAAAGATAGATCTTAATTAGATATGTATTTATCCGTGTGTGTCGAGTTTTTTTAATATCGTGGTTTATTTGTGTTTGAAAGGGTTTTCCCTTAAAGTTTTTTTGACGCAATACCGAAAAGGCGAAACTAAACATACTAAAGAAACTAATCCGTTTATATATTAAAACTTTTTCAATCAATTTATTTATATATAGGTACCATAAAGTTAATGTATTTGTAATTAATAAGATAGAAAAATAAAACATATAAGACTTATGAAAAAAACGCTATAATTTATGGTTTGACTTTACAATGTAATTTGACCCATAAGAAAGTTTTTAATAAATTGTTATAGTAGATGTTCTTATTATTACATTTTATTTTAGAATACTTCATAATCAACATTATTATTAAGAGTTGGTAATTAAATATTGAAATTGGTTACCAAAAATATTTAGTCGCCAATATTGTCTATCTAATTTTTATAATAATTATAATAGTTTTAAATTATAAAAAAGGTTATAACACTTATTTGTGAAATATGATATTTTTTAAGCTTGTAAAGGATAAATACGAAATTTAATAATTACAATGGACAAATACAATATTTTGTTGTTTAACAATTGCATATACGAAATTGACTCTATATATAATATTTTCAAAATCTATTGTTTAAACACACGGTGCGGTCGGTTTTTGTAGCTCGGTTTTTGGATGAAAACCGCACCGAACCGCGAAGCTTCGGTTTTTTGAAAATTAAAAACAGCACCATCGGTTTTCGTATCGGTTTTGGTTTTTTAGTCGGTTCGGTTTTTGCACACCCCTATCAAAAATTGGCCCAAAGTGTTTTTTGATTATTTCTGTCTTACAATTTAAAAATTAAATATAAAATAAAATAAATTATTCGTGTGATACAGTAAGAAAACAAAGTCGATAAACCAAAATACGATATACTTAATGAAACATAGTAAATAAACTGAAATATCTTCCGCAACAGATGTCTTCGAAATTTAATGTCATTTTGTATTCCTGCAAACAAACAAAATATAGTAATTAAATAGCGTCATCAAATTGTTTCGTGTCAATATAACAATCTAAGTTGTTTTATTACTTATATGTTTTTAATTCAAATAAATAACATGTTACCTGTATGTCTTCTGGGATTCAACAACAACTCCTTCATTATGGTCTGATCTTAAATAAGCAGCATCATTAATAATCACATTTGAAGATGGGATACCGATAGAAAATGGAGGTAGCTCGTCAAATTGGTCGTATTCTTCCTCGTCGACAACATTTTCAACACCAAGTATACGTCGTTTACCATGTAGGACGATGTGCCAACTTGAATTCGATGGGTCTTCAATAAAGAACACCTGGTTAGCTTGTTTGGCTAGAATAAATGGTTCAGATACATAGCCATGTGTAGAAAGGTTGACAAGTGTGAAACCATCTTTATCAACTTTAACACCTCCTTTGTTGTTGACCCAATTACACTTGAATAGAGGTACTATAGTTGAGGAATCATATTTCAATTCCCAAATTTCCTGAATGACTCCATAATATGAATCTTTGGCTATAATTGACCTTGCCTCATGATTCACATTAGAGTATGCAACTGATGTTGCTATTAACGTCACTCCACTATTTTGCAATGTACTCTTTCTATCCTGTGTAGCAGTGTAAAATGTATACCCATTAATGTCATAGCTTTGGTAAGTTGATACGACGTTTCTCGGACCATACCCTAATAGTTTGACTAAAGGATCAAGGATTTCTCTACCTAAGTTTTCTTTCACTTTTTCTTTCAACCATTCAGGAAATGTTCTAATTTGCTCCTTAACCAACCATTTTTCAGACCTATTTTTGTTTTTTGATCGTAATATTGACATGTGGTCATTAATGTATGGAGCAACAACTGTCATATGTTGTAATACTGTAAAATGTGCTAGGTTAAATTCATCACGATCAGGTATGATCGCTTTAAATCCAGCTATACCAATCCCTTGAAGTCTACCTTCATGTCATGATTCTGGAATCCCAATAGTGGCAACTCCTTTTAGATAGTCTGTACAAAATTGAATCACCTCTTCTGAAGTATATCCTTTAACAATACTTCCCTCAGGTCTATGTCGATTCCTTACGTACCCTTTTAAAAAACCCATATATCTCTCGAATGGGTACATGTACCGTAGATATACCGGACCACAAACCTTTATTTCTCTTACAATATGGGATACAAGGTGAACCATGACATCAAAAAAAGAAGGTGGAAAGTACATTTCTAGCTGGCATAGAGTGATGATAATATCGCGTTGCCATGAATCTAACACTTCGGGATCAATAACTTTTGAATGGATCATGTTGAAAAACAAGCATAACTTTGTGATTGTGTGACGGATATTGTCCGGTAGTATTCCACGTATTGCAATGGGAATCATATGTGTGATTAGAACATGACAATCGTGCGACTTCATACCAATTAGTTTTAGATCTTTCATCGACACCAATTTCTTGATGTTTGCGGAATAACCAGATGGAACCTTTACACCATGAAGACATTTAAAAAATTTTGTTTTCTCTTCTTTAGACATTGTATAACAAGTTGGTGGTAGAAAAAAACGTTTTCCATCTCTTTCAATGGGGGCAAGCTGTGGTCGTATTCCCATGTTAACCATGTCCTTTCGAATAGGGAGCCCGTCCTTTGATTTCCCAGAAATGTTTAACAACAATCCTATCAAGCTTTCACAAACGTTCTTCTCAATATGCATAACATCAAGGCAATGTCGGATCTCTAAACTTTCCCAATATGGTAATTCCCAAAAGATAGACCTTTTTTTCCAATTAGTTGGTTGATTATTTTTTTGACATTTTCCAAATACAATGTTTAAATTTTGAACTCGGGAAAAGGTGGTTTTCCCATCCATTGGGTTAGGCATACCTCCCTTCTCAGTTTTTCCATCAAACAAGTTTCCTTTACGACGATAAAAGTGGTTCTTTGGAAGCGATTGTCGATGTCACATGTATACATTTTTGTGACAATTTTCCAACCATAGCCACCGTGTGTTCTTTTCACAAACCGGACACGCCTTCCTTCCTTTTGTACTATATCCAGACAAATTTGCATAAGCTGGAAAATCACTAATAGTGCAAAAAATCATGGCACGTAGTTGGAAATACTCTCTCTTATATGCATCATACACTTTAACACCCGGATTCCATAAGATTTTCATTTCCTCAATTAATGGAGCCAAAAACACATCAATGTCGTTACCAGGTTGTTTCGGACCTTGGATTAGCAATGACATCATGATGTATTTTCTTTTCATGCATAACCAAGGTGGAAGATTATAAATGCATAGAAGAACTCGCCATGTGCTGTGCCGACTGCTCATATTTCCAAACGGATTGATTCCATCTGAACTAAGTCCAAAACGGATATTTCTAATCTCACAACCAAATTCTGTAAATTCGGAATCAATATTCTCCCATTGAGGAGAATCGGCCACATGTCTCATCTTTCCGTCTCTTTTACGCTCATCAGCATGCCAACGTATCAATTTTGCATCTTTGTCGTTTGCAAATAATCGCTTCAATCTTGGTACGACAGGCAAATACCATAATAATTTAGCAGGAGGGCCGTTCTTTGTCACATTACTGTTTACTTCTGTTCCTTTTTTTTGCATATATCGCGACGTTCCACAAGTGATACATTCATGTAGATTAGCATGCTCGTTTCTATATAACATACAATCATTTGGACATGCATGTATTCTTTCGATTTCCAAATCCATCGGGCACATTAGTTTTTTTGCTTCATATAATGAAATAGGTAACTCATTATTTTTGGGGAGCATTTCATGTAAAAGCTCTAGCAAGTCTGTGAAACTTTTATCACTCCAACCGTTGATTGCTTTTAAATTAAATAGTTTTAGCACGGTAGTCATTTTGGTGAATTTGTTGCAACCAACATACAATGGTTTTTCAGCTTCCTCAAACAGTTGTTGAAATTTTTCATAACCTTTATCGGAAACATTATCTTCAATGTCATGTAGCATGTCATCTATTTTATCACAAGTGTCATTGTGTAAATCATCAATATCATCACCATTATTTTCAGTGTCAACGGTGCTATGATCGATTAGTGTTTCACCATGTCGTGTCCAACGTGTATACCCATTCATAAACCCATTACATATTAGATGTCCTTGTATTACTTTTATGTCACTAAAGTTTTTACAATTATGACACTTTTTACAAGGACACCAAATATGAGTCTCTCCTTCATTAACCTGATGATCAACAGCAACTTCAAGAAAAATGTTCAGATGGTCCAAATATTCATTGCTAGCACGTCGCAGTTCATACATCCATGTTTCACGATCCATCTGTAATTAAAAAAAATCAATATTTAATAAATTAAACGTAAACTCGTAGGACTAAGAGAAAATATCTACCAATATTTTTCTTAAATAATAATACAAATTCACATGCTAAACGAGACAACCTATTAAAAAACCAATCTCAAAACAAGGACTATAAAAAGTTAACCTCTATTAGATTAATTTTGGACGGGTATGCCTAAGAGACACTACAAAAAAATGTCATTTATCGACACACATTTTTAGTGACATTTATTTGTGCCACTAATTACATTTAATGGTACTTTTCTTTATGTCATAAAAAATAGATAGTTGTAGTGACACTTTATATTTTATACCATTAATATATAAATTTAATAATAACAAAAAAAACAAAATTACCATTAATAATTTTTTCTAAAGTTATAAAATATTACTAGGAAAATAAATAATTTTCTTTATTACTTCAAAAAAAAGAAAAAATACTTAATTTTCATTACTTCTCCCATGAAAAATTTGACCCCCGCGCCCCCTTTTCATTTCCCTCCATCCAAAATGTTTAGAGGTGGCCCTTTTCCATTCCCTCCATCGACAATTCGCTGCTCCACTTATTTCCCTCTTTAAATCTTCAATCGTTCTCCTTCCCACTTCAAATATTCAATCGTTCTCTTCACAGCATCGTGCATCTATTTCTCTCTTAGGGTACCGAGAGCCGGCAATTTTGGGTATTGCGACTCCTCACCTCTCACGACGCCACCCACAAGACCACCGTTTGTCATCGTCATCATGCACTTCACCACCACCGAACATCCCAGTTAACTTTTCGGATCTGGAATTTATCATGAACATCCCAGTGAAGGAAATAGTGGCTTACCGAAGACTTTGTTCCTCTTTCACATAGGTTTCTTCGAAAACCCCTGATGTCAGTTACTTACTATAAATTTTCGTTCTACTAAGTTGATTTGCCAGTCCCTTACCAACGATTTGCTTCCATCTCTCACGCAGGTTTGCTAGAAATACATAACCGATTGGAATTTTGAAAGATGCTTTCTGCCCACCAATTGTTCGATGAAATGTCACTTAGAGGTTGGTTTTTATATTTTGGTATTTTTACAACACTCGTGCTAGCTTTATTTGAAAATCGAAATGGTTTTTATTCTAACGGCCGTTATTTAGCCATCCTTATCTTTTCATCTATTTGTGCTCTAGTAAGTTTTTGACTGATTTTATACCAGTTCTAGTAAATAATAAGCATACTTTAGGGCTTGTTTCTTTTTGTTTCCCATAAAGTAGCTAATCTATAATAAGAACAAATTACAAAACATTCAATCAATTTTAATGTGAGTGGAGTTGTGAGGGAAAAAAGAAAGGCAAATAGGTAAAGAAACATCTGTTAGTCTAATATGTTGAATTGAAACAGGGTGTGGTGTTACTAACACTAGCAACCACTATCCACCGCCTGAGGCCACCACCTTGTGACAGCTCAGGTGGCCGGGAATGCATAGAGGCGAACGGAAGTCAACTAGCTATGGTGTACATAGCCCTTTACACCGTAGCGCTGGGTGCTGGTGGGATAAAGTCAAACGTTGCAGGGTTTGGGTCTGACCAGTTTGACAAGTCAACCCCGAAGGATGAAAAGGCGATGGTTTACTTTTTCAACAGGTTCTATTTGTGTATCAGTGGTGCGTCTGTTTTTGCGGTGACTGTGATGGTGTATATACAAGATAATGTGGGTAGGGGTGGGGGTATGGGGTGTCTGCTGGGACAATGGTTATGGCTGTTTTTTTATTGGTGTATGGGATGAGATTTTATCGGTATAAAAAACCGCAAGGGAGTCCTTTGAGTGTTATATGGAGAGTGGTATTTTTGGCTTGGAAAAATAGGAGATTATCTTACCCTGATCATCCTAGATTATTGAATGGCTACGATTCCTCAAAAGCATGCATGAAGCTTTCAATAGTTTCCAAGAAATTGTACAAATTTGCCTTGATTTTATTAGAGTTGATCTCTAAATTGTATTTTGTAATTGGGGCCATTGGTTTTTGAATGTGCCCAATAAGGTCGATGACTATATTTTTATGTGCATTTAGTCCATTTTTGTTTTCGATGTAATTGGTCAAAGGGTTTATTTCCTACCCAAATGCTAATATCCAAAGCGAGGGGTTTATTTGTATCTGAATGCTAATACCCAAATGCTAATATTGCTTTTTTAAGTATCAATCTATAATTGCGTTTTTTTATTATTATATGTTGGAATGAATTTTAGTATTAATAACACCGGTTTTCCTAAATGACCATGGCATAGATACAAGTATAAAGAGTTGCATAGGAATGGTTACCGTGTGTCTATGAAACCGTCCACACTGAGGCTTGCCGGAAATCTTTTTTTTTTGTGTGTACGCACAGGTATTAGGGATCACAGATCAGAACCAATGCAGAAAAAGAAGGTTGCTATTCCTGGAGGAGGAGGAGGTTAATGGGTTTAGGGATATATATTCGTGTATGTATATGTCTATGCATGATAAATTTTTTGGTTGATATACATATTAATAAAAGAAAGAAAATCATACCTGAGAGTTAATGAAGAACAACTTGGGTATTAACGTCAAGAACTACTTGGCTGTTAACGTGAAACGACTTCTTGGCTATTAACGTGAAGAACGACTTGACTATTAAGGATGGTTTGAAATATAATAGGTTGAAGCAATTATATATAGATATCTATTATACGATAAATTTTTTGAAAACAGGATAAATATTAACTTTTTATAGGATAAAGATTAACTTTTTATAGGATATACACAAAGCTAGCAAATAGGATACGGTTATTATCAATAGGATACGGTTATTATCAAATAGGGCACACCAAATGATGACACACAATAGATACGGTTATATTATCTACAATAGAGTACATTAAACCAATATCGCATACAAAATAGGATACTAATAGGGCACACAAAATAAAACAAATAGGATACGTACTATCAAATATGACACATTACACTAATAGGACACACAAAATAAAACAAATAGGATACGGTTATTTTTAATATTTATTTGTCAATTGATCATATTCCTCAATATACCAAATTGGACACAGTTGTTTGGATGCTCCGTGTTCTATTTGGTGTTCCCTATTTATCGTTTTCTAGTAGTGTAAAGATATTATGGTGCTAGGGGAGTTGCCCCTTAGACCTCGTCAGGAGTGCTGTCCCAGGGACCTCAAAAGGGGGCACAACCCCCTTGAACCTCGTCATTTGGTCTAAACAATATCAAATTCGTTTTATACAAGCATACACTCTACACCACCTAACTTTTCTAAATCAGTATTTGAACTCCATTTGAAATCTTGTAGATGCAATTTTACTAAAATGACTCGGTGATACTAAAATCACCAACATTTTTCACATCATAATGCTAGACGATGACACATTGTTGTTTGATTGATAAATAAGTATCAACCCATATCAAGTTCCATCATAATTTATCTATATGATATGTTTGGAAGCAAACATTACGAGGTAACAAATTAGAATAACTTACTCTAGTATGGTATTATATTACATCGGCTTATCCCACATGAATTATGTTGCAATTATTAAGTTCTAGAGCCAATATCCACTGTTAATGTTTTACCTCCATTTTGTGTCATTTAGTGGGAGTTTCATATAATTCCATAACTAAATTTTGCTAAATTGATATTATTCTATAATGAATTCCACAATGAAATCGCTAAATTTTATATAATTACAACGGCTAGAAATGACAGAGATATAGGAGTGCAGTAGGTTTCCACCGCTTGGGAGCGTCACTGCGGCATACCGCATAAATCGATAGGGAGCTGATCCGCATACAATATTTTTTTGTTATACACAACAATTTATGATTTAGATGAATTGTACAATATGCATAAAATCATGTTATTGTTGTATATGACAAAAAATTGTTGTGTACAGATCAGCTCCGTGGTATTATCTTACCCGTTGCGATATCATCTGACTTTCTGTGCCACCATACGATAAATACACCCACATGTCTAAACAAATAAGAAAAACAATCCTTTTTTTTAAGGGAAAATAAATAATAAAAAGCAAAAAACTTGTCCTTTTTATTTCTTTCTTATTATATTAAAATATCTTGTGCAAGTTGATCCTGCTAGTGTTTTCTCCATTTGATTAATGAATATCTGGCAGTACCCAAAAAATTTAACATATCTTGTGTTAATTGATCATTAGAAGCACCATTCTATCTCTATCTCTTTCTTTTCATTCTTCCCCACTCTCTTGAAAAAAGTTAAATTAATTATAAATAACGAAGCGTATAGTATTCTCCAAAACCCAATCCTAAAGTATCAAAATTGATCATTCTCGGGTAAAAACTTAAAACATCTCTCACTCCTCCAAGGGCTTCAAACACACTTGAACCCCATATTTAGGTTTTATAGTTAGCACAATAACTGGTGCATGTCTATAACTATCCGAGATTATAAAACTGAAATTAGATATTAACATAGCCAAAATTATCTTAGCTTCCATCAAGGCGAAAGATTGGCCAACACAATTACGTGGGCCAGCAGCAAACGGCATAAAATGTCGTGCTTGAGAGAATGACTTAGAGGCAAACCGATTAGGGTTGAATTCGTTTACGTCTTTACCCCATATTTCTTCACAATGGTGTATGGCAAGCACCGGGATCCATATTGACAACCCTTTTGGAATGTGGAGGTCTCCTAGTTTTATATCCTCGAACGCCATTCTTGGTAACACGGATGCAGGAGGATATAGTCTCAAGGATTCGTTTATCACCATGTTTAACTATATAAATTGCAAAAAAAATATTAGATTAGTATAAGTTCAGTTATTGGACACTGTTAAACAAAATTATTGTTTTCATCATAGCTTTTGTTTGATTAAATTAAAAGTGGTTTGTTTTATCAATATATAATTAAGTTTAGGTACCAAACCATTAGAATTTATTATTAAATAATCATTATAATAATTCATTAAATTAAAAGAAAAATAGGAACGATTTATAACAAGAAAACCATGCATGCGAATCTCGAGTGTATTAAAATCACAATAGTTTTCAGTGTAAAATTTTCAACGCATTTAATTATTAACTTAGAGTCAACGTGTACCTTTCATCATTTTCAGAATAAATATAATCAATTAGGATTATATTAGCTACTTATACATCCATTTCCACTTGGAATTTAATTACCCCCAAAAAAAGAAATAAATGGATTTAATTTAGATTAAAATACACTAAAAGATTTATTATTATTATTATTATTATTATTATTATTGTTGTTATTGTTATTATTATTATTCTTTAATTAAGCCATCTCATTTACATCACTTCAACCACAAAACTGTTATATAACGAATTCTTTTTTAACAGTCAAAGTACAATAATCGATATTAAAAGCATTTGTATTGAATCCTTAATGGAAAATTGTATGAGATGGAATGTGATGTTGACATTTTCTAAAATATGGACTTGAATGGGAAAAAGAAAAAAAAAATTACGAAAAAAATAGATGTTGAATCAAACTTTTATATAGTTTAATTATTGTAGGAAAATATTATATGATATAGAGCTATAAAAAAAATATCATATGATAATTCATTAACTCTACGTAGTTAAATCAATTTTGATGCCATAAAACTCAAGTCTTGAAGTCCACTCATACTTGTTACAGATGGTTACTTGAGGAAAACTATAAATATTTTTGACGTAAATATCATCCAAAATATATGTTTTAAAGTATAGTTTGATCAATACGAAATGTTTTGTTGACTTGATTATAGAACATCAAATAAAACTTATTATTGCATACCAAGTTGAGCTTGGAGAGATGTTCAACCGAAGGTGAACCACCATTGCAGACCTGTCGAACCTCCGCTCGAACCTTGTCTTGCCAAGTAGGGTTGCTGGCTAATAACATGATCGTCCATGTGAGCAAAAGTGCAGTCGTTTCATGTCCTGCAAAGAAGAACGTCTTGCATTCATCCATTATCACCTGCAAATTCAAGCTGAATCCATTCTCCCCTCTTTTCTTCTGCATTTCATTAAGCAACATCCCCAGTAAATCATTCCCATACGAACTACTCCGACCAATCTCCACACAGTCCCTCCGGCTCTGTATTATCTCCATCAATAGTCGCTCCACTTCCATCTTTAACGATTTGATCTCCCTGTTGTATTTACTCGGAAGAAATCTACACATTGAAAAATTTAACAATACATTAATGTTTCCACAACAGTAACGTCCACAGGAAATCATGACGACGCGTTTCTTTTATAAAGTTGGCCGGTTAAAAGATGAATTATATAGTTACCGGCTTCCCGGAAGGCATAAGTGACGGCTGGCTTGAGCACATAGTTGCTGTAAAACCGTTAACAAATGGAATATCTGCTTTCCCTTCTCGTAGCTGCTATCGAATTCTGTTCGAGAAATTATATCTGCCGTGAGCTGAGCCATGTACTCGCCTATTTCAAACTCCTCTCTTCCCATCGCCACCTCTTTCTGCATTGATCGAATCATCTCCTTGGTGCAATCCACCATGTAACCGGCGTAACTCTATAAAAAACGTACAGCTTTCAGTTATAAGTTTACTGTATACGTTGAGTTTTAAGGTAATAGAATAAAAGGAGTCGTTTATGTATATTTGAATATACCTTGAGTTTATCTCTCATAAATGCGGGTGCGACGATGTGACGTTGGTGCTGCCAATCATCGCCGTTGGCCATTAAAAGTCCACGGCCAATAAAATGCTTACAGCCCTGTTGTTGAAGCCATGATTTGCCAGAACTAGTGCTGTGCTTTACTAAAAGCTCTTTGATAAGATCAGTTTCCGTCAAGCACATCCGCGGCTCCGTACCATTCCAATATATGAATCTTTTTCCTGCAAATGCAAAATCCTTTAACAACGCTAAAATCCATTATAAGAGTATAATAATATAAATAATTAACTGACTTCCCCCGACGTTTATCTATTAAAAACAGTATCTTTTCAACTCCGTTTTCAGAATATATTTCATGCAACTCATCAATACAAAACAATCTTTTAATTTTCAAATCGGTTATACAAAATTATTTTCTTTTCTTTTCAATCGGATCATGAAAGTTTTAGACTCCAAAGCCATGTGTCTGAACAAACAGAAAACGTGAAAAAAAAATTGTTTCTCTTTAACTCCAATCAATGGATTTCAGGCTCTTTTATGGCATCTGGAATCCAAAAATGAGAAAAGGGTACATGTGGGTACCGTATATTTTGGACCAGAGGACGAGATGAGGTAAAAGGCGGGGGACGATGTCGTGATCAATGGAGGGCATGTCAAGGGAGGTGGATTTGGAAACGAGGGCGGCCACATCCAAGAGGTTACCAATCAGGAACCGGGGTTTGGGGCCATGGACTCCTTGCCGAGCCATGATTTTCTTGATGCGTATGGGTGTTAAGAAGTAACAAGCAAGAGTTTCATAAGCAATCTTGATGAAGAGATAGAGAGATACAAGTAAAGATGCCCATAAAACCACACCCATTGTTATCATCAGTGTTTTTTTATTTTATTTTGAGAGAGGAGGAAGTTTGAGAATGAGAGGGGGCCAAGGAACGCAATTTATAGTGATTACTACTCATTAAGAAAGACTAAGTACTCGATTCATTTCATAAGTCAAAGTTTGACTTTATTGACTATTAAATTAATTTCTTAAATCGGCAGTTATTATTATTTTTTTAATTTGTTAATTGAAAATTTGTTGTTACATATAATTATGACATGAGAATCACTCTTTTGGTATAATTAGCTTTTATTCTTATTTGTCAGATGTGATTCTGAAGATTTTGAATTACTAAACAATTAAAGAGTAACTTATTTAATTTACACATCCTATTTGCTTTATTCGTAATTAATGATTAATGATTTCCTCATAACTGAAAGTATATTATATTTTTATTTTAGGTAATTAAAATAATACAACATATTTTAGAATAAAGTGTAAAAATAATCCATATATTCTCTCATTTTTTTATTTTATAAGATGCAACTTTTTTATACAGAAATTGTTTTGATTTTGATCTAGGTCTATATATTTATTTTTATAAATCTTATAAAAAAAGTCATCGAAATAAATATGGTTCAAGATAGATCTTATTTTTGCATGATATTTATTTGAAACCTCTAACCTTTCATCTCTCAACTAATTGCTAAAACCATTCAACAGTTTTTTAACTTACATCTTATAATTACTAAGTACTAGACTAATTCTCGCGCGTTGCACATGAACAAAATTATGTAGTTAAAATTATAACAAATATGTTTTGTTAAACAATATCCAAGCCATAGTCATCAACTATGAAATAACAAATTCATATAAGAAATCAAAATATTGATGTATCACTAATGAATTATTTTATATCATGACATTCCTTCCAAAAAATTAAGAAAATAAATAAAATATCATTTAATTTATATTATAATAATTACATAATAAAAATTTTCATCAGATAATGAATAAAATAAGAAAATGAATTCATAGTATAATTGGAACCTTTATTGTGAAAAGAATTATTATTTAAATATTATAACTTTTCAACTAGCTATATAGACTTTAACCAACTAAAACTGAAAAAACCAAACTAAAAAATTGATTAATTGCATTAAATTGTTTTATTTAATATTACAACTCTTAAATATTATGCTAAGACCAATAAACACTTACAACAAATTTTAAAGTTGTTAAATTATATTGAAATATTTTTTAATATCAAAGCTCCTCAAATTCCATCTGAAAGTAATTTAATTGTTACAACTCAACAGACTTTGTTAACTTATGCTACTCAGTTGATACTTATAATAATTACTATTGCTATCCTTTATTATTATGTCTTAATATGTAACACCTCAAGAATCAGGTTTGCATACTTATGTGACCTGTAATAGCATGTTGAGGGTGTTTAAGGAGTTTTAGTTTTAGACATTGGTGTTTTGGTAAAAGGACCAAAAATATTAAAGTGAAGAACGGATCAAATCTTGGATATGTGGTATGAGTGTTGAAACTAAGCCGAGTGTAGTTGGAAATTTGTTTGAAAGTGTTGTAGTAGGAAAACTGAGATGAAACTCAGCTCCAGTACAGTTAGTGACACTAACTAGGTGTATTAGCGACACTAATTGAAAGTAGGATGCTATTATGGATCAAGCTGAGTGGTAAAAGGTCAAGTTAACCAAGAATTTCTCAAGCTGACAGTTAGCGGCGCTAACTTATAAGTTAGCGACGCTAAGTGAGGTTAAGGACGCTAACTTATAAGTTAGCGGCGCTAACTGTATTCGATAGAAATCCACTTTTTAAAACCTTGAAAGTCGCTCATTTGGGGGAAAAGACATGTGGAACCGGAGAAACGCGAAAAAATGGTTTTTGAAGGCATTTTTGGTCAAATCTTGCAATAGAAGGTGAAAATCAAAGGGGTTTTTACACAAAGTTCAATGATTGAGGTTAGTAACATAATATATGTGAAATGTTTAGTTGATTTTAGCTAAATTGCTAAATGTTAGAGTATATTAAGGTTTGGGATTTTAGGGTTTAGTTATGAAATCGATTTGCATGTGGTATAATCTTGTTTCTATAGTGTTTGGGAGCTAAAAGAAATGGGGTTTGAGCTAAACCTTGTTAATGTTCATAGATAGAGACTCTAATTGTAAAAATAGCACCTCTATCTAGTTGAGAAGGAAAAACCACAGAATAAATGCTATGTAAGTTGAAATGGTGTTAAAATATGACTAAGGAACGTTTAAACTTTGTTCTTCTATTTACAAGAAGGTATAAGGAAGCTTACACCATCAAATCTAGCTTACTTTTGATCTTAGACACAAGGTGAGTAACTTTACTTACATTTCAGTAGTGTTTTGATGTATGCTATATTGTGTGTGTGTGTATATATATATATATATATATATATATATATATATATATATATATATATATATATATATATATATCGTAATATGGTGTTAGGTTTAATACCTTAGTGAATAATCGCATGAATGACATTATGTGCCGATATAGGTGAAACTTTGAGAATAGTTGATTCTAGATACGAGTGGTGTAATCGTATGTGATTATATTAGATGGTGTGTCTTATATGATGTTCAAATGGTTTTATAACGATTACCTTGCCAATATATAGTGTAACCAAAGACTGGTGATAAATCGGTATAACGAAGGTTGGTGATAGATCTTTGGGTTGGTGAAAAACCCAATATCCCTCGGTAAATGCTTACAATATTGATGTTAGTCTTATATATGGTGTGTTTATCCTAATGGTGACTTTGGTGTTATCATGTATATTTTTGGTTTTGGTGTTCAGGTGACAAACAAATGGTGAGATCTTAACGTGTGGTTACACTTCATAAATTTCTTTGTGGATTATACTTGGTTGCAGTAGAGTTATTCACTAAGCTTTTTGCATATGATGTTTAGTTTGTGGTGTTTTGCAGGAATTAGGTGTAGTAACGCCCGACTTGATCGTGGAGCGATCTTGAAGGTATCCACTTGTTGTTTCCAAGACATCGAGTAATATCTTTTAAAAACAAAAAATTTGTACTGATTTGTTAAAATGTTCTGTATATTCTCCATGCTGGATTTTGGGGCGTTACATAATAGATAAGAAAAATGATAATTTGATTTGTAAAATAATAAGAGTGGTTATAAAATAATATACATTAACATTAAATATCGATTGATATTTATAATAATTAGGAAGTTGAAATGTTCTGTATATTCTCCGTAAGTCTTTCAATTCCTAGTTCGATATTCCAGATCAGATGTATATTATTAATTTAAGTAATGCATTTAATTGATTAAAGTTTTTGACTTTCAACTATATAGTAAAATTATTACTTTAGCCATTCCAACTTTTGTGATTCAAGATGAATTATTTATCTTTGATCATATTAATTTGATAAATTTATTAATTATTATATATTAACATTAACCTTTTTAATTACTTAATACTTATGGTGTGATTATTGATTATTAAGTAATGAGTAGTTAAATAAGTTTTACAAAAAATATGTTCATCAACTAAGTAGCTAATCAATTAAGTATTTAGTATAAGTTAAAACTCTCATAATTAATTCTTCAAATTTCTATCTAAAACTATAGATAATTATTTATCATTTAACATGTTCATTTGAATTTTTGATTTTTTTAATTATTAAAAACGAATATTAACCTTTTCATGTACTTCATACTTATGGTATGATTAACTATTATATAATAACTGATAGTTGAATAGGTTTTACAAAAAAAAGCAATCAATTAAGTAGCTAATGGAAATTGAAACACTCATAACTCTTCAATTTTCTAACTAAAGTTATTATTAACTAATTTTATTGTAGATTTATCAAATAAATTCTCATATATTTATATTGTTGGTAAATTTGAAAAGTTTTTGAGATAAAGTTTATTTTGTTAACCAAAAAAGTTAATTTTAAAGGCTATATGTTTAACTTATCTATTCAAATATTTATTAGATTATGTTATATTTATTTCAAATTGAATTAATATACTATAATTTAGACCATTAAAACTAATATGGTTCAAGATAAATCATTTATCGTTTAGCATATTAACTCGATAATTTTTAATTTGTTAATTATTAAAAATTGATATAAAAGTTTTCATTTATTTCATATTTATAGTATGCTTATTGATTATTAAGCAATGTGTAATTGAATAGCTTTAAAAAAAACATGTTAATCAATTAAGTAGCTAATAAAAGTTAAAACATAACTCTTCAAATTTATACTTAATACTATAGTAGACTATTTTTAATGTTGCTCATAAGTGTAATATGTTGATTAAATAAAGTCTGACATATGTTTATATTGTTGATAATTTTAAAAATATCATATTAAACAAATAATATCATTCTATCAGGATAAAAGCTCTTTTTGCTATCAAAAAGTTCAATTTTAGAGGTTATATTTTCAAAAGATGTGTGAGATCATGTTTTTTTTATTACAAGTAAAATGGTTAAATGAAAAAACAATATTGAAATGGATACAGTTAAATGAACAAATGGGAATAAAAATAAAATTGTATTGAAATACTAATAATCTCTAAATCATTTATAATTATTAGATATATACCTTATTTGAAATCTCACAAATATTCAAATATTTTTGTTAGTAATTTCACCCACAACTATATACAATTTGAAAAACATAATATATACTTTAGTATCTATAACATCTTAATAATAAGGTGGTTTTTAAAAGTCTTCTATAAATTTTAATAATAATAAGTGGTTTTTAAAAGTATTCTATAAATTTTAATAATAACGAGTAGTTTTAACCGAAAGCGGGGACTGTTGTATGTGTCTGAAAAGAGTTACATTGAGAAGGTACTTCAGACATTCCTATTTGATCAGTCCAAGCCAGTTGAAACTCCTTTGACAACATACTTCAAGTTGGACTAAAGTATTCTACCAACCTTGAATGAAGAGAAGAAACACATATGGATGGTTTGGCTCATGTGGTTAGCAGGTTCATGGGGAATCCGGGGGAGACTCACTGGGAGGCAATCAAGTGGATTATGCGATACTTAAACGGAATGACGGATGTATGTATGGTGTATAGTAATAAGGGGATAGACTATATGATGATCAGGTATGTAGACTCAGATTATGGTGGTGATTATACTAAGAGAATATCAATAACATGATATATATTTACACTCTTCGGATGTAATGTGAGTTGTAACTCAACATTACAAGCTAATGTTGCCTAGTCTACAACTAAAGTGGAGTACATGTCAATGACCAAAGGTTTGAAGTAATGTATATGGTTACATGATCTGGTGTAGAGTCTCGGTCTGATGGTGGAGAAGCCTTCATTTTTTGTGATAGCCAAAGCGCTTTGCATATTTCAAAGAATCTGGTGTATCATGAGAAGAAAAAACATATTGATGTTCTCTTGAACTTCATTAAAGATGTTTTGGAGGAATAGAGGTTCATCATTGAAAAGATCAAAACCAAGGAGAATCTATCAAATATATTTACAAAGTCGTTGTCCTTGGATAAGTTCAGGCATTTCCTGGAACTTGTTGATGTACGCAGGGGCGTAAGTGCCTTTCTTCAGGGGAACCAAAGGTAAGAAAAAGAGGAAGTTATTGGTTTCAAGAAAAGTTTGGGAGAATGCTCAAGTTAAGGTGGAGATTGTAAGTGTAACTTGATACTCATGAATCTAAACCGAAGTGTAGTGCGATCGAAGCAGACATTATGGCCTTGACCGGGGCACAATCTGATGGTTGCAGTCAATAGGAGACTTCGGTTAAATCAGCAGAAGCACTTTATAGTCGAGGCTGTAACTCTGGGCGATCCAATGTATTGTCTAAAGACTTGGATTGAAGAGGCTGCGGAGCGTAGGTTGTCATTAAGAGTTTGTATTGAATCTGGTAAAAAGATTGACTTGAGGAAAATGTTGATAGAAGATATGTCATTTAAAGTTGTGAAGCAACAAAAGTCATACCTATCAGAAGTTGGTGTACACTAGCAAGTGGAGTGATTCGAGGAGGTCCTTGACCAAGGAAGTTCACAATCGTGGAAGTTCTCAACTAGAGAGATCCCCTCGTCCGAGGCAACTCATATCCGGAGAGGATCCTGTCCGAAGGAGGTGATTGACTGAAAAATTCTTAGGACTAGTCTTCGATCAGCTTGGCAACTTATAATGCAAGAAAGGGTTTGTTGACTTTGGGTGGTTCTAACTTCAAGGATCATGGTTCAATATCTTGTCATCAGATTTTCTGGGATATGTTCGATTGGTCTATAACTCTAGAGTGGCCAGAGGGTTAAGCGCATATACTCTATACATATGGTTTTATCATGTAAACTGCTACTATATATAGTGAGTGTCACCTCTAAAGTATGAGAGTTCTTGTCATAGAGTGAATTAGTATTTGCAACATTGTAACTTGTATTTCTTCAAGCTAGAAAATAAGAATACTCTCCTTGCCGGTAGACGTAGGTCATCATGGACCGGACCACGTTCTATCTTTGTGTCTTTTGTCTTGGTGTTTGTAAAGGTGTTCTGTACATATTCTCGGGTTTATTCCATCCGCAGTGTCTAGGTTTTTTAGTCCACAGGAGATTCGTATCCAACATTATGTTGTTATGCTCACCTCAAAACCTGCTTTTTTTTTATAGAGCTATAAGACATTTTCTTGTTGATCTTATGTTTGCAAGCCCATCACCAATCTTAATTTCCTCCTCCCGTTACCATTAAAATCAAATATGTATATATGGGTTTATCTTAAGTTTAATGGGTTACATGTATTGATTTTTTGTTGTTAGACCAAAAATTAGATATATAGGTATCTGGTGAAAAGTGTTATTTCTTATAGATGTATGTCCAAGATATTTTCTTAAATAGTGAAATCCATATATCTCTAGCCCGTATATTTCGTAATGAATCTATAAAGTCATAGTATCAACATGAGTAAACATATATACCTTTTTTCTCTGTAGTGTGTAGATGATGTGAAAAGGAAAGACATGGATGTTAGCAGTAGGATTTTAAAATTACTCTAGAAAATAACTGTGTTGTATGTTTTTATTCTACCTATGAAAAGCATCATCTATGCCCTTGGTTTCATCACATATACATATCATATTAGAAGTGTAGGTATTATCAGTGATCACATATCAGTGCTAAAGGCTCTGCCAATGCTTACCTGATCCAAGATTCCAATTTTGATAGGACCATTAAAATTCTGCCAATGTCAAAGTGTTTGCATCCTTGTTAAAAATCTGACGAAATTGAATCCAACAACAATACAACAAAGTAGCTAGAACTAAAAGATGTTTTGCTTTGGTTTTGTTTAAACAATCCCTTAAAAGAAATAATAAGGTGTGCAGTACTTAAGTGAAATAGGCTATTATATTGACTACGTTATATTAACAAGGGGTGTGATAGTTAGCCATCATCATTTTCTGCTAAATGCCATAGGAAGAAAGATTCAAATTTTGTTCTATATGACATTTCGTCGAACATATGGTATGCAACATTAAGATTGCCAATAACATTAACGCAAATGGATCTTCGATTATGGTGGGAATTCAGATGGAAATCAGTTAGTTACCTTGAAGATCCCATGGCCCAACCTTGTTTAATTCGACTTCCCGAATAACATCCATATCGAATTTCTATAAGGTAATCTTCTTCTTTAAGTAGTAATGCAGCGCTCTTCCTCGGTGGGTTGAAATCGGAACCCCGACAGAACACCGTCGCTTGACGAAGCCATCATTCACTTCGTTACCACCATCAAATAAACAATATTGTTAAATTTATGTGTGTTCATGGATCGAAGTTCTCTAAATCAACTACATATTGGTGGTAAGATATAATCGTATATGTTGCTATCATATTGAACAATTTACGAAAATAACGCTAATTAAGTGCCCGACTTTAAGGGATAATCAAGGAAACTATTTAAATGTCAATGAATATTTCAATTCAAATTTGATTTTGATAGATAAGGAGGTAGAGAAATACGCAGAGAATGTGTTTAGGCGGGAAATAAAACATTGGTGTAGAAATGGGACATGTGACGTTCGAAGGTTTCATATATATATATATATATATATATATATATATATATATATATATATATATACATATATATATACATATATATATATATATATATATATATATATATATATATATATATATATATATATATATATATAGGGCTAGGATCAAATATATCCATACAAGTATTGTGTAACCTTGAAACTCAATCTGGACCACTCATTTAAAACACATTCTTTTAAGAATGGTAAAAACTCATTATGTCAAAAACTTATTCTGTTAAGAATGTGTTTTTTTCATTGTTACGAGAATGAAATCCGATGGCCAGGATTTGGTTACAAGGTAACACAATAATTGTCATTCTTATTATATATATATATATATATATATATATATATATATATATATATATATATATATATATATATATATATATATATATATATATATATTCTTGTTATCTATTGGTTTGAATTTTGTTATTTAATGGTTAGATTCTTATTGTTCTTATTTCTCAGGTGTGATGCAATGCTTTCTTTTAGTTAATCGACCAAGGAGAACTAAGGGTTATACAAAAATGACGAGATTTAGAGATGCCAAAGATTGAGCATGATTATATAATTAAGATTGTTTAAACATAACAAGATGCTTTAGTGGATTAATTTGCTGCATGTTGCACATGTATTTCTTTTTTTAATGAAGAAAATATAAATATGACTAAGTTGCCCGCATATTTGATTGCATACATAATGATATAACATACCCATGATAGGATACAATTGTTTTAACCATATTGATAGCATACTTCATGGTAACATACGAATGATAGGATATAGTTGTTTTAATCGTATTCATTTATAAGGTATGACATATGGTATTTATAGCATACGATGAACAGCAACGGTTGGTTCAACCGTATTCAATTATCAAGTATAGCACACGGTTGTTCCAACTGCGTTACAATAGATAAAATGAGGATGAAATATATTAAATTTCATTTTCAATCGTCTTGATGTATATTGTTTATTTATAACCCCACGTTCACAATCATGCAACACACAAAGTTCATTATATCATCTTCACTCAATCCATTTTATTTTATTCAATAAAATCAGATCCTTTTTTTTTTTTTTTGGATCATTTTAATATATTGTGCTAGTTTTTTTTTTTCATTGAACAGCAAATTGTATCAAAACAAAAAGGAAACCAGCAATAGAAACGGGACTAATCGCCAAACGCCAAGCAATGCAGCATACTGACTAACAGCACCCAACTAATTTACGAGTGACAATTTGATCATAGATGTGAATTTTCAGAATTCCCTGTAGAATAATTCCTTTAGACCAATTAGAAGTGAATTCCTCCTAGCCAATGGCCTCTTGGTCAAGTGGTAAAGGCGTCGCCCTCCCCTTTTGAGGTTGATGGTTCATGTCTCGCTAGAAACATAAATAGATTCAGGAGTAGGAGTATGATAGATTTGCCGTTCTAAAAAAAAAGAAGTGAATTCCTCTTAAATATTTCGTCCTAGTTACATTATATAAAACAAATAAGTATTTGATAATGGATATTGATTTTTCATCTAGAAAAGAGAAAGACGAGACTTGTAAATGGGTCGTGAAAGAGGCGTATATAACACATATAACTCGGTAGAACTTTACATTTAAAACTGTGTAACGAAGGATATCTTGCTCAAACTGGATAAAAACGTTAATCCATTGCTATTTTCGAAAAATAGTAATTGGACAAATATCATATTTATAAATAATACGAGTTTACTTTTAAAAATGTGATAATTTAAGGGAATAATAGAATAGGTCAACAGTTATTGATAATCTGAATACGTCAGGTTCTATTAGTTAAGCAAATATAATATAAATAATAAAATATTAAAGATATAAGTTTACAACTGAGAAAGCTTTTTGCTTAAAAACGTAAACCAAAAAATAAGAGCAGAATTCATCCTTTTTTAATAAATTTTGTGCACAAGAATCAAGATACATGCAGCTAACTTGGCAATTTTCCTAAAGATCTTAGTTATATTCTGCCATTCAAAAAAACTAATCAAAAAATCTTCAAAGGCACATTTACTTTTCATTCATATTAAAAAAGTAATTAAAGACGGATATGTGGTCGGATAGACTGAAAGTAAGAACCAAGGAAAATATAAAGAAAAGAATGATCTTGATCTCTTACCGTTAAAACCAACAAAATCTAAAGGAAATTATTTTATGATGATATGCAGATCTTTTCATATCATAATACCAATATATACCATAGTGCAATTTATTAGATTTTCTACTCCATATGCTTTGGATATTTATGATTGTTTTATAAGTTAACGAGTTTTACGATAATTAACTTTTATACAAACTCTATGTCAAAGCCTAATTTTATATAAAGGTGATAGCTATGCGTTGTTGCTTAGTTAGAATTATATAATTAAAAATTATATTGATATACATTGTTAGTATGAAGTAGAGGTGCACATCAACAACCGGTTTTTTTAAAAACCGGAACCAGTTTTTTAATAACTGGTTTTTTACCCCGGTTTTTCTTCCGGTTAACCGAACCGAACCGGTTTAAAAACCGAAAAAAAACCGGTCAAAAACTCAATTTTGTTTAAAAAAGTCAAAACCGGACCGGTTATAACCGAAACCGGTTGGACCCAAACCGGTTTTTAAAAAACCGGCTTTTGTGCACCAACCAAACCCAACCCATAAGTTCGGTCACTTTCATTTTACTGGAATAAAATAGATCTAAGTAGGGGTGAGTATGGTCGGTTGGAGTCGTTTCTTGGCCACAACCAAACCCAACCTATAAGTTCGGTTTTTATCGGTTTCAAACCCAATCGGTTGGGTTTTTGAATGGGTTCGGTTTTCAGTTTTTTTGGGTAGGTTTTTCAGGTTTTCGGTTTCAACCCATGGGTTAGTGGTTTTCGATTTTCAACCCATTGGGTTTGAAACCAATGTCCATATGATTAAGTTATTAACATGTCATTAAACCCTATTATTCTCATGTTAAATTTATGCATAATAAATTAAAAACTAAAAAATTATAGGGTGGGTAGGGGTAGGTGGGGGTGGGGTGGAGGTGAAAAGAAATTACAAAATATAAGGGAGGTTGGTGGGTAGTGGTGTTCGTGGTAAGGGTGGTTGGGGTGGGTTGGTGTCGGTGGTTAGGGTGGAATGGTTGGGGGTGGGTTGGGGTGGTTGCGATAGGAGTACGTGGGGTGTGATGGGGTGGGGCAGGTTAGTGGCAGGTAGGGTAGTCAAAAAATAAAAAAATTTCTTGCTGGGCGTAGGGGTGGGTGGATAGGTGTGATGGAGGGGGGTGCTGGTGGGTGGGAGTGGGTAGTAAACAAATTTAAAAATAAATTGGGTTGTGGGGTGGGTGTGAGTGGTGGTTGGGGTAGGTGGGGGTGGGCTGGGTGGGCGTGAGTGTGGTAAAAAAAATTAAAATTAAAATTTTATTTGGGAAGGGGTGGGTAGGGGTAGGGTCGCTTGGGTGGGTGGATTGGATAGTAAAAATAATTTAAAAAAAAAAGTAAAAACTTTTTTGAGGGGGGAGGGGGTAGGGTAGGATAGGGTAGGGTGGGGTGGGTGGGTCCTGGTGGGGAGGGAGTGGTTGCTTAAAATTTTCAATTTTTTACGGGGGTGGGTGGGTCCTGGTGGGTGTGATGGGGCGGGAGTAGGTGGTAAAAAATAAAACTAATTTTAGGGGGTGCGTAACGGGTAGAATAGGGTAGGGTGGGTGTTGGTCGGTGAGTGGGGCGGGAGTGGATGGTAAAAAAATTTTAAAACAATTAAACTTTTTTGAGGGGGGGTAGGATTGGTAGTGTAGGGTGGGTGCTGATGGGTGGGGTGGGGCGGGACTACGGGAGTGGGTGATAAAAGAATATAAAAATAAATAAATTTATTTGAGGGGAAGGGTAGGTTGGGTTGTAAAAAAATTTAATTTTTTTAAAAAAAAAATCTATGTTAGTGGTCGGGGTGGGGTGGTGTGAGTGTTGGTGGAGCGGGGTGTGGGTGGTAAAACAAATTTAATAATAAAAGAAATTCGGACGAGGGGGTAGGTAGGGTAAGGTGGGGTGGGTGGGGGTGGATAGGGCGTTGGAGGCATAGGAGGTTTGGTGGTGGTGGTGGTAGTGGAGGAGGCCGGATATGAGCCTCTTATAAAATTGTGTTGCTTATATTTATTCTCGCATTTTACTTTTTCAATAATTATTATTATTTGAACCAACATATATATATATATATATATATATATATATATATATATATATATATATATATATATATATATATGTTCAAATACATTCAGCAATTATTGTGTAATTGTAGGACCAATTCTGGACCAATCAACATCTAGGGGTAAATTAGTCATTATATTAATTAATTAATTGAATTACCCAAATTAAATGGCTACAATTAAGGAATGAAACCTAGAAATCCCTATTAACACGTCATTGTGGTTCACCGGTTTCTAAACTCCGCCTCTGCATCTCAGACCTCCGAATCATCGTCTTCCTCAGCCGGTATCACCACCGCCGACGGTAAAGCCGCCTCCGGTGGCCTTGACCGATCGCCGACAGCAGCAATTTCGCAGCTGTCCGTCCGTTTCTCCTCTTCCAACAAAGGGCATTGAAGGCCGCGAGCGACTTCTATTCCAGAAATGGTGGCAGCGATAACGAAGATAACAATGACGACGATATGGAATATGAAGAAGACGATGAAATCGATGACAAAGTGTATGATTTCTTTTGGAAGATGTTCAACGATGATATGGAAGATGAAGAAGACGATGAAATCAAAGGACAAAGTGTATGATTTTCAGGTCTAAGATTGAATGCTTGATCATTATCCGAGAATGGTTCTTTTTTTAGCACTGTAATTTTTTTTATCAAAAGGCATTCTCTGAGAATGTCTTTGAGAATTGTTCTTGTTCATTCTCCGATAATGGTTCACATTAAATTCTCAAATAATATGGTTATCTCTTTTTTTCTATATTCTGTGTACATATTCTATCTACTATGTATATCAAATTCTCAAAGAATATGGTTATCTTTTTCAATTATACCCTAACAATTATAACTATTTAATTAATGTATATATTCTCAAAGAATATCATCCAGCAAAGGGCATTGATGGCGTTACTTGTTATGTTGGTTAGGGCATTCTTAGAGAATGATGTTAAATGTTATGTGGGTTAGGCCATTCTCAGAGAATGGATGTGTATATGTTGGTTAATTCATTCTTAGAGAATGGTGTTGCTTAATATGTAGCTTAGGCCATTCTCAGAGAATGGCTGTTGCTTATTCCACTGGAATGTATGTGTAAACTGCATTTTTGCTCTATTCTCGGAGAATGGTTTACCAAATCTCACTTTTTAATGCTCACGAAGAATGCGGGGATGCAAGAAATGATATCGCCATCGTAGAATCGATTTGAAAAAAAATTCTATGTTGTTGATTTTGTACTCTAATTCTTGATTGTGATTCTTGTAATTGAACAAATCGTATCCATGATGTTAGCATGTGAAGATTACATTCCGTTGTTATGGGGTAGTATATTTTGACGGTTTTACCCTTATGGGTGTTTTTTAAATTAAAAATAATAAAATTCTTTGTTTTTATTTACAAGAATGCCCTTTAATCACATCCATTGATTTTGTCAATCTAACGGTCCAAATTGAGCCCTACAATCACACTATATTTAACAATTTCATTTATTACTAACTATATATATATATATTTATATATATATATATATATATATATATATATATATATATATATATATATATATATATATATATATATATATATATATATATATATATGAGAGGTTCAAATGAGAACCATTAAAAGGTTAAGAACTGTGAGAACTCGATATTCACACATTAAGAACCAAGTTTTTTTTCGTTTTTTTGTTTTTCACACTTGTTTATTATGTGAAAATAAATTAGACTTAATAAATTTTATTATTTTTAATATGTTTTACAATATTCACAATATAATAAAATTTCTAGTTATTAAACTGTGAATATTAAAACGTAATTTTTTTTCTTTAAAACACATCAATATTAATATCTAATTGCAAAAGAAGAATAATTATATATATTTATGTGTTTGGTAATTTTATTTTGATAAAAAATAAGTGTTAAAATTAAAAAATACAACGTTATTAAACTGTGAATTAGTGGTTCTCACGGTTTTCAACCTTTTAGTGGTTCTCATTTGAACCCTTCTATAGATATATATATATATATATATATATATATATATATATATATATATATATATATATATATATATATATATATATATATATATATATATATATATATATATATATATATATATTATCCTAATAAATAAGTAACTCAAAGCCACATGTCATCTCCTCATTGAATTTGCCACATGTCATTTTCTCATAATTTTAAATTTCTTAAAAAAACTAATTGTTTTGAAACGTTTGTAACTCCTTAATGATTGGTTTAATTATCATTCAATTTCAAAATTAATTGTTATCATTCAATTTCAAAATTAATTGTTTTTTAATATCATATTATTTATTAATGTGTATAATGATTTGGGAGACAATAGAGAGACAATTGACGTCATAATATTTTGAAGAACGATTCCAATCATAATAGTGAATTTGATTTTAGTACCGGTGACATTCTCATAATCAATTATATTTATCAAAATACAAAGTTGTAATAGTAAAAATCAAAAGCAATATGTCACGATACACAAACAAATTTCGTATGTAATATTATTAATGTTTCTAGATATTATTAATTAATATTTTTTTGTATCATCCCGTGTAATACACGGGTCTTACAACTAGTATATATATATATATATATATATATATATATATATGTGTGTGTGTGTGTGTGTGTGTGTGTGTGTTCAAATAAGAACTATTAAAAGATTGAAAAATAAATATAAACTAATCTGCGCCACATATTATTTTATAAGAGTTTGATCTAAGGGTTTGTGAGGTTTTGCTTTGTAAAGGGTTCAAATGAGAACCACTAAAAAGTTAAACACAATGAGAACCACTAATTCACTGTTTAATTATATTGTATTATTAATTTTCGCTATTTAATATATATAAAAAAATATAAAAAATAACAAAAAAAATCGAAAATGAAGATTAAAATGACTCTATTTTGCCTAACTATGTGTTTAATTTTTCTGAAATATAATATATAAGCTACAAAAATAATAATAGATCATAACCTCATTTATTCATTCGTTTTGTCTTCAATAATTTTTAAACATATGTATGAAAAATGACACACATACAGTAACGTGATTTTGTTGTTATTCACTAAAATTGTAACGGCGAAACAATAAAATGACACACATATGCATGAAAAATGACACACATACAGTAACGGCGGAACAATAAAATGAATCAATAGATGATGCAAAATTAGCATGATGGATAAAAAAATTCTCGAAAAAACAACTCGATTATTCATTTTTACGATGATTTTGTTGTTATTCACTAAAATTTCCGTAATGTGAATAAAAACTTGATTTACTAAAAAATGATTCATCAATGTGGTGTACATTTAGCTATGTCCTTCAGCTGGCAACTTCTAGATGCCTTATTACAAGATTGCTGGAAATTTGATCCACCAGAAGCTAAATGTACACCATGAGAAGGGCTAGGCGAAGGAGAAACCTGAAAAGCAGAAAACCATTAGAATTAAACACCATGTTCGGCACCATGTGAATAGCAATAAGATCATGATTGAACTTGTACACAAGTATAAACCACGCAAATTGGATTGAAATCTGGAAATCATACGTTTCTTTGTTCATAGAGGTTTCTGAAAGAATACAGCGGTGATAAAGCATATGATCGTAGAGGCAGAATGGTCAATATTACAAAGATGAGCAGACCCCTAAAAATCATCTCGCGGCGACTAACTAGACTTTATCTCTGCTTACTTCTATATGTATGAAATTTAGACTCGAATTACCATTAAACTATGGTATTCGTGACAAGATAATGATCAATGATCCCATCGATAAATGGGTATCTGAGAAGAAAATAGCGTAGAAATAAAAACAAAGAAGTTAGAAGGAGTACTTGTGGTTGACGGAGTAATTGAGAAAATGTGTCTGCGAATCAACATCTTCTTCGATTCAATTCCAATAATACGCGTCTGCAAATACTCATAAGTTTAGTTACCTGCGGCTTTGAATCCGTACCGTGCAATTGTCGATTTCTTGATTTGATTTTAGATCTCCAAGGCTTTATCTCGTCAAGATTTCCATCTGTAAAAATCGATTCAGCAACTCAGCCATCTTAATCTTCTCCATTCAGCGATTTCCTGATTTTAGATCTCCAAGGCTTTGAATCTGTACCGTTGATGAAGCCGTATGAATATTAGGGTTTAAATTTCTTGGATCTGGTGATGAAGCCGATAAATAGAGAGAAGGGAAAGAAATATGAGAGAGAGTTAGAGAGATATTTTAGGAAGTGATAGAAACTGATAAATTTAGGTTAAGAATTAATTACCATAATACCTTTTTTATTATTAATTCAAAGTAATTGAATCTAAAATGAGTAAAAATTACATAATTTTTATTAAATTTGAGCCCTAGATCTAGAATAATAGATGGCTAAGATTTGGCCTCCAGTTCTCTACTTTTTAAGGAGACTCTATTGAACCTACCTATATATATATATATATATATATATATATATATATATATATATAAAAGGAGGATCGTGTAGGAATCCAAAATCTGGTAAGAACCGTAAGGACAAATCTAGATCTTTAATCATGAAAAATGGGTGGATAAGATTCAATGTGAATAAAATGTCAAATCTTAAAAGCTTGGGGGGCTACTTGTATAAAAATCAAAACTATTGGGTGGATAATACACATTAATAAGGATAATATGGTAATTGCAACGAGGCCCTCCACCAGATTGCGACACTTGTCGCTATATGATTTGTCGGGTTTTTTTTTATTCCCCCGATTAGTGTTTGGGTCATAACTTTTTTTTTCTTTGTAAAAAAAATTCTAAAAAAACCAAAATTCTTAAAATTTAATTCTCTACAAAACAAGCACAATCATGAAATTTTGAAAAAAAAATATTTTTTATTTTTTATTATTATAAAAAATCAAAAATTAAAAAAAATTCCAAAATTTATGAAAATTTAATGGATTATTGTAGATATTATATTAGTAAGTTTGCAAAAAAAATTTGAAAAAAAGTTTTTTTTCGTGTTCATTTTTATGTTTTAAGAAAAAAACTCATCAAAATAGCAAAAAAATACATATGATCCAAAAATATTAAAACTAAAATATGTTTTATGATTCAAAACTTATGATCCAAAATGCAATATTCGTTATGATTCAAGATCCAAAAGTCGTTATGATCTAAAACGAGTTAAAAAAACATACAACGACAAAATGATTCAAAACTTATGATCCAAGATGCAAAAAAACTATGATCCAAAATGTTATGATCCAAAAATACATGATCCAAAACGTTATGATTAAAAATATCATATGATCCAAAATGATTAGATTAAAAATACGAAAAAAACCTTAAAATTAAGATTAAAAATATTAAAAATTAAAAAATATACATCAAAAATGAAAAAAACAAAAAAAAATTAAAAATCGAGTATTGTAGCATTCAAAAAAAATAAAAATAAAAATAATAAAATAAAAATAAAAAAACAAAATAAAAATAAAAATATAAAAACCGAGTATAATCGAAAATTAAAAAATTGAAAAAAAAAATTTGAAAAAAAAAATAAAAAAACCAAAAAAAAACCAAAAAGGGAAAAAATGAGAAAAAAACTCACTTAAATCACGTTGGACGAACATGCATCACATATGATTGTATCATCGAGTCCGTATTTCGTTCCGTGGACGTGCGTCGCACGTGATTGCGTCACGTCGAAGGAAGATGTTTGACTTTATTGCCCTTAGGAGAATGATTGGAGGAGAAGAGTTTTCGCGGTTCCTACCGGATTTTGGGTTTCTACCGGATCCTAATATATATATATATATATATATATATATATATATATATATATATATATATATATATATATATATATATATATATATATATATATGTATATATATATATCTATATATATATATATATATATATATATATATATATATATATATATTACGATCTATAATTATTGTGTGGACGTAAGACCCAATCAGAATTTAGAAGCAGTCAAGGGCAGTTTAATAATTTTATTTAAGGATAAAATCATATCAAATTTTGATCCCTTCAATTATGGAATCGTTCCCCTAGAATTAAGGCATTAATCCCCTATAATCAAGGCAACTGATTATCATCAACATCACTACCCTCATTATCTTCTCCACCTCTTCGGCCTCATCGTCACGGCAACCTACCACCGGCCCTTGGTCCACCAAGCAACCACCGCCAGATCAATATGATTAAAAACCATTTTCTACTGATAAGCTTCATATTCTACATTCTTCTCCACCTCTTCTCACCATTTCAACAACATCTAATCCCCACGAGAGTTCTCGGTGTATACGTTTGACATTAAAGAAAAGAATCGAGTGGTTACAAAATATTCTTTCAAGGGGACATATTGCATCACCATCGCCAATGCCTTCATCCCGCAACCATTAAACAGGTTTCACATCTTCTCGCCATTTCAAAGACATCTGATCACCACGAGAGTTCTTGGTGTTTATGTTTGACATTCAAGAAAAGATTGAGTGTTACAAAATATTCATTCAAGGGGGACAATGACATAAATTTGTCAAGAAATAACAGTGTGTTCTGTCAAAATCACATTGTATTCTGTTAGAATTGTATTATGTCAGAATGAATTGTATTCTCTCAAGAATGACATTTGTAATCTGTCAAGATTCTTGTACATTTTGGGGCTGGAAACACGCAGAGATAGGTCAAGATTTTTACAGATTCTGGGTATATCTTTGTGTAATTAGAACATACAAGAAACGGAGAAGAAGCTTTTCATTGTGATTTAAGGGCAGTCATTCTAATAGAATCTAAATTTCTATGATTTTGTAGTTCATATAGATATTATTTTGTAATCCAGTCTACATACGAAGTAGCATTATTTAAGAATAGTAGTTATTCCGATGTAATTCATTCTAATAGAATGTAAGGGATTAAGAACTCACAATAAAAATCGAAAATAAGTATAGAACTTTATTAGAATTGTAACAGAATCAAAGTTTGAATTTGAAAATAAATTTGATTTTGAATTCTAAATTAAATTTAAATTGAAATTTAATCCCACGAATATCTAACATTCCATAATTGAAAAAACACAAAAAGTCCATAATACCCTTTAGAATGATATAATTAGGAATTTGATATTTTTTAATTAAAAAAATCAATATTATGTTATTAATCACAACCATTGATAATTATGATTATACGCACTAGATTTGTCCTCACGACCACACAATAATTGTGGTTCTTAATATAACCTAGCCATATATATATATATATATATATATATATATATATATATATATATATATATATATATATATATATATATATATATATATATATATATATATATATATATATATATATATATATATATATATATATATATATATATATATATATATATATAGGGTTGGGTTCAGTAAGAGACTAAAATTATAAATGGTACAAAGGGACTAATCCTGATCGTCGGAATCAAAATCATCAACGGCCAAAAAATTGCTTGTAAATTTCTTACGTCCACGCAGATATAGAGGATTATAATAAAAAACTCACTTCATTTTTTTTATTATTCGACATTATTCTTTTTCAAAAATAAAAACTGAATATACCAAAATTCATAATTTTTTGTCTTCTACAAATAGACATCCATATTGATATATAAAAATAATATTTTTATAAGTACAGCTCGTCTAGATTTATAATGTGAATCTGAATTGTAAAAATTTGAATATGATCATTATTTTACTTTTAAAACTTTTACTAGTTCAATATTATAACCATTTATAAATAATGTACGTCATTCATAAGTGGATTTACTCATATTTACACGAAAATTTACTTATATTCACATATCAATATCATATATTATTGAGAATTTAATTATAAGTTTTTTACTAGTTCAACATTTTAACCATTTATAATGAATTTACTCTGATTCACAATTGAATTTACTTACATTCATACAACAATTTACTCAGATGCACATATCAATATCATATGGTATTTTAAATATAATTTGTAATATGAATATGATTAATTTACTTAGGGAATTTTTAACACTTCAACATTTTAATCATTATAATGAATTTACTATGATTCATAATTTAATTTCATTCACATTCACACAAAAATTATTCAGATTCACTTGACAATATCATATGTCATTGTGAATGCATTGCGAACAGAGAATAACATAATAACAGTTCAGATTCACATTTGAATATGAACAGTAAAAATTTGAATATGAGTAATTATTTTACTTTTAAAACTTTTACTACTTCAATATTATAACCATTTATAAGTAATATACTTGATTCACAAATGGATTTACTTATATTTACACGAAAACTTATTCATATTCACATATCAAAATCATATAATATTGAGAAGTTACTTAACAGTTTTTTACTACTTCAACATTTTAATCATTTATAATGATTTTACTATGATTCATAATATAAATTATTTATATTCACACAACAATTTACTCAGATTCATATATCGATATCATATTGTATTTTAAATATACTCCGAAATATGAATATGATTAATTTAGTTAGAAAATTTTTAAAAATTCAATATTTTAATCATTTACAATAAATATACTATGATTGATAAGTTAACTCCATTCACATTCACACAAAAACTTATTCAAATTCACATAACAATATCATATGTCATTGTGTATGTCATCAGTGAACAAAATAACAGTTCAGATTCACATGTGAATCTCAACTAGCGGAAATTTCGAAGAAAAAATCATTTTTTGTATATCAATATGGATCTCTATTCGTAGACGATAAAAAGTTATAAATTTCTATATATTCAAATTTTTTTTCGATAAAAAATAAGCCCTAAAAATTAAAAAAAACGAAAAAAACGAAGTGTTTTTTTTTATAATCCGGTAGATGCAAGTCCACCGTAAAATGTATGATCGTGTGGATGAGATTAGTCTCTTAGTACCATGGTTTATATTAGTCATTGTTGAACTTTTGACTATATATATATATATATATATATATATATATATATATATATATATATATATATATATATATATATATATATATATATATATATATATATATATATATATATAGGAGGGTTCCATTGAGAATGGAAAAGACGTTGAGAATGCGAGAACAAATTTAGGCCGTTAGACGGGCCAGCGCTGACGCGTCGCTCTATGACGACGAGATGAGTTTAATTTTTCGTATATGATTTATTCATATATGAATGTGTGTATTCATATATATATATATATATATATATATATATATATATATATATATATATATATATATATATATATATATAAGGGAGCCGCGCGTTGCTGCGGTTAAGGAAGTCAACAAATTAAAACTACAGGGATCAAAACTGTAATAATATTAACCTGGAAAACAAAACTATAGGGACCAAAATTGTAATTAATAAAAATTAAAACTATAGGGATTAAAACTATAATTATACAAATTAAAACTACAGGTAAATTGTTACTCGCCAAGTACAGACAAAACCGGTCTATTATTTAGAGAATTTTATTATTAATGCCTTTATTAATATTAATTTTGAATGTGGCTAATACACTAGATTATTAAAAGTTTGTGCGCTTTATTTTTCTTCCACTAGTCATCAACACCCATAAACTTCTGCGACTTGATTTTTCATTTATATTTTAATTATCTTTTTGTGCTTTCCATTACACAACTTGGACTTACATATTCACATTTTAATCATTGTAATAGGAAAGATATTATTGAAAAAGGGACATGATATGGATTTTAATTGAAATTTATGACTATCATTATATAACTTTTGGTAATATTTATTTCAAAATACTGTAATAAATAAATTTTATAAAATTATGTGCTTTGTTTTTGTGGTATGTAAGGATTCACATGGTAATGACAACTACAAATACTTCTATTCGTTTGGTCCATGCGGTTTGAAAATATTGTTTGTATGGTCCTTTAGGCGTATAAAAAGATATTTTTACCATTTTTTGTTTTATTTTAGATCTTTTTGTATATATTTTTATTTTTTTATAAAAAAAAGCACAAATCAACTAAAAAATTAGGAAAAAACCCTGGCCCCAGCAGAAAAACTAGGGATGAGCATGGGTCGGTTTGGGTCGGTTTTAGACCCAAAACCGAACCCAAACCGATCAGTTCGGTTTCTCGTTTTTACAATCCATCGGTTTCGGTTTCTATTCGGTTTCGGTTTCGGTTTTTACATTCGGTTTTGGGTCGGTTTCGGTTTGAACCCATGGTTTCGTGGGTTTTGGGTTGAAACTCGTGGGGTCGGTTTGGAACCCATTTTCCAGCAACTCTGATAAACAATAACAACCAAGAACAATGATACAATCTAGAAATCAGAAATCGTAACACTGATAACTTAATCAGAAATCATAAACTAATAATATTCAAGTACTAATCTAGAAATCAGAAATTGATAATATTCAAGAACTCATAAGTCTCATATTGAGAAACTGTGAAAGAGAGTAAGAAATTAGAAACTGATACGCGACTTATAACCGAGAAAGTGATAAACAGTGGAGCCGATAGAAATCAGAAATTGATAATGTTCCAGAAAATGAAATTACATACCTGGTCGAGCTGTACAACCGACGGACTCAGTCGAGAAACAGTGGAGCGGAGCCTGAAAGTGGGTGCGATTGCGATTGATAACCGAGAAATGGACTGATGGAGTCGGCGATAAGTCGATAATAACAATGGAGGTGTGAGACTCGGCAATCCCGACTGCTTAAGTGCTTATTCCCTCTTGGCGTCTTCGATCAGTATGTAAATCCGATTTACATATTTAGGGTTGAATGAGGAAGGTGAGACAATGTCGGCATTGAGAAAGAGGAAAGAAACACGAATGCGATGCAACTTGTTTGACTCCTGAGTTTCAATTTTATTTTCAGAATAAATAATATATCAATAATTAATTAAACATTAAATATAATATGTATTTATTTTTTTCAGGGTCGGTTTCATGGTTATGGGTCGGTTCAGTTTCGCTGGGTCGGTTTTATCAACAAAAACTGAAACCGAAACCAACAGTTTCGGTTTTAAAAAATTCAAACCCGAACCACCGGTTTCTGTTTTGGTTTCGGTTTTTCGGTTTCGGTTTTGTCGGTTTTTGTCGGTTTCTCGGTTTCCGGGTTCGGTTTTGCTCATCCCTAAGAAAAACACCCACCATCTCTTTGTTTTTCTCTCATCTTTGAGTCACAAACCACCATTTATGCATCGCTAGATGATCTGCTTGTTGCCATTGTACCGATCCCATATGTTGTGGAAAGTCGGAGGGTTAGGCGCTAGAGTGCCATTTATGGGTGTTCATGATTTGAAGACCACATATATCATCGAGTGAATGTTGAGACCAATGTGGCTACTTTCAATATCGAAGCTTTGTTGGACCGTATTGAGCTTGCCGATGACGATGACATTGTCTTTTTTGTTCTTGGATGTATCGTTGTTAAGGCCGATATATTGAATGTAGTTGTTATCCAGGATTTCGAGTGTGGGTGCAATTAAGAAGGCTAACCCTTCTTCCGAAGTGTGGTTGTTTAGGAACATATTAATGCGGAAAAAGTGTTGAAGGAGGTGATGGTGGAGTTGTTCTTGAACCTTTGAAGGAACATGACCCTTTCATGTTGGGTCTAGAGCTCGGATATCGATGGGTTATCAGTGTTCATACTAACTCATATAGGCTTACCAAGACATAGTTTTTCATATTAACTAGGAGGTTGCTAGTGTCACACCCCGATCCTTGGCGGAATTGATCAAGGAGTGATATATTGTTCAAAGTCTCATGACAACTATGTTATAATATGATTAGATTCAATTAAGTACTAAGTAGGCAAACAAGATCCACAACATACAAATACAAATTCAAATACAAACAACATTTATTACATCAAATTTAAATAGTCTTGTGGGTTTCTAAGGTACACCCTACTTTTCATCAACTTTATTCTTCAAATCTGCATCATGGGTAAAAACAGGTCAACTACGAGAGTTGGTGAGTAATCTAGTTTTATTAAAGAAAATTGTGAGTTTGAATAATTTGAAATTTGTTTTCTTTTGAAGTTGGCAAGCAACTATTATTGAGATAACAGTTTATAAATCAAAAATTGATTAACAAATGATAAAAACAACAATAAGTCCTCACCCTATATGTACATTTACATGTATATATATAGGATGGAGCATCTAATCATCATACACACTCAACCACGTGCAATCAATCACCTTAGCGTCCCAAGGCGGGGTGGTCAACCCAATAGCGCTATTATTGTCCATAACGTACCTCAAGAATACGGGCATAGTCATGGAGATTAGACTAAAAATGATAATGCACTACAAGTACATGTAGCGTAAACAAGCAATAATTATACAAATAATGATTCAAGTATAAATGTCCCAACAATGTCTAAATGGTGAAATAATAATAAAATGAAGTTGGAACATATTAAAACCACATGATACACCCCAAAAGTATTGAAAATTATAAAATATGGGGTAGATTACTCACTTTAGTCCAAACGGAATACGCGTGTCGTACGAAAGACGGCTCGGGTCAAAATGACGTAGAACCTAATATAATTAATAGTTTTGGCTTAGGAATCGATAAACGGAAATATAGTATTAATAAAAATAATTAGACATATATTCTTATATTAGATGAATTAACAATAATCCAAATTTTGTTTTGAATATTAATGTATTCATATGTTAAATGAATTTTAAATTGAATTAATTACTTTGCTTAATTAATTTATATTTTCAATTTAGGCAAGATTTTAATAATTTCTTATTAAAATAATAACTAGTCAAATTATAAGTATTTACAGATTTTATATATTATAAACAATTATTTATATGAAATAATCATTAAAAATGCATTTTTACATGCTTAGATATTTAGGAAAATGGTTTTAAATACTAAACAGTAATGAAACATTCTGAAATTATCAGAAAATCCTTATTTCATAAAATAGTAATTACTGTAAAATTTTCATATTTTTATTAACTGCTTTAGTATTTATTTAGTATTTTAATAATTAAACCACAACAAATTTCGGGAAAAATAATAAATGATTCCCAAAACTTCTGGAAAATTAACCATAGTTTTCTAACATTATATTGAGCCTACTGTAAATAGTTTGGATATTTTGGACAATGGGAAGTATTTATTATGTTTTTCATTATTAACTAATCAATAAAATCATAAATAATAGTAAACTATTAAGGAAAATTCATTAAACTTTTTATCTATGATTAATATGTCATATATGATATTGTGACAAGGGTTTATAATTTTCGGACTTGTATAGCTATTTATTAACAATTTAACCCATTAAACAATCATTAAATTTGGAAAAATAATAAAACATTCTTACAAAAATCTGTAAATTTTTGCATGGGGTCTCTATAATGTTATTAAGGTGCGAAAAATATAAAATCGTGTTTTTGACATACATAACTATATTTTTCTATTTATTTATCTTCAACAAAATAAAATACAAAATAACCATAAAACTGTAATATAAATGCATGAAACTTCATAAATTATGTTTTCTCAGTTTATGGGTCATCCCATAATTTTCTCAGAATTTATTGAATACAAAAAGTATTTTATATGAATTATTGCCCTATTTTAGTGCAATAATTATAATAATTCGATAAAAATGAGTTAATTTCTGAAAATTTCCAGAACTTCTTATTTTATTAATGGGATTCTGAGAAAAATCAGGTTTATACATAAAATGAGTTTTAGATATTTTGGTGGATTTAATTTGTTTCATGTATGAATTTGAAACTTTTAACAACATACCTTGAGGAATGCTTCAAGAGGGATGAAGATTTGAGTATGAGGGATTGTTCTTGGCTGGAAAATGAAGCTTTCTTGGAGAAATTTCGAGATTGAGAGTGAGAGAAAGAATAGAGAGGGTTTGAGTGGTGATGAGAATAATGTGGTGAGAGGAAAAGGAAAGGAAAGATGATGGGAGGTGTGAGTGGGAGACCATGGGAATATCTTTTGACTTTTGGTGGTCTTCATAATTTTCCACTAGCACAAGCATCTTAAGAGTTTTATAAAATTTAATGTAGTGTTTATAAAAATAGAGTTTTATAAAGAAATAGGTTATTATTTGATTATAACAATCTACTTTGATTTGAAGTTTAATTATAGCATTCAAGTTTGATTCTTTTAATTTAATTAGAGAATTATACTTTTATTTGATTATAATATGGTATCATAATTTAATTTGATTATAGTTATAACATTATACAATGCTATATTGCTAATCACATCAATTTATAACGTAGTGTATGAGTTTTGATCCTATTAGCGTCAAGTAATCTCGATTAGGGTTTATTAGATTTCCAATTGGGTTGGGTTGACCCGAATCCATTTTAGGCAGATGTCACAGTCTCCCCTACTTTAGGAAATTTCGTCCCGAAATTTAATAAGAAAGTACCTTAAGAGAAAAGATGCGGGTATTTGGTACGCATATGATCCTCACGCTCCCATGTATACTCGGGTCCACGTGCTGTCTGCCACCTGACCTTGACTAGGGGAATGCGACTTCTTTTGAGTTGCTTTTCCTTCCGGTCGGCAATTTCCAAGGGTTTCTCGATAAATTGCATTGTCTCGTCAATTTGGATATCCTCGAGAGGAACATGAAGGTTCTCGTCTGCTAAACACTTTTTGGGGTTAGCTATATGAAATAGTGGGTGAACTTTCTGAAGCTCTGTTGGTAGATTCAACTCATAGGCTACTGGTCCGATCCTTTTCAGAATCTTAAACGGGCCTACGTAGCGTGGTGCCAATTTACCCTTGCGTCCAAATCGAACCACACCTTTCCATGGGGACACTTTTAACATGACCATGTCACCCACGATAAATTCAAGCGGTTTGCGTCGCTTGTCGGCATTACTCTTTTGTCTGCTACGAGCTGTGAGAAGGTTATTGCGAATCTGAGTGATTTTGTCGGTTGTTTCCTGGATAAGCTTAGGACCAACGATTGGAGAATCCACGGTTGCGCGAATTACGTGAGACTCCCCAATTTCATGCCAGCAAATAGGAGATCGGCATTTACGGCCATACAATGCCTCAAATGGTGGCATCCCGATGCTTGAATGATAACTGTTATTATAGGAGAATTCTACCAACGGTAATTGAGAGTCCTATTTTCCTCCGAAATCTAAGACACACGCCCTCAACATTTCTTCGAGTGTTTGAATTGTCCTTTCAGATTGACCATCGGTCTGAGGATGATAGGCGGTACTGTATGTATGTATATATGTATGTATTTATGTATGTATATGTATGTATGTATGTGTATGTATGTTTGTAATGTCATTTTATAGCTGATACGCATAAGAGGAATAAAATATGCAAGATACAGGTGGACCACGAGCTGTATATACGCCAGGTGAGTAGGTTCTAATCCATTATTATGATATTATTTAATTAAATGTTCTTTGAATTATTTCCACTTTCAGGAGATATAATTTTTTTTTATAAAGAGTCTTTTCGTTTTCGTTTTCCCTGTCCTTATCGGAGTTAAGCAGTGAATGTTGAAAAAATAGCACCTAGGGTAATCGAAAGGTTTTTAAAAGTCTTTTCGTTTTCCTCCGATGAATATAATCTCAGAAGATCTAGGGCCTTCATCTTTGGGCTTTGCTTATGAGCAATCTCAAAACTTACTTCCAGGTTGAATTCTAGTACTTTTATGTCAGTTTGGTTTTTATCATCTAACATTTGTTTTTTTTTTTTTTTTTTTTTTTTTTTTTTTTAAGATCCACTAATGGATAGTTTAACGGATTACAATCCATTCATGGACGAGCACTTAACGAACAGTGAGATTATCCCCATGAATCAAGGATTCATGGCTAGCATACAGAATGACAATCAACTACAGGTGATTCATAACGACAGTGTTGGAATGAATCCTGAGTTTGAGGGAGGTTTTCAATACCAGAATCACCTTCAGGTGATTCAAAGAAAGCTAGAGGGATTTCAAAACCCTGGGTTCATAGCTGAAAATCAACAGTTACTGCCGACATCAGATACTAATGTTATTGCACCAAAGTTTATCTTTGGTCAGGATCATGCTCAATTGATCCATAATGACAATAGCACAACCAGATTTGATTCTTTGAGTCCAAGAACCACAGTAGTTGGCAGTGGAAGTGGTTCTAGACAGCCATTAAGTAAGGAAGCAATAACTCAGCACTTTAACAAGCCTCTTTTGGAAGCTGCAAAGGAACTCAACGTTGGATCAACCCAGTTGAAGAATCGTTGTAGGGAGTTAGGCATACCAAAATGGCCTCGAAGACAGCTTAAGAGTCTAGAAACTCTTATTAACAATACTCAGGTTAAAAATTGAATTTTTTTTTTTTTTTTTTTTTTCAAAAATTTTAGTACCATGAGATTGTATTGACTGAAGGTATTTATGTAACAGGAATTGAATAATATTGCTAATGAAGCAGACGTAATACTTGGTATAGAAAATGAGAAAAAAGCAATATTCGAGGGTTCCAGTTCGAAGATGACTGATACCACAAAGAAATTTAGGCAAGCTGTCTTTAGAGATGTTTACAGGAAACGAAAGGCCGAGGAGATGGAGGAAACTTCATCAGGGACCCATGCACAGCAGCAATCTTTGCCATCCGGTTCTGCTATAGATGTTGATTTACTTGGGCATGTAAATGATGAAGGCTCACATCCTATAATAGAAAGTATGGTTATTCCTATTCTTCAGGAAGGTCCAAGTCAAATACCTTTTGATGAAGATTGGAGTTTCTTAGATCAGGAAGATATGAATCTTGATTTACTTGAGAATGTAAATGATGAAATTTCACATCCTATGATAGAAGGTATGACCATTCCTATTCTTCAGGAAGGTCCAAGTCAAGTACCTTCTAATTCTGATATGAGTGGTTTTAACCCTAACTTTCTCAAGATCATAAGTGAAGAGAAAACAGAAGACTTAACAGGTGATATAGCCTGCTTTCAGCGTTCAGATTGAATTCCAACATTAGTCTAATGAAACCGTTGGTACCGTTCCTGTTTCCGTTTATGCCATTAATGCTAATGTTTGTCATGGCGGCTGCCACAACGACATGAAATATAACGGTGTCCACCAGTGGAGTCATCGGTCGATCTGTTGATGGTGTGATGGTATGTTGGTTACTTTGACAAGGTGGCATTCTTGTGCTATTGAGATTAAAGATGGAATGATTGTAGGTTTTCGATAATAGTTATTGGTCAGATATTATCGACTGTGTAAGGGTAGGGGTATAACATGTACATAAAATGTCTAGATGTATGGTTCTATAGTATTATAAAATACTCCTATAGTATTTTAGATTTGTATTCTGTTTTAGAGTTTATTTGTATATGGTTATTGATAAGTTTTTTTAGACTTGTTGTTCACTACAATTATTCCTAAACACATGTTAGTCATACCTTGGACCAATAGAGTTGATCAGGCTCTATTTATCCTAGATATGATTACATAACTATCTAGGCCTACTCGTAGTGTTCAACTCATCTTATTACTCTTGTATTGTTTTGGTTATGACACTGTTCTAGTATGTATGTACTTGTACTTATACTTTATAAAAATATCATTGTATTGGGCACCTTCTAGGCTTTCCATGGGTATTAAATGTGAATCATGTAGCATTTGCGTGGGCCCCCATAATACTAAGTTTTCACATGTTTTCCCACTTCTAGGACCATTAGGGAACTTAATAGTCCAATGAGTTGGCCATTTTAGAGTGTATCCTTTCGGATACGTTTGATAAGGTCGGGTATTTTGATGGCTCAAAAGTAATGTGAATGACGCGCTTTGGCCTATAGGTTTGGGAACTCTCGCCTTTGGTCCCCAGGTAAGCAAACTGGTCCCTCGGTTGATTGGGATGTATACGAATGCTTACCTAGTCAGGACTTTCGGGCTACCGGCACCTCCCCCTTCCAGTTACTACGCGTCCATTACTATGATCCTACCCAACTAGAGTGGATGACTTGGAATTTCCTATGAGTTCTAAGGATTATATACGTATAAATTTTTTTTTTTTTTTTTTTTTTGAAACCACTTGAGTATGTGTGTGATTTTCAGAGAAAGAAGAGAAAATTTACAAGTGTATGCACACATATAAGTGTCATGAGTAATACGTAAGCACATAAGGGAGCAATTAGCACACAAAGGTATTCCTAGAATATTCTAAGTGCGAATTGCATGCAGTTGTGTGTGCATTTTATAAACTAGCATACGAGAGGACCCTAGAGGCTATAGACTAGGTCAAGGCAATTAACCTAATTCCCTATAGTCAAGGGCTCTGATACCAATCTGTCACACCCCGATCCTTGGCGGAATTGATCAAGGAGTGATATATTGTTCAAAGTCTCATGACAACTATGTTATAATATGATTAGATTCAATTAAGTACTAAGTAGGCAAACAAGATCCACAACATACAAATACAAATTCAAATACAAACAACATTTATTACATCAAATTTAAATAGTCTTGTGGGTTTCTAAGGTACACCCTACTTTTCATCAACTTTATTCTTCAAATCTGCATCATGGGTAAAAACAGGTCAACTACGAGAGTTGGTGAGTAATCTAGTTTTATTAAAGAAAATTGTGAGTTTGAATAATTTGAAATTTGTTTTCTTTTGAAGTTGGCAAGCAACTATTATTGAGATAACAGTTTATAAATCAAAAATTGATTAACAAATGATAAAAACAACAATAAGTCCTCACCCTATATGTACATTTACATGTATATATATAGGATGGAGCATCTAATCATCATACACACTCAACCACGTGCAATCAATCACCTTAGCGTCCCAAGGCGGGGTGGTCAACCCAATAGCGCTATTATTGTCCATAACGTACCTCAAGAATACGGGCATAGTCATGGAGATTAGACTAAAAATGATAATGCACTACAAGTACATGTAGCGTAAACAAGCAATAATTATACAAATAATGATTCAAGTATAAATGTCCCAACAATGTCTAAATGGTGAAATAATAATAAAATGAAGTTGGAACATATTAAAACCACATGATACACCCCAAAAGTATTGAAAATTATAAAATATGGGGTAGATTACTCACTTTAGTCCAAACGGAATACGCGTGTCGTACGAAAGACGGCTCGGGTCAAAATGACGTAGAACCTAATATAATTAATAGTTTTGGCTTAGGAATCGATAAACGGAAATATAGTATTAATAAAAATAATTAGACATATATTCTTATATTAGATGAATTAACAATAATCCAAATTTTGTTTTGAATATTAATGTATTCATATGTTAAATGAATTTTAAATTGAATTAATTACTTTGCTTAATTAATTTATATTTTCAATTTAGGCAAGATTTTAATAATTTCTTATTAAAATAATAACTAGTCAAATTATAAGTATTTACAGATTTTATATATTATAAACAATTATTTATATGAAATAATCATTAAAAATGCATTTTTACATGCTTAGATATTTAGGAAAATGGTTTTAAATACTAAACAGTAATGAAACATTCTGAAATTATCAGAAAATCCTTATTTCATAAAATAGTAATTACTGTAAAATTTTCATATTTTTATTAACTGCTTTAGTATTTATTTAGTATTTTAATAATTAAACCACAACAAATTTCGGGAAAAATAATAAATGATTCCCAAAACTTCTGGAAAATTAACCATAGTTTTCTAACATTATATTGAGCCTACTGTAAATAGTTTGGATATTTTGGACAATGGGAAGTATTTATTATGTTTTTAATTATTAACTAATCAATAAAATCATAAATAATAGTAAACTATTAAGGAAAATTCATTAAACTTTTTATCTATGATTAATATGTCATATATGATATTGTGACAAGGGTTTATAATTTTCGGACTTGTATAGCTATTTATTAACAATTTAACCCATTAAACAATCATTAAATTTGGAAAAATAATAAAACATTCTTACAAAAATCTGTAAATTTTTGCATGGGGTCTTTATAATGTTATTAAGGTGCGAAAAATATAAAATCGTGTTTTTGACATACATAACTATATTTTTCTATTTATTTATCTTCAACAAAATAAAATACAAAATAACCATAAAACTGTAATATAAATGCATGAAACTTCATAAATTATGTTTTCTCAGTTTATGGGTCATCCCATAATTTTCTCAGAATTTATTGAATACAAAAAGTATTTTATATGAATTATTGCCCTATTTTAGTGCAATAATTATAATAATTCGATAAAAATGAGTTAATTTCTGAAAATTTCCAGAACTTCTTATTTTATTAATGGGATTCTGAGAAAAATCAGGTTTATACATAAAATGAGTTTTAGATATTTTGGTGGATTTAATTTGTTTCATGTATGAATTTGAAACTTTTAACAACATACCTTGAGGAATGCTTCAAGAGGGATGAAGATTTGAGTATGAGGGATTGTTCTTGGCTGGAAAATGAAGCTTTCTTGGAGAAATTTCGAGATTGAGAGTGAGAGAAAGAATAGAGAGGGTTTGAGTGGTGATGAGAATAATGTGGTGAGAGGAAAAGGAAAGGAAAGATGATGGGAGGTGTGAGTGGGAGACCATGGGAATATCTTTTGACTTTTGGTGGTCTTCATAATTTTCCACTAGCACAAGCATCTTAAGAGTTTTATAAAATTTAATGTAGTGTTTATAAAAATAGAGTTTTATAAAGAAATAGGTTATTATTTGATTATAACAATCTACTTTGATTTGAAGTTTAATTATAGCATTCAAGTTTGATTCTTTTAATTTAATTAGAGAATTATACTTTTATTTGATTATAATATGGTATCATAATTTAATTTGATTATAGTTATAACATTATACAATGCTATATTGCTAATCACATCAATTTATAACGTAGTGTATGAGTTTTGATCCTATTAGCGTCAAGTAATCTCGATTAGGGTTTATTAGATTTCCAATTGGGTTGGGTTGACCCGAATCCATTTTAGGCAGATGTCACAGCTAGTTCCTTCAAGGAATTGTTCATTTTTGGTTTTCAATATGATGTTTGATGTATCTAAGTAGTCTGGTTGTTGTTTTAGATTTGAAAGTGATATAGGTGTTTGATCTAAAAACTGTAGGTTTTAGGTTTGTGTTGATTTTTGTTTTAAGCAACGATTTCCATAAAAAATTTGGGTTTAAGCATAAATTAAGCTTTTTGATGATTTTCTCTTATCGAAATAAGAAATTCGGGACAACGGTAATGGTGGTGGTGGCAGATGGTAGTGTTGGTGGAATATGGTGGGTGGGCTTTAATGTATTTACTATTTAGTGAGTAATTTTCTAACATATAAAATATTAATTTAAATAGAAAAGGAAATAAAAATTAAAAAAATCTGACAAAATGGTACTTTTAGATCAATCTTGCAAACAATAAAACTTCAAGTACCAACCGCATAAGAAATTGAAACCACAAGGTCCAAACACTTAGGCTGTGGGGTATGCCGCACGCGACCCCCCATGCGTCCTCCACCTCAGCGACGAAGACGCGGCAAACACCGCGCCCCCCGCGTCCTCCACCTTTTGCGTCCCCACGTAGTCGTCCGGTGAACGTTTGAAGACGGGCCAAATTCAAAAATCTAGCCGTTTGGAGCCGTTGGAAATTAAAAAAAAAAATTTAATTTTTTTTACATATTATAAATACATACCACACACATCTTATATTTTACACACATACAAACACAAATTTCCCTCTCAATTTTACTAACATTTCAAGATGGAGAACGATCCGAACACCCCTCCATCAAATCGGAACACGCCCCGCGGCGAATTCAACTACAACTTTTCCACGAATTGCACATTTACGAGTATGCTTACGGGTTCGTCGCAACAACCGCAATACCCGTATCCATATCCACCACCGAACCAATATCAATACCCGCCACAACCTTACCCGTACGCACCCTTCCAACAACCGTTTCTATCACAATCGCCACCGCTTCCATCACCACCGCCACAAGCATCACCCGAAGAGGTCGTGATGGAAACACAAGCCCCCGCGTCTTCCTCCAAAAAGAAAAAGAAAAATAATAGACAAAAGAACAAAACGCGAAACGCGCAAGAGGCGAAGGTTCCGTGGACGACCGACGAAGGGGTTCAAGTGGTTCGATCGTGGCTCGCTATTTCGATGGATTCGCAAAAAGGAAATAGCCAAAGTTCCATATCGTTGTGGGAACACATTTTAGACCACTACCACGCGGCGATGGGTCGTGGGGTGTACCGAAACAACGACGATATTAACGGGAAGTGGCGGAAACTTCGTATCGAGTGCACCAAGTTCAACGGCATTTACAACAACATGGTGAACATGCGACGAAGTGGCGAAAACGAATTCGGGATTTTCACAACGGCTATGGAACAATATGGGCGAGTTGTCGGGAAACCGTTTAAGCATATGCGATGTTGGGAGTTGATGCGTACCGGTCCTAAATGGCAACTAACTCCCGATTCGCCTCACTCGAGCACGGGTTCCAAACGTGGGAGGACACCGGATGACGATATTTCGGATGCTCGAGACCCGATCGACCTCGACGACGACACCGAACCACAAACCGAGATGCCTCCGCCTCGACGCCCCATCGGCCGCGACCGAGCGAAAAGAGCAAGCCGAGATGCCTCCGGCTCGTCTTCGAAAGATGATGTCGAGGAAAAGGTCGACCGACTCGTTGAACAATTCTACCGCCACAACGAAATTGCGGAATCGCGGTTGGATTACGTGTTGTTTAGCCGATCCGGGACCGAAGAGGACCTCGAGGCGATCCGATTGATGACGGAACAACGACGCAAGAAATATTTTAATAAGTAGTTTTTTTAAAAAAATTTAGGAGTTGTCGTTTTTATGTTTTTTTTTCGTGCAATGTCGTTTTTATTTTTATTGTTATGAAATGTCTTTTATTTAATTTTAAATGTTTGGTTTTAATTAATTTTTAATGTTTGGTTTTAATTAAAAAAACGTAAAATATAAATATGACGTGGAAATTAAAATGGTAGTCATGGGAGTCTAGCACACCCCTAGTGGGTGTCTTGGAAGTGTTTGTGACGTGGCAATGACATGGCGGTTATCATGAGTTGTCATGAGTGTCTTGCACACCCTTCAGCATTAAGTTATTATTCATATATTGACAAAACTGTCTTTTAAGTTTTAACATTGCAATTAAACTTTATTAATACAAGGGTATTGGAATTTTGAACACGGCTTGAGTTACCTAAAATGTACACAAATTTAACGAAATAATAATTATACGTCGGGATTACATAACAGGTAAAATTTTCGATAGTTGTCCTTAACATGTGAGTTTTTGAGCCACAGGAACCAATGACGTAATTTTGTCATTAAATTATTATTCATATATTGACAAAATTGTCGTTTAACATTGCAATTAAACTTTATTAATATAAGGGTATTGAAATTTTGAACACGGGTTGAGTTACCTAAAATGTATATAAATTTAACGAAATCATCATTATATGATGGGATTACATAGCAGGTAAAATTTTAGGAATGATAGTTTATCATTAACCTTTTTATAAGGACAATGCTTAAAAAGGTAGCATTTCATCAAAGAATTAAAGAAACTAACGAGAATGATAGCCACCTTTTTTTGTAAACAAATTGAGACAATGCAAGGTTTTGAACATTTAGAACAAACTTTTCAAGAAATGACCATCCATGAGAATAAATTATTGCGTTTTTATTAATAAAATGCATATTGCTAAAAAAAATGGTATTTTGATATATGTACTTTTCCTAAAAAGTTGACCTCGATATATCAAGGTATTTCAACTTTGTGCACGTGGTTTAATTCTATACAAGGGATTAAAGTATCAAATGTCAACACGGTAAGCTGTTTTGACGTTAATTAAGACTGACTTAGTCGTGTTATTCGTGGCTAAATGTCGCAGTTGAAAATGGGTAAAAACTAAAAAGATTAAAAGATTTTGAATTTAATAGAATATGACATTGAAACGGACTTGTCATTAAAACGGACTCAACGAAAAAAGAAAAGCTCCAAACTTTTATCTCTTGAAAAGAAATATGAAAATTAAGGTGTTGTTAAAAAAGTGAATGTCATCAATGGCGGAAAGCAATGCGTGTAAGGGAGAAGTATGAATCAACATGTTCTTATGAATGTGTTTTGAATAAGTTTAGTTAGTTAGATCAAATAAAAAAAAAACGTTGATCATACTAGTCAAAAGGCAGAATTTAGTAGGAAGATTCAAAAAACTGCACCGAAGCCTACATTCAAACGTTTATTCACAAGGAGTGATTTTGACTTATAAACTAACTAGGGTTTGTATTCCCGAGTGTTGTAGCAGAAACCCTCTAAAAAATTAAAATGGGGTAATAGTTTTGAAATGGAAAGATAAAAAATTTTATGTATGTACAATTCAAAAATAAAATTTGTAACAACAAAAAAACATTGAAAAACGGATAAAAAAACATTTAAAAATGATTTTTTTAAATATATGCATAAAAACAAAGACGTTAAAAAATCATAAAAGTTTTTGTACGCAAGAAAAATAATATTGTAAAACTGTTTTCGTAAAAAATTATAATAAAATATGTAAAATTTGTAATAAAAAAATTGTTTGGGCGATTTCATAAAAAAGTTATAATTTTTTTAACGAAACTTGTACAAAAACATAAAAAGGAAAGTAAGTTTAAAAGAATACAGTGGTGAATCTAGAACCGTAAATCACGTGGTTCCCTATTTATGTAAACCGAAAAAAATGAAAGGATAAGAAATACTAGTAGTGGGTTGGGTTATATGTCTTAAATATTTAAACCTAACTTCAATAATTTTATTAAAGCTCTTACAAAATTCTATGCGTGCCATGTATCATGTATTCACCTTCAACGAGTATTTTTTAATTTTTTTTATTATCTTTGTTTTATTTTGAATAGGTTGGATTATTTAGATTCTAAATGGATTGACATAATGGACTATTTTAAGTGGACTGTTATATTTATGGGTTAAACATTCCATGTATTTCTTTCTCAATTAAAGGTTGGTCACAAAAAATTTAAAATGTAGTTCCCGAAATTTTCTATATAAAATCACTTTTAAATTTTAAAAAATAGGTGGGTCCTAGGACCACCTTCCTTCTACATAAATTCGCCCCTGAAAGAATACATTATAAGATAAAGTTGTAGAGAATTGTAAGAATTATTAAGTTTTACAAAATTGTTGGAGGTACGATGTTTTCTGCTGAATATTGTAACTTATTTGGAAGTGATGAGCCACTCAACATTCCCATCGCATAAACATGCTTAATTGCCTTGTCGAAACCACGTCCTCCTTCCTCTCAACATTCTAAATCAAAGAAGATAGAATCATCCTCTGGTTCCACCGTTAAACCACATCAACATTAACAACAATAGGATCCAAGTCCCGATATTGTTTACTTGAAGAAAGTAAAGAGAATATTGACCAGGTTCCATTAAAGTTATCAGAAGCCAAGTCAACTGAACCAAAATTCATCACAACTGATGATCTTCAGCCAGCCTTGATTTTTCAATTTGATGTTGAGGTACAGAGAGCATCTAAAGTGAAGGAGATGGAGAAAAAGATTTCTGCTAAATTTGAAAGCCTAAAATAAGTCATTGCCAACCAAACCAGGAAGGTTAATGATTATTTTGATGCCGTCATGACTACTCTCGGTATGCTCCACGGTGAAGGGATTGGGTGGTACCTCGAGAAGATTAAATAGCATCATATCAACAGGTTTGTGTTGACAGAGAATCAGAGATAAATCAAAGCTCGCTAGAGACATGGCCAAAATTCTTGAGCTCCCAATCAAAATAGTTAACAACATGACTAACTCAATCACGACTATGCGAGACTTCTTAAAGAACTCATCTCTAGATCTTGGTTATGAATCAATGTCAAACCCTATGAAAGAGACATTCCTTAAGGTTTATGAGAAGTTTGATTATCTACTGAAGGAGAAGAAGTTTTCGAATGAAGTTAGGGCCTGTTCTATAAAAGGGGGAGAAAAGAAAGAAAAGTTTGAACTATCGTCCAACTCATTATCTAAATTCGAAGAAGAAGTCAATGAAGAAGAAGAAAAAAAGAGGATGGGGTGAGAAAACTTCTCCCATCAGTGATTAGTCGTTGTTCATTATACCTCCAAACTCATCCTCAAAAGATGCACCCATAAAAGAAAAAAACAAGAAGAAGATTGTTGAAGATGAACCAATCAAGTCTCCATATAGTAGTTTTGGCTTGGAAAAGGAAGATCATTGAATATAAGAATAAGCAAGAAGATGATCTACTTTATGCTTTGCTGCTCCACGAATAAGAAAATGAACAAATGAATGCCAAAACCTTTATTCTCAAACAACAAACTAATAAAGAAGCTCCACAGAAGAATGTTATGCCTACCAATGCATGGACGGTTGTAGTTGTCACTCTCTCGGATAGGGACTATTATCTGGATGATATGTATGATCCACTAGTGGCAGTTGGTGACGAGTGAGACTCTCCCAATACATTAAATTTCCCATTGGTCCTGGTCTCTGCACTACTCGAACCAACCAACTTATCCCATGTTAATTTGGCTTACGTTGAAAGACAGCATCAAGGGAATCTTTCATCAAACATCAACATGCTTTTCATCGTCTTTAATCGAAGAGCAGACACCATAGTTAAAGGGTTCAAACTTAAGAAGATTTAAGGGGCTATCTACGATAATTATGATATTTTCAAACCTACAACATACTCTACCATAACTCAAGCAGATTCCCCAATAACCAACCTTGTTGATTTGTTGGACATTGTAAAAGAGTTCCACAATGAAATCCAGATAAAACTTTATGTAGCCCTGGCTTTAAAACCATTCTAGAGATACCTCCCTAAAGCTATTGGTGGACTTTGTAAGGATAGATATAGAACTTGATCATTTATTCCCTACACAAGTCAGAGTTTAAATAGGCACAAGCTTGGAAGGGATATAGGTAGCGAATTTAGGATCACTTATGATCAGGAGATTGATATCATCTATAATTTGGTAGAGGAAGATTGAAGGGTGTATAGCTATAAAGAATGATGTCATGGCTCAAATCGGGTTGACTTACAGGGCGAGGAGGTTCTTCAAGGAAGTCTTTCACTTTATTCAATGTTTAGGACTTTGAAGACTTTATTATGGTTATTTAGGGTGAAATTGTTGGACCTTGAAGTGACCATCTGCAAGGTAGAGACTTTTCATGAGGAGAAGACTCTTTTGTAGATGAAGTATGAAGGTTTCGTCTGAAGCATCAAGTCATCCGAAGCAAGTCATTCATCCAAGGATTCTACCTATCAAAAGCATTTATGTTTGTATGATGTGTAATAGAGGGTACAAGTATAGGAAAGTAAAAGTTGGATGGGTATTAGGGAGCATATCCCTGGATATCCTCTTATAGTGTACTTGATGTAAGATTTTATTAGAACGAGGTCTCCAGCTGCCCTTATAAATAGCCAACTTTTTAACTTGTATCCAAGTGTGAACTATAAGTTCCTTACAAGATTATCAATAGTATTAACAACTTTTTTGAATCTTTGTTCATATTGTTCTTACTCTACATAGTTTTGTCCTTACATCTATCACAATACCTATCTTTTAAATTCAGTTCTTTATATTTAGCACTTATTCTAGTCATTTGAATACTTTTGGTAGTGTACACAAAAAACCCTAATGTGCCAACATTTGTCCGCCTCCTTTAACATACAAATTTGTAGTGTTTTTTTGGTGTTTTTGATCATAGAGTAAAGACAAATGATGAACAAGATTATGTCTTGCATTGATTGTTGGTAGCTAACATGATTTTAGACCTTCTTGTATAGATGTCAATAGTGGTAGTTAATCGCGATTATCATATCCTACATAATAGGATCCCTACATCACATGGTATGCTATGATCAAAACAAGTGAAGTTAGTGCTTCCTAAAGGTCCATATAATGAAATAGATAATCCATACACAAAGATCATGCTTTTTGTATATAATTATCAATATAAAGGCCTTACACTTCACAACATTAGCCATTTTTCATTTGATAAATAATGGCAGTGTTTGTCAATTGGAATGGTAAGTACTTGTATTTTAGCTACAAATTAACATAATAGGTATGGCTATCTTCATCAATATGATTGTGCTATATATTATCATATTTAAAATCCATGTTTAGTTGTTTATAATTCTATATATCTATAGTTGGTCATGTTACAGGACTAAATGTGAATAAAGAGTAATGTGAAGGCTAGCTAATATTCATGTCGATGAATATAAATCTTGTTGTCCTACAAATTCATATATATATATATATATATATATATATATATATATATATATATATATATATATATATATATATATATATATATATATATATATATATATATATACCAACTAGATAAAATAAATAAATAATTGGTTATTTATTTTATATTAAGCAAAAAAAATTAAATCAAAGAGTTTATTCAGAGACCAATTAAAAATATTTTAGGCTACTTAATTAATGGCTTGAAAGGCATTCCATAAACCCCAACCGTTAATTCAAGTTTATAGAGAGGCTACGTAGAATTATTGATAAGTATACATAGGAAACAGGTGGAGGGGAAAGGCTTTGCGCCATAGGTAATTGTCAACCGCCCTGGGTTGCAAGGTTGAGTACCCTCAAGGTGTTAAAATTGTCGTTTAAAAAAAAAAAAACATAGGAAACCCCAATTTGCCTCCCAATTCCTTCCTCCTTAAACCAACAAATTATTAGGTGTTGTTGATTGTCAACTTAAGCTTAAAAAGAACAAAATGATGGCTTGTTTTGATTTTTTGTGTCTAGAAGCATTCCAGATCTGATTTGTGGATACTGATAGTGATAATCGATGGTGATTACCATTTTGCTACACCAAATGATTCCTACATTGCAATATGTGATCCTCAAACATCCTATATTTTTTTTTGTTTTAATTGTTGTTTCTCTAAAGATCCATTTATTGAGGTTGTTAAAAAAAAATTCTGCAACATTTTTTATTGTTTATTTGTTATAGAATCGATTAAACTCTAATATGCAGCAACACTTATATTACAACAACCAACCATGTAGAAACATAAAACATTTGTTGTAGACTTTTATAAATTAGAATAGGCAGGATACACCAGCTTATGTTAGGTTTTTAGAGTGTTACTTGTTTAGATCCTGTATCTTCAACGTCAGTGAGTTCGATATCACTAAGCAAAACATGTCTTTATATCGTTGATTTTGAGTTAACAACTTTCGTGATTCCATTTAAATAGTTATACGTAGTCATATTTCTGTAATTCTCTTTTTATCCAACTTTGCAACTTCTCTTTAGATCAATATATGAATCATTAAAGTCTTAGTCTTGTGTTTTACTATTCTTGATAATTCAATCTTATTTCTACATCGTTCTCATTAATATATTTGAGAATATCAACTTTCACAAATAAGTGGGTAATTATATTTTTTCTCCATTTTGGGTAGACACTTGGAGTAGTGATACTCTGTCACGTTCTTTATTCAAAAACATAATGTATTGGAACAAGTTAAGAGGTGTCTTGTGAACTCGTACTCTAATCAAGGTCGTTGGGTTTGTAATTAGAGGTATCAAGAGGGAGGGGGGAGGGGGGGGGGGGGGGGGGGGGTGTTAAGGATTTGCATTAAGCGAACTTGACTACCTCCTTACCTGAGTTTGTTTTTCCCAAACATCTTGAGAGGTAGATTTTAAATTTGGAAAAAAGAGTTGGCTAAAACAAGATCAGTTCTAGACCATTTTTTATGAATGTTCGAACCTACATTATCACACTAAAACTGGTTATTTCAAAAACTATTTTTTCCAGTTTGACAAGAACTAAACAAGTTAGAATAACAAATAATACATTTACAAAAACTGAAGAAGTTAGAATAACAAATAATGCATGTAAAGTGAAAATGAATTTTGAAGAACTTAAAGTGGAGTAACAAATTTTGCTGGATTTTCTCCAAATTTTCCCAAATACTATTTCACTAACATTGTTTAACGAAATTCACATGGTTGATCAGAAATAAGTCAATAAGCAAATATATCGTCTTGTTATGAGGTAAGATATTTTTTTGATCATTTTAGATTGTCTATGATGCGAAAACAACATTCTTCTAATTTCATGTGCTATTCTTAGAAACATGTTTTTCAAATCGGTAATAACCTGTCAAATCGGACCAAATCGGTTTGAATTTGAAAAAATAAGTTTACATAACAACCGGATCGGATTCAGTTGCCTTCATTATGCTTCAAATACAATTTCAAAGCCATTTCCATTACTATTGAAAACGGGTCATATTCACAAATGATTATATTGTTGGAGGTTAACCAAAGCCCATTAAACATTTGAAACCATCAATGTAATCCCATTAGATAATATATACATAGACCAGCCATAATGGGTTAATTCAATGAAAACGGCCCACCAAAGCCCATTCGTCCTATCAAATTGCTCAAGTTCCAATAGACGGAGGATCTAAAAATTACAAATATTAGAAGAAAGAGTTATGCATATAATCATATCACGTTGCTCATGCTCAAATAGATAGTAGATTTAAGAAGGAACCCTTGGGCCTTAAGGGTAGGGGTGCACAAATATCGGATTTTACACTCTTCGGTTTTTTAACAATTCAAAATAGATTATTAAATAAGAAATAAAACCCGATTTTGGATAAACCGTATAGGATTGTAACCGGTTTTACGGCTAAAATGGTTGATCCTGTCCTATGTTACAAGTTTCATATAAGGTTAAAACCGGATTTTAAAATTATCAGATTCATAAACTATATTTCGTAAATTTCATGAAACTTTGTCGAATTTCGTTACAGTTATAGTGTTGAAATTTAGTGAAAATTTCATGGCTAACCATAAAAACCATATTGAATTTAATGAAACCTTCATGGTTAAACGATAATTTAGTTGTTTTCTATGATATAATGTGTTTTTCGGTCATTTATTATCGTTTAAAGTTTAAAACGATCATTTCTACTATTAATTGAAATTGGTGATTTTCGATCATCTAATATCATTTGAGTGGTTAAAAATTTACTTAGGATACCTCAAAATTGTTGTGTGAACCACTAAAAACTGGTAAAAAAAACCGCATTTTCCTATTTACGAAAATCCAGAAAAATAAGGTTTATAAAATTTTCTAACAAACCTGGTTTCTAATCTTTGGTATATTCAATCCCCTATCTTTCGGATATATAATAATTTTAATCTTATTTATATCTGATCAGTGGGGTGGGGTGGGGTGGTGTTGGGTAGGGGATATAGGTTTGGATGGAGGAGGAGGGGGGGGGGGGGGGTGTGGAGTGAGTGGGGGTAGGGTGGATGGGGTGAAGATGGTGTGGGTAGACGGGATTTTCAATTTTAAATATATACAAACTTAAACATTGATCTTGACAACCTTGTCTTGCATAGAACCATTAAAAGTGCAAATGCAAATTCTTATTAATATGTAAACCATGGAATCTATTCGTTCAAATATACATAAGGTAGATCGCCATTCATATGTTTTAAAGCTTAGAACACAAACATGTATGAAGTACGCTAGATAAAATTGGTAACAAAAGATCTCAAATATAACTAAATTTAACATTAAATCCCTTATCTGGATAATTAAAAATTTTCAATAAGTTAAACAAAACATATTTACGATGTTAAAATTTCGTCTCAAATCATTAGTTAGTGATGATAAAAAACAATACCTGCCCTAACTTAGTCGTTACATAATAAACTTGTTTTCCATTCGTTTCATACAAATCATTTATCACATGAAACATATATTTACATTACAAACACATTTCACATGAAAACATCTCCTTAGGTTCGATCACATGTATCTCGGTTTCTATAAAGATATTATATGAATTTTACACGGACAGAAAATAATTAATACAGTTTTCTACGGTTTCTTACAATAAAATATGTTGCATATTGATTGGTCTCTTCTCCTATAAATGATGATATATATTTTTATGGTATTGGTCCGCCGATTAAATGAAATGTTCGATATAGAAGAAGAACGATTTGATCAAATTTACTTTTCAACTATGACACCAAATTACTGTTGCCGGCTTTGTTGTTTGGTGGCATTTTCAGTGATACAATATTTGTACTAAAACAAATTTGTCTAACTCACAAATGATTCTTGCAGGCAATTGTTGCACACCATCGTGACATGCTGGAAAAATACTATATAGAGCAGTATAATATAGAAGTTTTAGTTTAAATAGTAGTTAAATGAATTAATGTTCTGCATATTCAAATATGATTTAAATATAACTAGTGGGAGACCGTGCTCCGCACGTTTTTTTTTTGTTACCGGGTCCTACTCTGTTGCACAAGCAATCGATTAATTTGTATGCGATGTAAATAATTTAATGAATAATGTGAAGACTATTATTGATTATGGAGAATTAGTTTTGTTTTGTTGAATTAAGATTGTAATAATTTGTCTATTATGATGCATATATGTGAAAAAAACCGATACTTACAACTTTTAAAGGAAAAAGATAGCACATACGTGTATGACATGTTATTGTAAACCCGTGTGGGTGCATTGAACATTATGTAGTCCATTATGCCCTTTGCACATGTTCCTGATCCACCGCCAATTTCATAAATCTGGATGCATTACATTGTTATCTTGTTAAAGAAGACAGAACAAAGCAATTTGATATATAAATTAATAGAATCAATGTACGGACCTTTAGTGGAAAGGAAAGATTTGTTGTTCGGAAAATTGCTTCTGCTATCCCATGGGCATACCAAGGCTATCGGTTTATATTGGCACCGTCTCTTAGTTTTTGGCCATCACTGTCAGTTTCAGAAGCACGTTCACTGAAAAATTTTATACTTTATAATTAAAGATTTTGTATTTTTACATAACAAAATGTCTATATTGGGAAAATTATTTATACCTTCCAGCATGATTTACAAGTGCAAGTTTACCACGAATAACTTCACTACGATATTTCTTTTTCTGTTTTGTAAGCACGGTTTTAAAAGATTTTAAACAGAATTAAACTCGTTTCACTGTAGATGAAGGCCGATCATGGAGGTTTGATGAGGCCCTGTGGTTTTTTTCGATTTCCAAATCCTCTAACGATGTTCAGAGATAAACCAAAGTATGTTGCTATTTAGGCAACATTCTTTCAAAGTATGTTGCCCAAGTAACAATGTACTTTTAATGCAATGACATGGGACTAATTCTAGAGTATTAGTTAGAAACACACACACACACAAAACAAAAAAAATAGTTTTTAAAAAAATGGTTTGTTTTACCCCTGGAACCCACTAACCAACGTACAAAGTAGAATGATATTTTCTGCATATATATACACACAAACCACACCAGACAAAACACACACACACACACCAGACACACATTTACACATACATGCCACACATATACAACAGACATACAAAAAAAAAAGAAATATATATATATATATATATATATATATATATATATATATATATATATATATATATATATATATATATATATATATATATATATATATATATATATATATATATATAACAGACACGGAACACAAACAGAATAGCATGTACTTTACAATTACGGTCATAAAATTATGAATAACTTTTTTAGTAAAACAGGGACCAAATTTGAAAGAACTTTTATAAATTATTTTATTTTTATTAAAACACTTAATGCTTTCATTCGTTAATATTATATTTTATTAAGCACAAATCAAAGATAAAAAAACACACAAACACACCATGCATAGACAGAAAACACACACAGACACCACACATATAGGACGAAAATCAGGCTAAGTTTTCAAAAACAAAAAAATTTATTGCAGCCCCTGTTTTTAAAAAATATCACATTGACACAAACAAAATTTATTGCAGCCCCTGTTTTTAAAAAAATCACCTTGACTACCCGTTATCTGTTTCTTTAAAAGTTTTATACGGAATAAATATATAAACAAATAAGTGAAAATGAAAACATATTATTAACCCATAGCAAGAGGGAGAAGAGATGTCAAATGTGAGATATGAAATACCTCTTTTGTAATATATCTTCCGACTCCATCAGGTGCAACGTTCATGTATATAGTTTAATTTTCGTTTTCATTTTGAGGGGAATTAGGCTTTCAAACTTCTCTTGAATTACTTGAAAACATCAAAATAGCATTTGGGGACACAGAAACCATTGGTTGAGGATTTGGATTGATCATTGAACTTGCTAAACTATTTATGTCTTGTTTCACAAAGTAAAAATAAAATTATATCAAAATAAAGTAACATGACATATATTATTTAGGATCAAAATAACAATATCTAGAGAAATAATGATTATCGAGATAAATGCAAATTTACTCATCACCAAAAAAACTGAAAGATATTCATTCACATTCATCCCAGATTAAAAAAAATCGATAATGCCAGTATTTTTTCAAAACTGAAAGTCGGATTCAAGTTAGGGTCAACCAGAACTTAAATAAATGAGATGGTGGTGATAAAGAATGGATCCATTCATGTTTAAAAGATTTGAAACGAAATTAAACCCGTTTTTCTTAGCGGTATGAATAAGAATCCCAGTTGGACCGCAACATCTCTTTTTCCTAAAAGATCTTGTAGAAACCAAGTACCACTTCCATTGTCTGCAACATCATGCTTCAATTCTAAAAGCTCAAATATTAAGATTTCGTCACGTGGGGGTCCACAAACACCTCCTGACTACATAAAAAATTCAAAAAAGAAAAAAAGCTAAAGTTAGAGAACAATTGCTTGATCATTAAAAGAAAATAAATAAAACACATGGAAGAAACAAACCTGGTGATCAGGAACGTCACGAATATTGCTCACTTCCTACAATTGAAGATTTTTTTCACTTTTCTATGAAAAATGTAAAAGTGGAAGAGCATATAAATTAAGAAAACAGAGATTTGAAAGATAAATTACAAAACTAACCTCAAACAGAGATTTGAAAGATAAATTACAAAACTAACCTCAAACTGTACACTGTTAAGCAAAGGTAATTGAAATCGTGACACCAAAATGTGGGTCAAGCATTTTGACAAACAGTTGGAGGGCAGTACCGAAGACAAGAAGAGATGCCAACAAACCTTTTAACACCTTATTGCCCTTAAACACCATCTCTTTAAATGGTTATTGGGAGAAACAGTCAAGTATATAGAAAATCGATCATGTAATTAAGGAGAGAGAGAACCAACAATTGGGTACTTAGCTTCGAATTTCTTTTCCCAACCAGGAAGAATGCCCAACTCCTTTTCGGTTAGTCCATCAAGAGATCCAATAACATCCTCATCGTTCTTGCTCATGTTGGCTAGGGCTCTGCTTAAATCTTTACCGATAAACATGGCGTAGGAGCACATGTGGAATTGAAGAAGAGGAGTCAGGCATGGTGGAATCGAGGAGGACGTCCCAAAAGAAAACGACGATGAGGCGGTGGGACGAAAACGTTTACCCAAATCCCGCAACAATCGGAGGACACATCGGTGTTGTGGGAGCAGAGGGAGAAGAAGCGGAAATCTAGACTGTAGACCTAATTCCGTGACTGCGAATTCGACGGAAGTGGAGACTAAGTAGTGGGTGAAGGTAGAACCGGTGGAGAAGACGCAATCGCTGCTGCAGGTGGAAGACGGCGGAGGAGTTAACGATTTTGGTTTCGCCGGCTGTTGAAGACGATGAAGAGCGATGGGGCGGTGGGGATGGTGGGTTTATGCGATAAAACGAAAGGTCAAATATAACCGGCATGCAAACCTTGAGCAAAGCAGCAGAAGAACTCAGGTAGCTTCACCGGAGACTGTAATTCGACTGCACGAAAGGTCAACGAAATCCTAAAGAAAGAGGCGACACGTAACCGTATAGCCGACCCAGACGAAAGACGTGTCCTATCCAGGAAAAAAAGCGGTGAAGCAAAACATGCGTGACAATCGAAAAAGAAAAAACCAATGTAACATTCGCCAAAAGTACGGTTTTTATGTAACGTTTCTCAAAATTACGCTTTTTAATTAATAGAGTAATGACAATATATGGGAGTCAATAAAGTCATGATGATTAACTTTTTATTGAAAAATGGCACCAACTTTTCCAAAAAAAAAAGAAAAAAAAAGGAAATTGTGAACTAAGGAAATGCGGATTCCTGATAAAGGTCACCAAACACGGTTCATATAATTAGCGAAATGTCGCTACATGTAATTGTATATTCGACAACGACAAAAGTCAGTCGTTTATCATGATATAATAATCTATAAATGCAATGAATTTTGTCCCGTGTATATATATATATATATATATATATATATATATATATATATATATATATATATATATATATATATATATATATATATATATATATATATATATATATATATATATATATATATATATACTAGGCGAATCCCCGCGCGTTGCGCATGAACAAAATTATGTAGTAAAAATAATATTATATGTGTTTTGTTTGAAAATATCTAAGGCAATGCCATCAACTATGAAATAACAATTATATATAAGAAATCAAAAGGTTGATGTATCACTAATGAATTATCTTATATTAAAACATTATTTTAAAAAAATCAAAAAATAAATCAATAATTAGTTTTTATCATTATAAATAAACAATAAGAATTTTTCATCAATAATGGTTAAAATAAGAAAAGAAAATCATAGTATAGTTGAAATCTTTATTGTGGAAATTTTTCAATTTATTGGTAATGAACTAATATAAGTAAAAAAGTTTTTTAGTTACAAAGAAATATTGTTTAAATATTATGACTTTTCAACTTTCTACAAAAATTTTAACCAACTACAACTGAAAAGACATAAGTAAAAAAAGTCGATTAATTGTATTAAATTGTTTCATTTAATTAAGCACATAAAACCCTCCAAAATTATAAAAGAAAGTTGTAGAAGCAATTTTATGATTTTATATATTACAATCTTACGAACAACAAATACTATGGAAAAATTTAATACTACAAAATTTTTAATAACAAAAGTACCAAAATAACTATTATAACATTTGCATTAAAAAATAAATAAAGCATACCTAACTCATATAAAGAATGTAAAACAAATTTCAACAAAAAAATTAAAAACAATTTCAACAATATATAGAATCAACATACGTTTGATGTATTTTCTCATTTATTCTACTCTTCATATTTTAATCACAAACTTTGAAAAACATTAATGTTTTTATGAGAAAAATCTACTCATATAGTAACAACATGTCTAAATGAGAGGAATACAAAAAGTTTCTAGTAAATGCTATTAATTTAGGAAATATGAATAGTCATTTATATTTCAAATCATTATGGCATGAGATAACATAATATATATATATATATATATATATATATATATATATATATATATATATATATATATATATATATATATATACATATACACACACACACACATACACACGCACATACACACACACAAAGACAACCAATGTTAACAGTATTTTCAAAAATCTTTTGTGTGGTTGTGGAGTTTATGATTCAAATATTGCAATGTATATTTTTCTTGAAATAATTGTTATATTAGTAGTTTTTTCTCACAAAAATCATTCTTGTGGTTGAAAAGTTTTCGAATCAAATATGAGTTTGTGATTTAAATATAAAGTTGAACAAATAAGTTTTTCGCATCAACGGTATTTGTAATGTGAATTTTTCTTTAGATTATAGTGCTTGAAATAGGAAGTAGAACTAAACGATCGGGAAAAAGGTACCAACATGGTAATTTTATGATTTTTTCGACGAACTAAATCTATCATTCTTTTGTTGATTTCTATATTTTTCTAAATTATTTATACAAATATTTTGTACGGTTTAGGAGTGTTTGACATGTTTTTTGAAAATAAATATTATATTAGATGTTTCATTGTTTTTATGTTATTAAAAGTTGTAGTAATTATTATTTCATATTATTTATTATTCATTAGGTTGTGTGTGTATGTAATCACAATCTAATAAATAATAAATAACATAAAGAAATAGTTACTACAATTTTGAATAACATAAAAACAATAAAACATTTATTATAACATTTATTTTCAAAAAACACATTAAAAACTCCTAAATTGTATAAAATGTTTGTAGAAACAATTTCAAAGATATATTGAAATCAACAAAAGAATAGTATATTTAGTTCATCGAAAATCATCAAAATATTTGTAGAAATAATTTCAAAGATATATAAAAATCAACAAAAGAATAATATATTTAGTTAATCGAAAATTATCAATTTCTCATTTTTTTCGTCGTTTAATTTTGCTTCTCATTTCAAACACTTTATTCCAAAGTAAAATATAGACTGGACTTACTATTGATGCGACAAACTCATTTCTTCAACTCTTTATATTTGAATCGCAAACTCTTCAACGACATTAACAGTTTTTGAGAGAAAATACTACTAATATAGTTATTTTCCCAAAAAAAAATCTACATCTATAACATGGTAAAGTTCTCATCATTCTAAAACAATAAAGACAAAATCGAAAATTAACCTACAACATGGTGGAATTCTCACAAGTTTATAACTATATATAGCCAAAACGAAAATAAGTCTATGACATTGTTGAGCTCTCATGCTTATATTCTAGATAACAATAACAAAAATTGAAGAGAAGCAAGTTGAAGTAATAAGTGTGGAATAGTTCTTATATAGGCAAAATATTTTAAATGAGCAAAAATAATTAATTAGCATAAGATGAAGAGATATGAGTTACAAATAAATATTTACGTAGTATAAGATGAAAAGTTGAGAGTTTCAAATGAATATGATGTAAGTATTTAGTTTTCTTGATTCACAATGATTTGAATGACCTCTATTATAAGAGTTATATATATATATATATATATATATATATATATATATATATATATATATATATATATATATATATATATATATATATATATATATATATATATATATATAGAGTTAGTATTAAATGAAATTCTTAAGTATTGTGTTATTGTAAGACTCAATGTGGGCCATTAGATGATTATAATCAAGGGTTGTAAAAAACCGTTTTTTTTTAATAAAAACCTTTTTATACGCGGGTTTCCGAATGACAAACCACGATTAAGGGTAAAAAGGTAAAAATCTCAAATCCTTTTCAACTGAATCTTCGATACGAATCCTACAATCCCGCACACGATATCTTCAGTTTCGATTAGAGAATCACCATTCAAATCATTCCTCAAAGAATAGTTTAAAATTACGATCGACCGAGCAACAAAATCAATATTCCATACCTGCATTTGTTCGAGTTTTACTTAAATTATCAGAGAATGAAATTGTAAAATTGTTGTTCACGTAAAAAAATAGTTACGTAAGAGTTTTCAAAGTCTATTCTCAGAGAATGGTTTGTAAAATTGTTGTTGACGTAAAAAAAATAGTTACGTAAGAGTTTTCAAAGCCAATTCTCAAACCATTCTCGGAGAATGAAGTAATTATATACTTTACAGAGGGCTGGGAACTGCTATATGGAAAGCCCCATTCTCTGAGAATGCCCCATTCTGTGAGAATGAACGTGAACCATTCTCATGAACGTGAAGGAATGTTACTGCATTCTCATAGACATTCATTCTCATTCTCTGAGAATGCTCTATTCTATGAGAATGTCCCATTCTCTGAGAATGAACATCAACCATTCTCATAAACATGAAGGAATGCTACTGTATTTAGACATTCATCCTCATTCTCCGAGAATGCCTTTCCAAAACCCAGAAGAAAAAAAAGGTGGAGATCGATTTTTTTTAAACCTGCAAATTAGACCGATTGCTTCAAAACCGACTTGATCGTGCTTCAATTTGCTTCAATCGAAAGTTCACCACCGCCGAATATGCTTCAATCGATTCACGGTGGAGCCGTTCTGGTTTTCTTCACGGTGGTTTCCGACAAGCTCTATCACATTGGAAGCTTTTCCGGCGGATTTCGGATTCACATAAATCGAAGAGAGCTCTGATCTTTCCGTGGGTTTTCAATTTGAAGTTGCGTAAAACCTTGGAAATTTGCCAAGGAAGAAACCCACAGGGATTTAAGGGTTTCCAAAATGAAATTGAATTGGGGAAGAATATACGATAGGTCCTAAGAGTTGCAACTGTAGCGTCTTTATCCTTGTTGTATTCCCGTAATTGCCCCTATCAAATGATTGGTCCAGAATTAGTCCTACAATCACACAATATTTAGAAAATGTATTTGAACCTACATCTATATATATATATATATATATATATATATATATATATATATATATATATATATATATTTATTTATGTTTTTTATTTGTTTATATATGGTCATTGAAATTATTTTTATGCTTGATTTATTAATATAGTTTTTAAAATTGTTTACCTTTATCACTTATGTTTTATTTTTGTCCACAAATGACCATTAAATTATTGGTCATATGGATACAAACAAAATAAGTTTAATAGTCATATGTGTACAAAAGAAACATAAGTTGCTAAATATGAACAATTCTAAAAAGTTCATGGGTAAATCAACCACAAAAATAAGTTTAGTGACAAATATAAACAATTCTAAAAGTTTATTACCCTATCAAGTCATAATCTCATTTATCATTGCTATAGGCCTCGAAGATGACATTCAACTCTCCTCGTCCAACATTTTGTTAAATGTTTTATATTTTTAGGACAATAGATTATACATCATCAATTATAAAAATATGAGAACAAAATAACTAGCCACTGTCCAAAATTATAAACATTTAACAAAGTGTTTGATTTAATTGAATAAAAAACAATTAGGGGTAATCGAATACAGTGTCAAAATGTAAGGATTTTCCTGAGACATATATATATATATATATATATATATATATATATATATATATATATATATATATATATATATATATATATATATATATATATATATATATATATATATATATATATATATATATATATATATATATATATATATATATATATATATATATATATATATATATATATATTATGTTTGTTATTGTTAAAGTAAACCCTTTTTATAAATAGTCGTAAATTTGCTTTACAATTTTGTTTTTCATTAAATTATTTTTCACAACTTATTTTACTATTTTTTTTCAAAGGCTTTTGTCTAAAATCGTTACTTTTCTAACGATTTTTGTCATAGTTTTTTTTTTTATTATTTCTATGCATATTTCACAATATTATCCGTTTTTATAAATAAGTAATTTTTATAGTTCTTTTTAATTTTTTTCCCATTTTCATTTTTATGTATGTAGGATTGTAAAATAATTTTTTTACAATTTAATACAAAATGTGTTAGGTAAATGTTTTGAAATATTGTGTTCATTCAGCAATGAGATTGAGGAAACCATGAAAAAGGTTACCTGACATTTCATGAGTTACTTTCAACATCTTTCACAATTTAGCGGGATATTGTTAATGTAAATGTTGGGGATATTGAAGACAAGAAGACAAGGAAATTCATCAAGACCAAAGGTGACATAAGTTAAAGTATGCATGGATCTTACATCCAAGTATTGACATGCAAAGGTGGCATCCGACTTTAAACATGAAGTGGACCAAACTTGGATGCCAAGCACAAGCACCGAAGGTGGTTATGCCGAAGTCAAGCTAGCACCGAAGCAGAAGTTTATCAAAACCGAAGTTGAGTCAAGCCGAGCTTGACTTGCACCGAAGCTAGTATCCACTAAACTTGGACCATCACCGATACTTACAACACTGAACTAGGAGTGCACCAAAGTTCAAAGTGTACTAAACTTTGGTGAAGCAAGAACCGAAGTAGAGGATTGAACCGAAACTGAAGAAGCCGAAGTTCAAGCCTAGCACTGACGCCAAGCAAGTGAACGAATCTAGAACTGAACCGAAGTTGATGTGAACCGAAGTTGTTTGTGAACCGTATCTCATGTTGGCAAAGAACCGAACTTGAGCCGGACAAAAGTTGCGTTACATTGCATCTGATCTTGACCGAACTTCAATTTATACCGAACTTATGGTTAGAGCACCAAAGATTGAGTTTATACTGAGTTTGTACTTGGAGGGAACCAAACTTAGAGATACAACTAAAGTTAGAGCACATGACAGAAGTTGGACAAAAACTGAAGAGGTGAAGCTCGAACAGAAGTTAAGCTGAAGTGTTGGAGATGGATGCAGAACTTGAGATGGTGACCAAGCAACAAAGTCTACCAAGAACTTCAAGATGAGGTGCTGCAGAAGTTCAAGTTATAGACTATGATTAAGCTAGAATATGCATGTTCCCATAGAAGTATGACTAATGTATTATTATATTCAACAATGGGCCGCCCTAGTCTAGGATTAGTTTAATAGTTCTTTTTGTAACTTTAGATTTGGTAGAGATCTCTTCTCCTCTTATAAATAGGAGATTTGGGTCATGAAGCAAAAAAAGATTGTGAGACACTATCACTCCAATATAGTCTAAAGAAATTGGAGGAGTGGTTGGAGAATTCTCTCAGGACACCACATGATCATCAAGAAATATTCCATCTCATTTTTCCGTTGAGTGTGTGTGGATCTCCATTTAATTATTCATTAGATTAGAAAGAGTTTTTTGAGCTAAATGATAAATATGTAACATATTTCTTTATATCAATGAAATATCGAATTACATTATATCGTTTAATTATTGTCTTTTAATTTCCGCACTCGTCTTTACAATTTATTTATATTCCGCAACTTCTCATTTAAAATCATTTATATTTTCCACATCGTTCCTCTATATTTTAGCACTGCATTTTTATATCTTCGTTTATTGTTGAGCGAAAGATCTTGGACCCCGAAAACCTTCGAGTTTTCTTTTTAATTTTCAACAAAATGAATCAGTATCATTATATCAAAACAGTAAAAAATTTAATAGAAAATTATTCAGTTTAATACCAAAGCAATTGTTGCTTTTAGAATACTCCTGATCATCATTCCCTTCATCTTCGTATTAAGATAAATTGCAATGGATTTACGTGGGATCAAATTGTAACTGCGGTAGTGGAAGCTTTTCGAATATTGAGGCCCCAACGCTAGAACATAATCCTCTTGAATTCATTGCAATTGTTTGTTGAATTGTTAAGTCATTGCACAAATTTCATGTATGTTGTCCCTTTTGTATGTGCATGTGGTGTGGAGGTATTCACCTGGTAAGTAACTAAAATGTTTTAAGATTTCGGCCAAATCACAGGTAGTGATCGAAACGAAACCGAGACTTGGTGGGGACTATGATCTCTGCTGTCTTACCCGAACTTCGATCATAATATTCATCCTCGTCACGACCCAACCGTGTATAGTCCTGATGGTTCGGGAGAAAAAAAAAATAACACCCGATAGATAACCAAATAGTAAAGAAAATCCACAAACAAACATCTGTCAATCTGAAAAATATAAAATAATATATTTAATACGCACAACAAGTAGAAAGCTTTACTATTCATTCTCATAGGTGGAAATAAAGCAAAAAGATAATCACGTTATTCTCATGCGTGGTAAAATAAAACTAACAATTATAAATTTCATTCTCATGTTATTGTTCAAAAATTATTTAATCTTCATCTCCATCAATTCTCATCACATCTTCACAACAAAGTATCAACCTCCATAAAACTTGGACCCTAAACAAATTTCTAAAAAATTTAACGTTAATGATTAATATAAAATAAGAACAAAAAGATGTAAACAACTAACTTATTGCGTCATCATCATTTAGTATGTCCTCAAAACTTATGTGGGTTATTTCTCTAGTTGCGATAAATAAATAGATAAATATAAGTATTACTATAATTTTTTTAAAGGAAATAAAATTAAATATAACGGGTTAGATTTTAGAAAACCATACCTAATTCCTCATCCCTTTGCCAATCTTGCGCAAAATTAATGCTTCTAATATATAGGATGACACCTATTATGATGAAGAGTTACATGTCTCCCACCGGTACTAAGCACGTATCCATAAGCAATGGTTAACATTGAAATAGTCCAAACATCTATAGCAACTGGTTGCAAGTAGGATATTTCAGACGATTTGCTTTCAATCATGCTAATGTATCAAAAACTCTAGTCATTGGAAAACGTGCTCCTCTAAATAATAACGTATGTCAGATTTGCAAGTATGTACACTTGAAGTGCCACTAACAAATAAATTGTAACCAGCCAAAAATCTCCACAATCATCGACATCTATGCTAGTACAACAATGTTTCAGAATACTTTATGTAAATTTGGAGGAAATAATATTTAGTCAACTTCATTTTGAATCTTGTGTACAAAATAGTGCGTATAGCTAATACTTTATGTGGATGGTCAAACTTACCAAATCATATTGGTAGTCATCCTCTTAATCTTCACATTTGGTTACAAAAGGCACTCTCATAGAAACAATCAGATTTCACAAATTTTCACAAAAAAACAATAGTAGTTGATATTTAACCCCATGAAATATCTTAGTCCTACTATAGGGCAATTTAAGTTTTTCACAAATCATTTTTTCTAAATGTCAATCTTGATCACTAAGCGCTTGCTTAGGTTTATCAGTATGTACAAGGAGAGTGAAGACACATCACATAAGTAAAAATTCTGTAACACCCTAATTTTTATGCTAAATCATTTAAAAATAATAAAACAGTTTACAAAAATATTTCAAAGAAATTAAATAAAGTATATCAGAGCGCTTGGTGTTACTATACATAAAATTTATTAAAAATATTTAAAAGCGGAAGACTTATACTTTAAACAATTAGAAAGAGCTCGAATAGTCAAGCCGCACTCTTTACCAAAATAACCCTTTAAAACCTGAAAATGTTAAACAACAATGGGTAAGCTAGAAGCCTATTGAGCACACAATCTACACATACAATCATATGTCGCATAACACATAACATGTAAGGTTCCTCACGAAGAGGTTGGGTAATATTCATACTCATAAAGAGAATTTTAAAGGTTGACACCTTACAAAGAAGAATTTTAATTGCCCTGCCTCACAAAGAGGTATCGTACAACCTTACCCCACAAAAATGTATACTAAAATTTTACCTTGCCTCACAAAGAGGTCGTATGGTATCATATGGCCTTACCCTACAAAAAGGTATACTAAAAGTTTTCCATGCCTCGCATAGAGGTATCGCCCGGCCTTACCCACAAATATGTATACTAAAAGTTTTTCCTGTCTCACAAACACGTAGTAGTATATAATAACATACAAGCAACATACACACGTAGACACATAATGACACACATAGACAGTAAAACTCATCTAATACAACTAAGAAACTAACAACAATCCATATGCCAAAATATCAAAGTTATCACGTAACAATCTACATGCATTATCAATAGTAACTACTTAGAAAATATTTCAACTCGTTACTTATTAATACTTTATATAGTATTCATTTCAGTTTTTCTTTCAGGACATCAGTCTGTTCATGGACAGATACCCCTCTTTTAATTATTCTTTCAAAAAGATTATTATGTATCATTAAAATAAACTCTTTATCTTTCTAGGGGTCTAAAGAACTTGCTCATACAATCCCAGTTGATTTATTACGTATTTAACAATTAAACACTTAGAATCAACCGAATTTCTAGACCATGCTACAAAGTTTACAACTTTCACCATAGGAGAGATGCGATTCAGGTCTTGAGTAAACAATTTCATCAACTAGACATTACTACAAGACTACAGTCCCAAGCCTCATGCCATTTGAAATTTTTTAGAATTTATGGTGAATTTTACAAGTTAAGCGTTGCAATTTGTTAAGCTTACTGGACTAGTCTACGAAAGTATTCCTAGATCCTGATGGCTAAAGAAGTAGATTCTAATATTCCATAAGTACAAACTAGATCCTAACCTTGAACTAATGCAACTGGTTTCACTCAAAAAGGAATTTTCCAGATTTAGTTATAGATTTTACAATTTAATGTAACACGACATTCATTCACTTTTAACCCTAGAATTTGTCACCTGTTCAGGACTCTTTTTATCCAACTTAAAAGCATTTTCACAAAGAGGTTACGATTTGGAAGCAATATACTCCCTTTTCCATTTTCAGGGATAGCAAGATCAACCCCAAATGATTTTTCTACAATTTTTTCTGCAAGATTGGATATCGAAAGATGTCAAAATTGAACCAGTCTGTGGAAAATGCGTATTTGACCTATGTTAAAGGCCAAATCATGCTTTGATCTAATGGTTCAACCTCCGTGGATCGTCTGAATGCTACAGTTGGGTCCAGAAAAATGAGAATGAGAAAAATACTATGGGTTGTTTCTATTACTTGCTTGATATCATTCATGACCTACTCTCTTATCTACGATCTTCATCTATGAAACACCTATCCTTGTTGTCTTTCTTCCCCCATCACCCCTCTCTCTCTCTCCCCCTTTCTCTCGTTTCGTCTTTTGCTTGACCACTACAAGGAACGGATAAAGGCTAAGGTTTGCGTTGCAGGGTTAAATAGTAAGGGAATGGGTTCCCTTAATCACCAAGGCCTCCACAAGTCATGGACCACAAGGGGAAAGGGGGAAATCCCAATTTTTTCCCTAGTCCCAAGCTTAACCATGTCCAAAAATCTCATTTCTTGCATTTTAGCCCCTAAAACTTGCCATAATGATATGTTACCCCTTGTGCCACTTATTTCCTATGTCTAAGCTCATCCAAATATCAACCTTATCCCCTCAATTTTATTTTAACTCTTTCTACATATTAATAATCATCTATTTTTAGTATTTTATTTTTAATAATAAATAAATAATTAAATGTAAATAGAGAGTTATAATATAGAAGTAACTTTCTCTTTCATGAAAGAGACAATCCGTCCTCGGCCTCCTGGAAACTTTATGATCAAACGAATTAGAAAAGCTTCTAAATCCAAATTTTTCTACCATCTTAAATGGAGGTTCATGAAGAATGATCATTTATGCAAGTTCTTTTGTTGATACTTCCTAATCAAGTGTATGTGTACCGAGTTTAACATGTGTATATTTTTTTTCTCATGGCATGAATTCAAGATTGATTGTATTATGTATTGATCCTTTTTTAACATGCATAATATGAAACCATCATACAAATGTATGGCGCTACTATTTCTAATTCCACTTATTTCTTCTCAAGATATATATGACCTTAACAACTCCTTTTATCATTTTACTTTTAAAATGATTCCAAACTACCAAAGTCAATATTCTATTTTTGTATTAGCATTCTCGTAATTTGGTTTTCATTGGCTTGTAAATGATAGACTTGGATAATTATGCGCTTTAGGTAAATATTGGATAGACATATTACGTTCTACAATAGTATTAGGGTTTTATTCAATAAAATTTTATAGGGTTTGCTCTTTATTCTCATACAAAAGGAGTAGTAATAAGGGTTTGAGTTACAATAAAGGTAGTAAAAGTTACAGTAGGTGGGTGAATAAATAAAATGGTTGTTCCTGATCCTGTTAGTATGTTCTCCAAACCTTCGTTCAGTTGTTCATATTTTCCCTTAAATACCCTATACTCAAGGAAGTCATTCGTTGCTTTTACTCCTACGTATATTGGTGGTAGGAACATTTAGGTTCTGTAGCTGACCCACTTGTGGGATTTTTCTGTCAAGGAAATGATTATTGTTCACCATTCTAGTGTAGATGATGTTGTAGGATTTGGATTCATCAGATTCATTCATGAATTAGACATATGAATTGGAGTTTTGAAGGAAATCAAAGGATGTACTAGGCTAAAAGGATTATTTCCCCATGATGTGATCCGGTTCTTACGTATCGAGAAACTGAGTTGCTGGTTTTGCGTAGAATCTAAAATTACAACATAGAAAAAATGTCAACGATACTCTAGGAAGAGGTCTCAATATTACACCTTGATATTTAAGTTATTAAAAGAGTGATAGTATTTAGGTGTTAAAGAGAGACTAAGAGTGAGCATGCCTTATCCCGTAAACGATTTCATCTTTTATAGTCCAATCATGTGTCTTGTCTTCTTCTGTAGGCGACGTTGTGTGTCAGGTAATATTCTATTTATTTGATAGTCCCATTCTATTAGTCGTTGGAAGAAAAGAGAGAGCACGTGTGGCCAAGGCGAGAGATCTTCCTTTAGCCAAGTAGGATAAAGGTAGTCCAGGTGAGTAGTAGGACATGCCAGGCTACCAATCAGAGGAAGCGTTTCTAATTAAGATGGTATTAATTGGATCAGATCAGCTCATGTTCCATGCTTGGATATAACATTTTGCCGTGACTCCCATGTTCCAGCTCGACATATCATGACACGACTAGGGTCGTCATCAAGTCCCTCAAGTCTTGAGGGCAATGATGTTGGTGACATCAACACTTAACAATAGTCATGCCAACTATCTTGCATGTGCTCTTAATTTAGGCAGTGACTGTCCTACAATTCTCCTTTACATTTAATTATTTTCCAGTATGATGGTTCTTTTAACGAAGTGATTTTTGATTTTCTTGCCAATCAACTTCCTTTATATTCGTGCCAATTTCTTTACTTTATATTTTGTAACACCACGTTATTTTCGGTAAGTATTTATATATTAATCTTAAGGTAATTGAGATTATTTGGATTATTGCAAGAGTTTGAATAGTTAGAATTTCATTTGGAAGGAATTTGAAGTTGAAAATGCTAGAAGCAGGTTACACGGGTCGTGTAGGGAAGTCTTTTTGAACTTGTTGGGCATACCGTGTCTTACACGGGTCGTGTAAGATGAACACGGGTCGTGTAAGTTATACAGTGAATTACATGGGTCGTGTAATTCTGACACGGGTCATGTAGTTCTGCAGACTAAAAACTTCAAGTTTATACCGTAAACTACACGGGTCGTGTAGTTTTGGACACGGGTCGTGCTGCGCACAGGCCCCACCCATTTAAATCGCGAAAATTCATCATTTGGTCATATCTCTCTCGATTAAAAACCTCTCTTTAACCCTAGAATCATCCCTCTTTCGTTCTTGGACCAAATTGAAGGCCAATTCGCGTTGGATTGAAGTGATTTTCGATATTTGGCTTGTTGAAGGTAAGGTGTTAACTTCTATCCCTTTTGAAAGATTGATTTTGATCTTTTGGAGTTGGTTTCGGGATGTGGTGAAGGACCACCTGTGTATGGTTAGTAATTGAACTTATACACATGTTTGGGATGTGTTGAAATGCTTCTAAACTCGAGTCTTAGCTATTGAAATCGAGTTTCAAACCTAGATGGTTGAAAAACAAGGTTTTCACCTCTACTTGGTATGTGTGTGATTGTGTAGGTGCAGGAAAAACCTTAAAGGTTTGTGATAGCTTCGGTGGTGCTAACTAGAATTGTAAAGAGCTTCAATACCAGGTGAGCTTCAATACAAGTAACGATCCATCTTATGCTCCTCTGTATCAACTTGATGTTGTGCAAATCTTGCCTTCTCATTGAAATCCAGCGTGTATTGTTGCAATGTTCTCGACCCTTGTTGTAACTTCAGGAACTCTTCTTCTATTCCCTTCATAGCATTATTGGAACAATAGTATTCAGTGAACTTTACCTTAAATTGTTCCCAACTCAGTGTATATGCCAAACTCTCTCCTATCTCCATACACATATTCTCCCACCAGAACTGTGCATCCTCCTTTAATAAGTTTGTTGCAAACTCCACTTTATCCGCCTCATCGCATTTTCTGGTGTGGAACATCTTTTCAACATGTGTTAACCAATTATTGGCTGCTATGGGATCATCCTTCCCATAAAAATCGTATGGTTTGAACTTTTGAAAAACATTGTAAGTGCATTTTCTCACCTTCTCTGGTACTCTAGCTCCGTTTGTCTCAATAAAGACTTCTTCACGATCCTCCTTGTGCTCAGGTTGAACCGGTGGTTGTCCCGAAGGACCTCCAGTTGCAGCCTCCGTCTGAGGCCTCAAATAAGTGGGTAATAACTCTTTAAGTGCTTTGCCTACCTCAGCCGCAATCATAGCTTGCATATTACCCTGTGTCTCGGGAGGTCGCTCTCCCTCGGGTTGATGCTCTTTACCCGAATCCCGTGATCCCGATTGATCTCTTGATGGATCACCTCGCTCTTTTTCTTTTTCAGTGCTCATCGTAACTGAAAAAAAAAATCAACTCATTTAGTAATCACTACCATAATACTCAATATGGTGTGTAATCAACTCAATTGTATATCACTATAATACTCAATATAATGTATAATCAACTCAATTGTATATCACTATAATACTCAATATAGTGTATAATCAACTCAATTGTGATACACCGTGGAGGATAGCTACTCGGGACTCTTTGGGACTTCTCAATCTCATTGGTTTAAGTCTAAACCCATCTCAAGGTTTAATTCCCTTAAACCACAGCTCTGATACCAACTTGTAACACCCGGTTCCTCAAATTTAGGATATACCAATTCTTTTAGTCAAACATAATATCATAAGAGGTATATTTCCAAAAAGAGTAACAAGTATACACAAGGTTGTCATCAAAAGCTGAGTTCAAGTCCTAACTATTACATCAACTGTTTACAACTATTAAACAAAACCGGGTTTACTTCATATTTCAAAACAACAAAGGTAAATCTAAGTCAAAGTCCAAGTCCATATGTAGCTATCCTTCCATGTTCCGCTTCCCGCGGTCACCGCTACCAGAACCTAACACAAATCACAGTAACAAAGAATTTATGAGCTTTGAAAGCTCAGTGAGTAATTTAAGGTTTGCTGAATCACATCATTCATCATCTCATTTGATTGTATCTCAATGGACTATCTCAGTCCCTAGTGTGTCTCACACACTATTCCTCTTTCTTCCATATATTCAAATTTTAGTTATATTCAACCAAAATAAACATAGCTTACTTCTTATCTGTGAACAACATCATAATAAGGCATAATCATCTAATAACTAACTACTCACCTGAAGTTGAGTCGATATGTGGAAATCCCGAACCTCGTGTGTGTTCCTGTCTAGCTTTAGCTGTAACACAATGACTCAAACTCAATACTCACTTTCAAGAAAATCTCAATCATACTCAATATTCATATCAATCAAGGAATTGGAATCATAAAAGAGGGTTACAATCAAAAGATAGCAATACTATCCTAATTGTAACTTCCAATTTCACAAATTTAACTCATATAACCCTAAAAACACGATACAAGTACTTTACTAACTTGGGTCTCGAATTAGAACTCCATTACACACACTAATCCAAGTAAACTCACTCTAATTCATGCTAGTTGCAGGTGGTTCATCAAAACCATATGGAACTATCTCAAAACAAATAATCTAACCGTCAAAATGAAGTAAAAATCAAGGAGAATTACCTTCCAAGCTCAAAGTGTAAATCCCTAGCTTCAATTTGAAAGAAATAAGCCTTAATCTCGACTTTGGAGGGTTGGAATCAAGTTTCTAGGGTTAAAAAGGGTTTTGGACGAAATGGGTTTTTATCCCAAAATGAATGAAAATTTCCTTTTAATTATGCCCTGCTGCGACACACGGCCCGTGTGGAAATCCACACGACCCGTGTAGATCCACCGCCTCAAATAAAATGGTTATTGCTGGATTCTACACGACCCGTGTGGAATCTGGCACGACCCCGTGTGACAAAATGGCACGACCCGTGTGGAACCTGGCACGACCCGTGCAAGTCTGGAACTCAACTTTTAGCTTACTGCATGAATCTACACGACCCGTGTGAGTCTGAAACTCATCTTTTAGCTTACTGCATGAATCTACACGACCCGTGTAGAATCTACACGACCCGTGTGAGTCTGAAACTCATCTTTTTAAGCTTTAACTTCTTCCAAATAAGTTTCTAACCCTCTTAAACCATATAAAAACTTGTTTAACCTTATTTACACTAAGATTTACGCAATCTCACTACTATTTAATATTACGGTATTACAGAAATGAGGGAGAAATACCCCCAACTCTTTGTATGATTCCGAGGACGGAATCTTTTGAAGGAGGGGAGAATTTGTAACACCACGTTATTTTCGGTAAGTATTTATATAGTAATCTTAAGGTAATTGAGACTATTTGGATTATTGCAAGAGTTTGAATAGTTAGAATTTCATTTGGAAGAAATTTGAAGTTGAAAATGCTAGAAGCAGGTTACACGGGTCGTGTAGGAATGACACAGGTCGTGTAGGGAAGTCTTTTTGAACTTGTTGGGCATACCGTGTCTTACACGGGTCGTGTAAGATGAACACGGGTCGTGTAAGTTATACAGTGAATTACACAGGTCGTGTAATTCTGACACGGGTCGTGTAGTTCTGCAGACTAAAAACTTCAAATTTATACCGTAAACTTCACGGGTCGTGTAGTTTTGGACACGGGTCGTGCTGCGCACAAGCCCCACCCATTTAAATATCGAAAATTCATCATTTGGTCATATCTCTCTCGATTAAAAACCTCTCTTTAACCCTAGAATCATCCCTGTTTCGTTCTTGGACCAAATTGAAGGCCAATTAACGTTGGATTGAAGTGATTTTCGATATTTGGCTTGTTGTAGGTAAGGTGTTCACTTCTATCCCTTGTGAAATATTGATTTTGATCTTTTGGAGTTGGTTTCGAGATGTGGTGAAGGACCACCTGTGTATGGCTAGTAATTGAACTTATACACATGTGTGGGATGTGTTGAAATGCTTCTAAACTCGAGTCTTAGCTATTGAAATCGAGTTTGAAACCTAGATGGTTGAAAAACAAGGTTTTCACCTCTACTTGGTATGTGTGTGATTGTGTAGGTGCAGGAAAAACCTTAAAGGTTTGTGATAGCTTCGGTGGTGCTAACTAGAATTGTAAAGAGCTTCAATACCAGGTGAGTAATCTGTACTGTATCTAATATGATATGATACGTATTGGTTGACTCTCGGAATCTGAAATAGCTTTAGCTTTTGAAATGATAACCTAGAAGTATTCAAGTTACCCGATTGATATGGTTTGTATGGCCCTCGTGGCTAGGAGATCGGATTTCGTATCCAAATGTTAACGGCCCTCGTGGCTAGGAGATTGGATTCCATATCCAAATTAAATGGCCTATATAGCTAGGAGATTGGATTCCGTATCCAAATTAAACGACCTATATGGCTAGGAGATTGGATTTCGTATCCAAATTAAACGGCCTATATGGCTAGGAAATTGGATGTGATATCCAAATAATAACGGCCCTTGTGGCTAGGAGATTGGATTGATATCCAAAGGTTGATTCAAACAATAATGTACACTGTATTGAGTTTTAACAACTTAATTATATATTTACATGTTAAATTGTTTATATGATTACTCATTGAGCTTTATGGCTCACAGTACATGTTTGAAATGTCCCTGCAAGTGAGTGTGACCATGTTAAGGGTAAAGATGTAGCTCATGGATAGGACTGTTCCTTGTAGCGGCCCGGCTTAGAAGGAGTTTACTTTTGATATATACTCCTTGATACACTTGTACCCTTTTTGCAATAACTTATACACCTAAACAGTTAGTTTTGTATGTTTAAAACTGTGTTTAAAAATGAAAAATTTTGGGTGTATTTTGTTTGAAAAAGCCGGGTGTTACATATTTCCTTTCTTTATTATTGTTTTTGTCTTCTCCATTACATATTGGGATATTGATGGCTTTTCAACATGGTGTCCCCCCTGTTCAAATCACTATGAAAATATTTGTCATCACTATGGCTTCAGTCCCAAAGATGGGATTTTATTTCTTGTCGAGGAGTTGATGATTAATCTACCCCCTCCGACAAAGCTTAAAATTTACATTAAAACTTTTGACATAGGGTTTCGCCATCTGATGCCCCTCTTCTTTAGCAAAGTGCTAAGTTACTATCAACTTCATATAAATCAACTAGTCCCCAATATCCTATTTAAGATGGCAGACTTTGAGACGATGTGTCGTCATTTTGGTCACGAACATAACATGTATGTTTTCTGGTACTACTTAGAAGTCTCCATGTTAACTGTGGGAAATTGTTCCATCAATAGATGAAAAGAGGTGCCCGTCTTGTACCAATTTGAATAGGTCAATTAAGTAATGAAAAGAGTTTTAGCTCTGGGTGAATGATATGGATCTCTCGTCAATGACTTATACATTTCCATATTATCAATGTTGCTCTAGTTCTGCATGGAGACAATATCGTCATTTCTAGGGACTTGAAAAACTACTTAGTTGTTGGTAACAATGTTTAAGGGAGTGTTCTTGCTAAGGTTGGGATGAATACACCTTGGTGCATGAGGGTAAAATTCCTAAATTCTTTGTTGCAGTTGAAGGTAACCGTTTATCATTTGTTTTGCTTTGTTGGTCTCGAGTGGTGCAATATATATATATATATATATATATATATATATATATATATATATATATATATATATATATATATATATATATATATATATATATATATATATATGTATATATATATGTATATATATATATATATGTATATATATATATATATATATATATATATATATATATATATATATAGTCACGAGTCTAGTTGAGTCAAGATGCGTGTGTAAAAATGACACTTTCACTCTTTCCTTCTATGAGGACCCTTCAATGGCAAAAGTTTCTATCTCATAGAGTATAGGGGCAAGTTCAAATCATATTGATGCTTTTAAGGCTTTCAGCACAAAATCGACCCTCATTCTCTCGTCTTGGCACGCTACAGCCCTACGCTTGTTCCTGTATGAGAATTTCCGGCTTTTTTGCCGTATCTTGCTCCGATATATATATATATATATATATATATATATATATATATATATATATATATATATATATATATATATATATATATATATATATATAAAATTTGATTAAATTTAAGTCATCTCTTCCTAGTGTCACATACCAACATTCTTGCAAAAATATACAAGGGCTGTCTTGACCATCATGAGGTCCCCTTAGTCGATTTGGTTTCTCCCACTTTTAGGTTTTGGAACGTAAAGATGATTTCTAAACTGTTGACCATCCAGACCATAAAGAGGGAGTCATATAACCTAGGTGTGTAAGGCCATGGGGTGGAACAACCATCTTGGCGACCAATGATGCTTTTTTTGGAAATTTAAGTTGAAGGTAGTTTGAGGGGAGGTGGTGTTAGTGTGATTAGAGCGGAGTCAAGAGTGGTAGCAAGGAAGGTATAATTTATGGTTTAATTGTTGGGGACTCGAAGTGTAAATCCTAATTAGGGAACGAGGATTCTAGCTTTCTTGATTCAATTTCCCAAAGGAACTTTACTTGGAATCAACACAAGATTCCTTGGTCCTTGGTGTCACAAATTAGAGGAGATAGTGGTGCATGAATGTCAATGTAATTATTAATATCTTGTATTTTGAAGACAATGGGGAAAAATTAATAAGCGAGTGCAAATGGAAGATAACTTAAAGGGGGAAAGAGATTGGTGATGGTGAAGATAGGGATTCTTTTGAAATGTATTTTGAGGGATAAAACTTAACTACTAATGGGCATGTTAAGGGTAAAGATGTTATTAGAGGTGCGTATGTAATGGTTAATGAGAATGATGTGGAAGTGAAGGGTTGACTGAGATGCAGATGGAAGGTTTACTTGGTAATGACAGGGTTGTTGAGGAAGGTGTTAGGTTTTGATGACAACAATAACAATAAATCATGGCAACAGAAGTATACTAAAACAAAGTCATAAAACCCAAGAACAAGGATCACAAGTTTAGAAGATCATTGAACAAAACTAACCTAATAAGAAAGTTAGGGTTTATACCTTTGATTTTCAACTAGTGGATGGTATAGGGTCCCAAGTAGCACCCCTCTAATGTAGTCGCACCCCAAAGTGTAGATCAAAGACACAATGCAATCAACTCAAAGCCTATCCAAATTCACCCAAAACTGTGAGCAAGACTATTGATGTATTCACATCCAAAGGTGTGAAAAATTCCTATATGTAAATGATTAGTATTAATTGGTTCTATGATATCCATATGATTTGTGACATGAATTCTTGTCAAACTCAAGCTCTTAATATTGTGTTTCTCGATAGAGATCTATGGTGATCACAACTGACTACACGATTGATCTATTATCAATTGAGTATGAGATCGCAAAGCATTTGATGTCAGAACCAAATTATCGAGGGGCCCATGGATATCACGTCTTCTATTAAGGCGGAACGAACAAATAGATATTGAGTACATAGTCCATTCGTATGTATATATCAATTCATACTTGAAATTCCCTATATGGCTGCTATTTACGGACAGTGTTGGAAAATACCAAAGCATAACAAATGTTAGAACAAGTGATGAAACCAATTACTATTAAAATGACAAGTATTGTGCAGAATAAGTACATACATAATTCAAACTATGTAGACAATACCATGAAGAACGATAAACTATGAGAGGAAATATGAAAAAGTTAAAGATATATATATATATATATATATATATATATATATATATATATATATATATATATATATATATATATATATATATATATATATATATATATATATATATATATATATTTCACTTTCAAGGGATAATTCATACAGATTACAAAGATGATATTTTATAAGGAAAAGCTGAAAGCCCTACCTTAATATAATAATACAATAAGTACAAGGTGAGGTGAACACGTCTCCTAATACAACACTATCTTCATCTAACACAAAACAGTGACCTAAGGTACATACACAACGTGTAAGTTACACATTGAGACATCTTCAACTTCTTATCCAAACATCCTTTGATCATAGCTTCTCTTTGCATTAGAAGAAAGACATCTTCGTATGCACCAACTCATTCGCATCACATCCTGGAATATGAAGTCTTATTACGAGCAACATGATCACTTCTAGATCTCAACATTTTCCGCCTAAGTGACCATGAAGAGACTGTTGAATAATGTTTTTATGTTTTTATGTGACCATCACTGAAATAAGATGAACTGTTATTATCTAACAAATATTATCAGTTTATTCCAGATTGCGTGAATTCGAGATCAAAAACAAGAATAAATCAAGACCCGAGAAACTTTGAGAAAACATCCAAACCTGAGGAAGTAACGCTACAAACCAAAGAGCAAAATACAAAATATCAAACTGCTACAGCAATCACGACGCGACAGACATAGTGGTCGCGACGTGAAGAAGAAACAAAGACAGAAGACCAAAAACCTACAGCGCTCGCGACGCGACGAAGGTGATGGTCGCGACGCGAAGACTTCCATCGCGAAGCCCCTCCAACGCGACTCCACCAACTTTCTAATCGCGAGACTACCAACCCAGCGCACTATCCTTCGCGACGCGACCAAAAGCAACGCGACCAAAAGGAAACGCGACGAAAAGCTCGACATACCAGCGAAGACGCACTGACCCGACAAAAAGCGCACCGACCACCAGCTATGGACCTTCGCGACGCGACGGACCACATGGTCGCGACGCGAACGCTGTGTTCAGTGACTATAAATAAGATGCAAACCTCTTGCCATTCTTGTGCAGAAAATAACCTTACACCACACATACCTATTCAAGCACCAATATTACCCTACGTCCAAAGAGCAAAAAAACCTGCCAAAACTCTCAAGAAAACTCTTTTCAAACAAAGAAAAACCACGTCCAAACAAAACCTCTACCCAACACCATACAAAACCTCTACCCGACACCAAACAAAACCTTTACCCGACACCAAACTTCAAACCTCTAAACAACCTCAATCCGAATACCAAACTACAAAACCTACACACCCTCTACCAAATCCATACACCACGAAAACTAAACCACAAAAACCCCGTGCATCTCAATTAAACCGACACCAAAAACCCATTTCACCAAACACCAAAAACTACCAAACCTCATCCTACCTAAAAGAACAAGAATCGACGCTTCAAAGAAAACACCATCTTCCTCAGCTATCGATAAGTTCTTTTGAAATTATTTGTGTCGTTATTGATTTATTTAAACTGTTATAAATCAAATGTACCAAATATCCAATACATCCGAATCGAACCTTGACAACGAAAACATATATGGACTGTATTTAACCGAGACATCTAACTTCTAACTTCTAACTTCTAACCTTTTTATTTGTTGTAAAAACACGTTATCGTTGATAATGGCGTTTATTACATCTAACTTCTAACTTCTAACTTTTACTTTATTTACCGCTTTCTGTCTATTTAAATACTGTCTAGTTTAGTTTTACCGCTTTATCTTATTCCGCAATTTCTTTATTCCGCATATATAATACATATCTGTCACACGGTAATAGGCTTAAAAACCTTGTTCGTGGAGATCAGTTATCGTATTTTTCAACAATTGGTATCAGAGCTTGTGTGATTTATTTTGAAATTTTTGTCGAGAACTTTTGTGTAGCGTTTTTATAAACCACCAATAAGTTTTCTTTAAAAATTTCATCTTAATATCACTTGTTCAAAAAAAAAAATTAAAAAAAAAAATTAAAATCTTAAAATTTTCAAAAAAAAAAAAAAAAAAAAAAAAAAAAAAAAACAACCCAAAAATGTCTTCCACAACCTACTCAAGAGCTCCATATGTCATCGATCAGGTATGGTCTATGATCTCAGATCTCGGTCTTTCAAAAACACCATTTGAGTCCCACATGACTAAGATTGAGAACAGTTTGAAAACTGATCTCAAACTATATCATGACACAATAGTCAAATCTGATATCTGCAAATCTGAATTACAAACCTTGCAACTCAGATTTGAAGAATCAACAAGGACTAGAGACAAACTTGAAAGAGACGTTGAACGAAAATCAGAAGAATATAATCACGTCTTAGATCAATTAAATAAAGCTCTAAAACAAAATAAGGACTTAGAAATAAAAAATCAATCTGTTTTTCCATCTGAAATAAAAGATACCTTAGAAATAGAAGTCCTTCAGTTAAAAATAAAAATTCAAGATTTAACTGACAAAAACAATGGTTTGATTCTAAAACTAGATGATTCTTCAAAACAAATCAAACTTCTTGAATCCGAGAATCAAAGATTCCAAGGAAAATTGGATTCTATCAATATTGCCAGAAAATTGAGTGATGATGTTTTCATTAAAGCAAACAACTTAGGAACTGGCAAAATTGATACGAATTATAAACCTGGAATTGGAAGAGAATCTTTCGAAATCGAACAAGCCAAACAAGAAACCAGGACAAATAGTGAAAACTCTGAATCAACTCTAACAGATCCATCCACATCTGTTAATGAGGAAAATTCAGACGACGAAACAGTTATCAACTGTAACCCAGATGATACTGATTTCAGGGTTTCCAAAAGATTTTTCACTAATAGGTCTTCAACCCACCGAACCCAAAAGAAACCATTGAAACCAGCCTTCTTGCCACAAAAACAAACTTTGAATCCAAAACAAAAACCTTTTCAAAAACCAATTCAAAGTTACTTTCAAGAGATAAACTTCAATCTCTCAAGGAATTTTCAGAAACCATCATTTCACCAAATTCCATTCCATCATAATAATGTTTTTCAAAAACATCCAAATTCCAGATACAAAGAAAGGTTATCAAACGGATCTTCACATATAGGATATCTTTCACAAAATCAAAGACCATTTCAACTGACAGGTTTTCAAAAACAAATCTTAAATTGGGAAAATCTGATAAGTCAAATCAAGCCTCAACCACTTCGTCCAATTAACAGAAACCATAATGATTTCAAATCACCGAAAACCATTAACAAATCAGGACCCACCATGATTTGGGTACCTAAACTTTCTGTCTAATTGCAGGTACTTTGTGCTGGAGAGCCCAAGGATGATATATGGTATATCGATAGTGGCCGTTCCAAGCATATGACAACAAACCATAGCCTTCTACAAGACTTCAAACCCACACTACCTCCGATGCAGAAACTTCACAATCAAACCAAAATGATGCGGATCCAGTCGAGGGGGAACCACCAAAACCAGAACCCTCCTAAAACACCCCAATCCACCTGTCCAAATGATCCCAATGCATCATTTATGGGAGAACCACCAAAACCAAATTCCTCTTTAAACAATCCCAATCTACCTATCCAAAATGATCCCAGTGCATCATTTATGGGGGAACTCTTGTTACCCCATTCTTACCCCCAAACCAAAATTTACCAAAAACATTCACATAATCTAAAATCACAAAAAAAAATTGAATAAAGTTTTATCCTTTTAAAAGTTTTTATAAAACCATGTGATTAACATCTTCTTGACTAAATTTTCAGATACTTATGCTCGATGAATGTTCTCAGTTATATTGATTCTTAATTAAAGAGAAGGTTCAAATTTCAAACATTTGTGTTATGTACATTCTCCTATTCCCTTTGAATTTATTTCAATTATAACGATTTTATCAATTAAGGGACATAAGATCAGGAGATTCAGATGAAAACCAAACCCATGTGAGAATTTGTGCCTCGTCTTTAACTGCTAAGTGGAATTCATTTCTGTGAGCAAAGGTGTTCTCATTATGACTTATAGGATTTATACTCTTATACCGTGATGCTAGTCTCATTTTTGCTTAGATATCAAAATGACCAGGGACGATACTTTCATTTCCTCATATATTAGACAAACTGTCTATTATATCACCTTTCCCTATCCTAAATCAAACCACTTCAAAGAAAAGCTTCATCATCTGGCATAACGAATCTGACAAATGAAGAAACGACAAAGTCATATCCAACAAATGCTGTCAACAAATCACAATTGGTAATCACATCAGATATCTTTTACACAATGTGTATTCGCACAAATCAAGAAAAGATAAAAACAAAGGTGAACACCTCACCAAAGAAAAAGAAGATTTACAACAACAATCCATCAAGACAGACACCTCTCAAAACAACGAATTTTCAAAATGCTTTATCAAATATAGCTGTCAAAACCAAAGATTTACCGGGATACTGTAGCCTTCATAATTGAATATTCTTAGTTGCAAACTGCACTATGAAAATTTCTAAACCCCTCTACAGGTATTTACCGACGGAGAGAGAGTGAACATCAATGGCATGAATGAAGAAACCCTCTGAGTAATGCCGAAACCAGTCTTATGTGATTGATTATCTAATATGAAGACCAAGTGATTAAAGTATATAGGTATAAATCCACATTAAGCATAAGTCAACACCTTCAAACTGAGAGATATCACTCATCTTTAGTGATTATACACCAGTTCTGCACCCAGAACAAACAAACACCTCAGTCAAGTGTGAGTTATACCTATGAGCGTTCATCTGAATCGACCTATTAAGATCACTTGTCGTCTTTATAAATGCTATAAAATCTTAAGGAATATTATGAAAATACATATACAAAAACCTTTTGATAATCGAACTTGAGACTTTGATTCAGAAACAAATATTCTTGACAAACATTTTTCAAAACATAAGTAAAATCTAGTCACTCTCTTTCAAAACAAGTGATATGGTTTTATAAATGTCTTATCCAAATTTCAAGAATTTCAATCAAACATTTTTCTCCTCATTTCATTAATGATCACATAGGGGGAAATTGTTGAATAATGTTTTTATGTTTTTATGTGACCATCACTGAAATAAGATGAACTGTTATTATCTAACAAATATTATCAGTTTATTCCAGATTGCGTGAATTCGAGATCAAAAACAAGAATAAATCAAGACCCGAGAAACTTTGAGAAAACATCCAAACCTGAGGAAGTAACGCTACAAACCAAAGAGCAAAATACAAAATATCAAACTGCTACAGCAATCACGACGCGACAGACATAGTGGTCGCGACGTGAAGAAGAAACAAAGACAGAAGACCAAAAACCTACAGCGCTCGCGACGCGACGAAGGTGATGGTCGCGACGCGAAGACTTCCATCGCGAAGCCCCTCCAACGCGACTCCACCAACTTTCTAATCGCGAGACTACCAACCCAGCGCACTATCCTTCGCGACGCGACCAAAAGCAACGCGACCAAAAGGAAACGCGACGAAAAGCTCGACATACCAGCGAAGACGCACTGACCCGACAAAAAGCGCACCGACCACCAGCTATGGACCTTCGCGACGCGACGGACCACATGGTCGCGACGCGAACGCTGTGTTCAGTGACTATAAATAAGATGCAAACCTCTTGCCATTCTTGTGCAGAAAATAACCTTACACCACACATACCTATTCAAGCACCAATATTACCCTACGTCCAAAGAGCAAAAAAACCTGCCAAAACTCTCAAGAAAACTCTTTTCAAACAAAGAAAAACCACGTCCAAACAAAACCTCTACCCAACACCATACAAAACCTCTACCCGACACCAAACAAAACCTTTACCCGACACCAAACTTCAAACCTCTAAACAACCTCAATCCGAATACCAAACTACAAAACCTACACACCCTCTACCAAATCCATACACCACGAAAACTAAACCACAAAAACCCCGTGCATCTCAATTAAACCGACACCAAAAACCCATTTCACCAAACACCAAAAACTACCAAACCTCATCCTACCTAAAAGAACAAGAATCGACGCTTCAAAGAAAACACCATCTTCCTCAGCTATCGATAAGTTCTTTTGAAATTATTTGTGTCGTTATTGATTTATTTAAACTGTTATAAATCAAATGTACCAAATATCCAATACATCCGAATCGAACCTTGACAACGAAAACATATATGGACTGTATTTAACCGAGACATCTAACTTCTAACTTCTAACTTCTAACCTTTTTATTTGTTGTAAAAACACGTTATCGTTGATAATGGCGTTTATTACATCTAACTTCTAACTTCTAACTTTTACTTTATTTACCGCTTTCTGTCTATTTAAATACTGTCTAGTTTAGTTTTACCGCTTTATCTTATTCCGCAATTTCTTTATTCCGCATATATAATACATATCTGTCACACGGTAATAGGCTTAAAAACCTTGTTCGTGGAGATCAGTTATCGTATTTTTCAACAATTGGTATCAGAGCTTGTGTGATTTATTTTGAAATTTTTGTCGAGAACTTTTGTGTAGCGTTTTTATAAACCACCAATAAGTTTTCTTTAAAAATTTCATCTTAATATCACTTGTTCAAAAAAAAAAATTAAAAAAAAAAATTAAAATCTTAAAATTTTCAAAAAAAAAAAAAAAAAAAAAAAAAAAAAAAAAAACAACCCAAAAATGTCTTCCACAACCTACTCAAGAGCTCCATATGTCATCGATCAGGTATGGTCTATGATCTCAGATCTCGGTCTTTCAAAAACACCATTTGAGTCCCACATGACTAAGATTGAGAACAGTTTGAAAACTGATCTCAAACTATATCATGACACAATAGTCAAATCTGATATCTGCAAATCTGAATTACAAACCTTGCAACTCAGATTTGAAGAATCAACAAGGACTAGAGACAAACTTGAAAGAGACGTTGAACGAAAATCAGAAGAATATAATCACGTCTTAGATCAATTAAATAAAGCTCTAAAACAAAATAAGGACTTAGAAATAAAAAATCAATCTGTTTTTCCATCTGAAATAAAAGATACCTTAGAAATAGAAGTCCTTCAGTTAAAAATAAAAATTCAAGATTTAACTGACAAAAACAATGGTTTGATTCTAAAACTAGATGATTCTTCAAAACAAATCAAACTTCTTGAATCCGAGAATCAAAGATTCCAAGGAAAATTGGATTCTATCAATATTGCCAGAAAATTGAGTGATGATGTTTTCATTAAAGCAAACAACTTAGGAACTGGCAAAATTGATACGAATTATAAACCTGGAATTGGAAGAGAATCTTTCGAAATCGAACAAGCCAAACAAGAAACCAGGACAAATAGTGAAAACTCTGAATCAACTCTAACAGATCCATCCACATCTGTTAATGAGGAAAATTCAGACGACGAAACAGTTATCAACTGTAACCCAGATGATACTGATTTCAGGGTTTCCAAAAGATTTTTCACTAATAGGTCTTCAACCCACCGAACCCAAAAGAAACCATTGAAACCAGCCTTCTTGCCACAAAAACAAACTTTGAATCCAAAACAAAAACCTTTTCAAAAACCAATTCAAAGTTACTTTCAAGAGATAAACTTCAATCTCTCAAGGAATTTTCAGAAACCATCATTTCACCAAATTCCATTCCATCATAATAATGTTTTTCAAAAACATCCAAATTCCAGATACAAAGAAAGGTTATCAAACGGATCTTCACATATAGGATATCTTTCACAAAATCAAAGACCATTTCAACTGACAGGTTTTCAAAAACAAATCTTAAATTGGGAAAATCTGATAAGTCAAATCAAGCCTCAACCACTTCGTCCAATTAACAGAAACCATAATGATTTCAAATCACCGAAAACCATTAACAAATCAGGACCCACCATGATTTGGGTACCTAAACTTTCTGTCTAATTGCAGGTACTTTGTGCTGGAGAGCCCAAGGATGATATATGGTATATCGATAGTGGCCGTTCCAAGCATATGACAACAAACCATAGCCTTCTACAAGACTTCAAACCCACACTACCTCCGATGCAGAAACTTCACAATCAAACCAAAATGATGCGGATCCAGTCGAGGGGGAACCACCAAAACCAGAACCCTCCTAAAACACCCCAATCCACCTGTCCAAATGATCCCAATGCATCATTTATGGGAGAACCACCAAAACCAAATTCCTCTTTAAACAATCCCAATCTACCTATCCAAAATGATCCCAGTGCATCATTTATGGGGGAACTCTTGTTACCCCATTCTTACCCCCAAACCAAAATTTACCAAAAACATTCACATAATCTAAAATCACAAAAAAAAATTGAATAAAGTTTTATCCTTTTAAAAGTTTTTATAAAACCATGTGATTAACATCTTCTTGACTAAATTTTCAGATACTTATGCTCGATGAATGTTCTCAGTTATATTGATTCTTAATTAAAGAGAAGGTTCAAATTTCAAACATTTGTGTTATGTACATTCTCCTATTCCCTTTGAATTTATTTCAATTATAACGATTTTATCAATTAAGGGACATAAGATCAGGAGATTCAGATGAAAACCAAACCCATGTGAGAATTTGTGCCTCGTCTTTAACTGCTAAGTGGAATTCATTTCTGTGAGCAAAGGTGTTCTCATTATGACTTATAGGATTTATACTCTTATACCGTGATGCTAGTCTCATTTTTGCTTAGATATCAAAATGACCAGGGACGATACTTTCATTTCCTCATATATTAGACAAACTGTCTATTATATCACCTTTCCCTATCCTAAATCAAACCACTTCAAAGAAAAGCTTCATCATCTGGCATAACGAATCTGACAAATGAAGAAACGACAAAGTCATATCCAACAAATGCTGTCAACAAATCACAATTGGTAATCACATCAGATATCTTTTACACAATGTGTATTCGCACAAATCAAGAAAAGATAAAAACAAAGGTGAACACCTCACCAAAGAAAAAGAAGATTTACAACAACAATCCATCAAGACAGACACCTCTCAAAACAACGAATTTTCAAAATGCTTTATCAAATATAGCTGTCAAAACCAAAGATTTACCGGGATACTGTAGCCTTCATAATTGAATATTCTTAGTTGCAAACTGCACTATGAAAATTTCTAAACCCCTCTACAGGTATTTACCGACGGAGAGAGAGTGAACATCAATGGCATGAATGAAGAAACCCTCTGAGTAATGCCGAAACCAGTCTTATGTGATTGATTATCTAATATGAAGACCAAGTGATTAAAGTATATAGGTATAAATCCACATTAAGCATAAGTCAACACCTTCAAACTGAGAGATATCACTCATCTTTAGTGATTATACACCAGTTCTGCACCCAGAACAAACAAACACCTCAGTCAAGTGTGAGTTATACCTATGAGCGTTCATCTGAATCGACCTATTAAGATCACTTGTCGTCTTTATAAATGCTATAAAATCTTAAGGAATATTATGAAAATACATATACAAAAACCTTTTGATAATCGAACTTGAGACTTTGATTCAGAAACAAATATTCTTGACAAACATTTTTCAAAACATAAGTAAAATCTAGTCACTCTCTTTCAAAACAAGTGATATGGTTTTATAAATGTCTTATCCAAATTTCAAGAATTTCAATCAAACATTTTTCTCCTCATTTCATTAATGATCACATAGGGGGAAATTGTTGAATAATGTTTTTATGTTTTTATGTGACCATCACTGAAATAAGATGAACTGTTATTATCTAACAAATATTATCAGTTTATTCCAGATTGCGTGAATTCGAGATCAAAAACAAGAATAAATCAAGACCCGAGAAACTTTGAGAAAACATCCAAACCTGAGGAAGTAACGCTACAAACCAAAGAGCAAAATACAAAATATCAAACTGCTACAGCAATCACGACGCGACAGACATAGTGGTCGCGACGTGAAGAAGAAACAAAGACAGAAGACCAAAAACCTACAGCGCTCGCGACGTGATGGTCGCGACGCGAAGACTTCCATCGCGAAGCCCCTCCAACGCGACTCCACCAACTTTCTAATCGCGAGACTACCAACCCAGCGCACTATCCTTCGCGACGCGACCAAAAGCAACGCGACCAAAAGGAAACGCGACGAAAAGCTCGACATACCAGCGAAGACGCACTGACCCGACAAAAAGCGCACCGACCACCAGCTATGGACCTTCGCGACGCGACGGACCACATGGTCGCGACGCGAACGCTGTGTTCAGTGACTATAAATAAGATGCAAACCTCTTGCCATTCTTGTGCAGAAAATAACCTTACACCACACATACCTATTCAAGCACCAATATTACCCTACGTCCAAAGAGCAAAAAAACCTGCCAAAACTCTCAAGAAAACTCTTTTCAAACAAAGAAAAACCACGTCCAAACAAAACCTCTACCCAACACCATACAAAACCTCTACCCGACACCAAACAAAACCTTTACCCGACACCAAACTTCAAACCTCTAAACAACCTCAATCCGAATACCAAACTACAAAACCTACACACCCTCTACCAAATCCATACACCACGAAAACTAAACCACAAAAACCCCGTGCATCTCAATTAAACCGACACCAAAAACCCATTTCACCAAACACCAAAAACTACCAAACCTCATCCTACCTAAAAGAACAAGAATCGACGCTTCAAAGAAAACACCATCTTCCTCAGCTATCGATAAGTTCTTTTGAAATTATTTGTGTCGTTATTGATTTATTTAAACTGTTATAAATCAAATGTACCAAATATCCAATACATCCGAATCGAACCTTGACAACGAAAACATATATGGACTGTATTTAACCGAGACATCTAACTTCTAACTTCTAACTTCTAACCTTTTTATTTGTTGTAAAAACACGTTATCGTTGATAATGGCGTTTATTACATCTAACTTCTAACTTCTAACTTTTACTTTATTTACCGCTTTCTGTCTATTTAAATACTGTCTAGTTTAGTTTTACCGCTTTATCTTATTCCGCAATTTCTTTATTCCGCATATATAATACATATCTGTCACACGGTAATAGGCTTAAAAACCTTGTTCGTGGAGATCAGTTATCGTATTTTTCAACAGAGACTTCAATCTTGTTGAGCAGAGGTTTTGAAAAAGTGGAGGAATTTTTCAACTTTATTATAAAGCCTCAGTATGAGGTAAGTCTACATAACTGGTTCTAGGATTTCCCTCTTTGCATTACATACCCTTCATGAGACATCAACGTGAATTCTTCAAGTTCTTTAAGTACATCATTAGGATACTTGTTCTTTTGGCCGAGTCAGAAGAATATTTTCTTTTGAGGATCTTCGTAAGAGAATATGAGTCCCACCTTTGGAACATATGTTACCTCAATATCTCTTTCCTTTATTCCTTCCAAGATTTGGTCAATTTCCACCTACATGGGCTCTAGGAGCAGTTTCTCAATTTTTCAATCAACCATTGAAATATCCATCAAAAGCCTATGCGGGTATCTTTCAATATGCATGAATGCGGGTGCAAGGGATAACTTCTTGGGTAGCATCCGTTGAAGTATCTTTCCCATATATAGAATGTTGTTCAGATTGGTAATCGAAAAATTGGCCTCAGAAATGTGATAGACTTCTCCACTGGATCGGAGAACCTCGAATTCTTAATAAGAAGCTTTCATAACCTGATGTACCTTCATAGACTTGATAGATATAATTGCAATACTATTCCAAGTGAGGAATTGACATTGATGAGTTTTGATAAACTTTACATGTCTCTGCTTTTTGACAAAATCCAAATCTTTCGGAGAGAGAATGGGATCCTCTAAGGCGAAGATGCGAACATAGGATCCATTAGGCCTATTCGGGTATTCCTACGCGTGCCCAGAATAGACCAGCGGATCATAAGTAATGGTCGGACGACAGTCCCTATCCAATAATTTTATTGTGAGTATGGTCCACAGAGTATCTCGAAGAACATTTGAGGTTCCTAAGGGGCATCATGTTCCTTATTCTCTTTTTGTTCGTAGGAAAGTAGAGCAGAAACCTTGTATTCTTCATTTTTTTGGAGCTTCATTGCAAGTAATAACCAACAGGCTCTAATATTTATTTATGCTTCAGAGTAAGTTTATCAGGCTAATCCTCAGAATCATTCCATGTAATATTATGAGCGGATGTATGTTTCTCACTCAACCTTTTCTTGCCTTGGTATTTTAGATGTGTGGATGGAGAAGGGTCAGGAATGTTTGTTTGTGGATGGGTGATGAAATGAGTCGATCTTGTTTAAGAGCATCTTATTCATCAGAAGAGGACAAGGTTGAAATGTTGTGAGGCTCGGATTAAAGCTTAGCATGAAGCTTCAGTTGCGTTTTCATCCCAGGCTCTTTCTGCGGTTCAGACTCTTCTCACACTTTTTCAAAAAAGGGCCCAACCTTTTCTGCAAACCTTTTGGAATCCGATAGAAGATTAAGTCGGCTAAGCACTTTCATAAATGACTCTTGAACTGTTTGGACAATGCATCAACTCCTACATCAAGGGTTGGCTTTTTCAAAATTTCACCAATGTTCCAAATGGTATTGGTCAGACCTTGAATAGTATCTGCTGGAAAAGAAAGAGCTTGGTTGAATCTCAGATCTGATCAGATGCCATTGTGGTCATTTCCATACTAACCCTCTGATGATATGAAAGTTGTTGTTGATACAAATGAAGCTCGCGGTACCTGTCCAATTCCTCACCAACCACTTTCATGATGGCGTCATAAACCCTCTGATGTGTTCCAAGTGTTTTGCCATGGACTCAGTCATGCTCTTTAACACATCGTTAAATATTTTCCAACTTTTTCAATCTCTGATGTTCTAACCTTTTGTAATTCTTCAGATGTAACATAAGATGGAGTTGCGGTCTATGGCTCAAAGATCTTGGATAGAACTTGATCAAGCTTTTCATCAGGATTTTGCAATTGATTAGGAGACAAGCTTGGCAAAGATTATGCTGCTTTATGGGGCTGTTTTGACAATGTAGAAGATGATGCAACCTTTTTGGAATGTTATGAAGGAGGAGAGGGCACAAATGGCTTCCAGATCAGACGAGTTCGAACAATAGATATACTAGGAGTTTGGTCACTACCCAGTAAGTTTTGATCCAGGGAGAGTGACAAATGCAACCGTAGTTTTGGCTGACCCTTCCTCATGAACGTTTTCAGTTCGTTTTAGTTTAGAAGCACCAACTTGGTCTTCAACAATTTTCTTTTCTTCTTCCTCTCTCTTTGCTTGATCATCAACTAATTTCTTAGGTTATTCTTCTCAACGAGCCTGTTCATCAGCCTCTGTTTTGGTCTTAATTTCTTAAAGTCATTTTCTTTGGGCTTGGGTGTAAGCAACTAACTTTTATTCTACTTCCTTCACAACTTGCTCAATAGTAGCTGCGACTTTCTTCATTGCTTCCTTATCAGCCAATGCCTTTTTATTTGTATGAATTTGTTTTTCTAATTCCTTTGTCTAGCTTTAGTTTCAAAGGGTGTCTTTCAGTGTCTTCTTTTATCCCTCTAAAACTTGAAACATTTATTTTCAGACACAAAATGTGGCTTTTTTTGATGCTCATAAGGAGTAGAAATAGTCTTGGGTTTCTTGGATCGTCGAATAAGACTAATTGGAGTAATATCAAGAATGCTCTCGCCGGATGATCTAAGAGCCTGTTTCATAGCCATTTATGTTAGACATTCGATAAACACTCAAATTTTCTCACTAACTAGCAGCTCCTTAGAACTCTGTTCAAGCTATACTAGAATCATGGTTTTAATATAATCACACAATAATATAGGCATTTTTCGATGTTGAGCCTATCAAGACTTCCTACGGTCATAACCACAATTCAGGCAGACTTTCATCCGCAACAGGGTAATAGGCTCCGATTGTGCAATGTACTAAAAATTAGATATTCTCTTGTGACCTAACAAATACCAAGTACAGATGTCTGGGGACTAAATACAAATAAGTTACAACTTTATTTATAAAGAGATGTAATAGCATAAGAAGTTTTCCCTATGAAATTTTGAGATATTTTTAGTGAGAAAGCAAATGGTTAGCATAGGCTAGTAGTGACCCTACAGTAGATCTACTATCACCCTAGACTATTAGGAGTCTGTGGTGTGCAACAGGGGTTGTCGTTGGAAACAGGCTAAGGAATGAGAACTATACTTAATAATAAAACTTACTCTTGTTTTGTGTTGCAGTCCAACATCAGCAACAATTGGGTTCTTAACCGAAGGAGGAAACTTCTTCGTGTTAGACTTGGTCATGGCATGCTTCGAAAGAAGGTCATACGAAGCATAGCCAGTAGACGAGGTAGGTCCAAATGGATCTATCTGGGATGTATCTACCAAGTGTAGGGAAATAAATTTAGAGTTTATGCTTAGGTGGTTTAGCATTGCCCTAGGAACTTGCTTCGGTGTTCCAAACTCTGATAGATTCTGAGGAGCCAGATATTTCATGATCTTCCTAGTGATAACGCATTCCAACGCATCTTCAATTGGGACATTAAAAGCCAGATACATGTCCTCTATGCATATGCCCAAAATATTGCACAAGGAATTGTATCCTTGTGACCGCTGAAAAATTCTTTGAAGTCCATCCATTAAATCGAGCCAATTTCGATGTTATCTGTTTTTAGATTCCTTACATGATATCTATCCAATAAACGTTAAGGGAGTTAATGCCACGAGTTTTACCGGACAAACATCGGATCGAGAAATGGGCAAGCAATTGGTAGATCGGTGGAAGCTTCGACTTCTCGAAATATTTCATGAACACCAATGAATGTATGTAGCTGATTGTCGTCAAGAACGTCAAGATGTGGTCTTCGGAGGGATGAACGAACGCAGCTTCTTCCATAGGCGCCAGAAAACCAATAGAGCTTAAAAATACGGATTTCTTCAACAAATGACTTTGTCATTGTAAATATGAAATTGGACCAATCATCGTCTTCATTTACAAAGGTGTTTTGATAGGCCTGTTGAATGTATCTGAGAGGAACACTAGATATCCCTTTAGTGAGTGGAATGAATAAGGGGTGAGTTCTCAGAATTTCTATTATAATCGCTACAGAAGAATGATATTGTTCACGATCCAAGAAGGCTTGGAGATTGCAGGAGGCGGGTTTAAGCTCGAACTAATGTTTGGAAGATACACTGGATTTTGCCATTGAAGAAAGGAAAGATGAAGAACGTATTTACAGAAGTCGAATGAGGAAGATTAAGAATTTGAGAGAGAAACTTTTTTCGTTTTGAAAGCTTAGGGAGAAAGACAGGTGGGGACATGTATTTAAAATAATTTGAAAGTAACTGGGTCGGGTAAGGTTATCCCAAGAAACTTGATTTAAAAAACGTGTTGCATTTAATGTAATCAATGATGCATTTGGCCAAGGTATGATGATATTGGTACCTTAGAAAAAGTTTCATACCGTTTGGAAGAATCCTATTCCATCAGAGAGGGGCATGTGTTAGACACATGTACATTGGATTTTATTTAAATTTCTTTTAAGAGAGAATAATTGGCCATTAAATATATCTCAGTAAAATGTGATTTTATAAGATAAAACATTCTCTGATGAGAACTAAATGAGGAATATAATAAATTTCAATCACAAGAATCCTATTTATTACCTGGAAACATTTGTTGCAACCGAATAAGTTAGACCTGCTTCGATTGCACTTCCTTCGGTTGAATGTTTGCAGTTGCATGTCAGTTGTTGCTTGAGAAAAAAACTAGGACTAATATATATATATATAAAGGTTAAATAAACACAAAAAAATGGATCCCTTCGTCTGAGATTAGTGCTACGGATGTCAGATTTAACTTTGAAGGAAGAAGGGATCCAGATTGAACAGTGCTAGTTTGTTTAGGAAATGATTGAGTTTTATTAGGTCTAAAGCCTTTGTGAAAAAATCAGTTATCTCTTCATCGAAGAGAAAAAAAATACTTTCAATGTTGCCTCTTAGTATGTGATCCTTGATGAAGGGATACCTGATATCGATATGTTTAGTCATGGAGTGATGGATTGGAGTGTGAGATATCACAATTGCACTTTGAGAGTCACACTACATTGGTTTTTGAGAGAACGATATCCATAATCCAATAATTAAGATTTCATCCAAAGTACCTGAGATCAACAACATGCAATAGCTGCATATTTTGCTTCGATTGTAGAAAGTGAAACACAGTTTTGTTTATTAGATGACCAACTCATCAATTTCCTACCAAGAATTTGACATCCTCCGGATGTGATTTGTCCATCTAGCTTACAACTTACATGATCCGTTATAGCGAAGGATTGAAGTCGTTTACAATGAAATACCAAACCCCTAAAGATTTTGTGCATTTGAGATATCTAAAAATCTATTTGATGGCTGTCATGTTAGATATCTTGGGATTAGTTTGGTATCGGGCAAACAAACATGTAAAAAACATTATTTCCGAACGACTAGATGTGAGGTACGGCAGTGACCCAATCATGCCTCGGTATAGTTTCTGATCCGCAGATTCCCTAGTTGGATCCACAAATAATTTGGATTTCAAAAGACATGGGAACCTTGGTGGAGGCACAATTTTCCATACCATATTTCTTTAGAAGCTTCGTCGGATACTTCTCTTGATGAAGAAAAGTTCCTCGCATGGTTTGTTTGACCTGCAGACCTAGAAAGAAATTCGTTTCTCTATTCGTACTCATTTGAAGTTTACTTACCATAAGTCTGGAGAAGTCAGCAACGATAGATTCATTCGTAGGACTAAAGATGATGTCGTCAACATAGATTTGTACTAGCATCAAGTGCTTCTTATTTTGTCGTCTAAAAGGAGTAGGATCTACAACTCCTCACATTAAGCCGGAGGCCTCAAGAAAGTTGGTCAAAGTATCATACCTAGCTCGAGGGACTTCCTTCAACCCATAGACAGCTTTCATGAGTTTATAGCATTGATTCAGATGATCTAGATTTTAAAATCCTGGAGGTTATTGTAGATACACTTCTTCTTTTAATTCACCAGTAAGGAAAGCACTATTGTTAGCCATTTGATGTACCTTGATGTTCTTGTGTGCTGTATATGCAAGGAAAATACGTATTGCCACAAGTTGTGCAACTGGAGCGAAGGTGTCATCATTGTCTATGCCTTCTTGTCGAGTATATCCTTTAGCAACCAGTCGTGCCTTGTTTCGAATGACAATACTAGACTCATCTAATTATGGTATGATCTTTGGGAGGAGGAACCAAGATCCATACCTTGTTCGTACGAACTTAGCTAGCTCGTTTTGCATTGAGTTTATCCAGTCTGAGTGTTCCCAAACTTCATGTATCTTTTCCCGTTCGACCATTGAGATAAAAGCAACATAGTGACATTTATCTTGCATTGATTTGACTCACCAAGTCTAAACACCAACATTTGCGTTTTTGATTATCTGGTTTGGTGGATGATCTCTTATCCAAATATATAATCTTGGAGTCAAGTGATCGGCAGCTGATGTAGAGATGATATCTTGAACAGCTCCATGTTGCTCCCCCTTTTATCTTGAAGATCTCAAGCTTGCTCCCCCCAACAAATGATGTATCAGGAGTAAAAGAAAATGCTTTGGACGTAGGGGTAGCAGTAGTAACACGAGATGCACTTTGGTTCTCTTGTTCAACTGCAGGAGGAACAGTTGGTCTGAATTGCTCCAGAACTAGAATAGGAGCCATGCTTTGCACAGATGGCAAAATGGTTGAGTTGCTCTCCCTCTCGACTTGAGAAGAAGTCTCAATTCCAGAAGATTCGACTGTAACCAAAGGTCCAAATGTTCAAGTTAAATTAGGGACCTCGATATGGACAATTTTTTTAGAATAAAGAGCAATTTCATTGGGACAAAAAAATTGAAAGTCTATATCGATAGTGGCAACTTGTGGTGGTGTGTTCGCCAGAAGGAGTGTCACTCTTAAGAATTTGAAAAGTAACATGTTTATCTTTGATTTTGCGGATGAAGTTGTGATCAAAGTTTATATCAAAGATTTCTTTTATCACTCTAGTTCGTCGATTTAGAACTCGATACGCTACACCCCTAGTCGAATAACCAAGGAAAATTGCTTCATTGGTTTTTGGTTGAAACTTGCTGAGATTATCTTTGTTGTTATAAATAAAACACATGCAACCAAAAATATGGAAGAATTTGACATTATTTTTCTTACCATTCAAACTCTCATACGGAGTACATTTGAGACGTTTGTTGATAAGGCTTCAGTTTTGAACAAAGCAGCCTGTAAAGATTGCTTCTGCCCAAAAACGGAGAGGTAGATTAGCAAAGTTGAGCATTGAACGTGCTGCTTCTTCTTTCGACAACACCATTTTTAGGGAGTGTACGGAGTAGAGAAATTATGTTCAATGCCTTTCTCAACAAGAAACTTGTTATGCAAAGCATACATGAACTCGATGCCATTATCACTTTTAATTCTGCAGACCTACATCTTGTTTCTAATATCAACAACATTAATGGAATTGATGATTTCTTGAGCAGCCTCAGATTTTTGACGTTGAAATAAAAATCCAAGAAAAATTTTTATTGTCATAATAACAAGAAGCGGTTCACTGATTAACGATTCAAAAATCATTGGATGACATTTCTTTCTTTGCTTCCCACACTCACAAGCTGCACATAACATGTTGCTGTCGAATTTGAGCAATGGCATGCCTCACACCATTGCACCTATAACATGGTTGTTGACGTACTTGAAATTTAGATATGCAAGTCTACGATGCCATAGCCAACGAACATCAGGTACAACTTTTGACAGCAGACACAATTACGGCTTCCCAACCATTAATTGTATATCCAAGGGGTACATATGCCCATAACGACCTAAATGAATGAGACACTAATCACGATTCTCGATAAGTAGGTAGCTGTGTAGTTTATCAAACTCTAAACGAACGTTTGCATCACAAAGTATGCCTACAATGATGAGATTATGTTTCAAACCAGCAACGTATGCAACTTTTCTTATCATAAAAAATCTATTTTTAGCACTCTGTATCCTTTGACAAGTCCATTAGAAGCATTTTATGAAAGTAACAGATCTACCCTTCTGTACAGTCTAATAGTCCCAAAGATAGTAATCAAACACGACGCTTCCCATTCTAGTTATGCTTCCTTCTTCTTCATCACCAGATGACCATAACTCTTCTTTGTAAATCGTAAAGGGACATAAATGCCTTTTTCTTTTGAAACATTTTCAACTACCTTCTTCGCTCTATAATATTTAGCATAATGATTCAAACCATTACACTAAAAACAAAAAACCGTCTTTGAATTTTGTTCCTTTTCTCTGGACGAGTTTCATTTTTCTCCAGATGCAGACTTCAGATGACTGAGCATTATTCTGTTGATGGTTCCTCGGTTGATGGCTAGAACCATGTTCGCTTCGTTTTGGTATTGTAGTTGCCTTGAAATATTTGGCTTTTGAAATTGGCAAGAACAACGATTATGATGACATATGAAGGAGTTTCTCTCAAACTTATGGACAAGCATGGCATACTCCTGCTTGAACTCTTCATCATCATTGTCATTGTCCACTAGGTATTCTTTGTCTGCTTCGATGATTCGTTGATTCTTGATGTCTAACAGAGGAGCCGTAAGAGTGTTGGGGTTACTAGTGATGAGTGCTATGGGTCCACTGACTCATTGTGACTTTGCTACAATAGTGGACTCTTGTGCCTGTAGTTCTCCACACAGTTGAATCAAGTGGATTTTCTTAAGAATATTGTTAGCTTGCAAAACAATTTTGACCATCATCCATCCATCACCTAAGTTGTCTAAAAACTTTAGATTTGTTTCAAGATTTGTTTTTATAGTATCACAACTTGCAAGATTATTCAAAATAAGAGTGAAACGATTTTAAGCAACCTTTAAGCTTCATTTGGAAGAATCCTAATAATGTCGTAATTTTTATTTTAACACTTGTTTTTTTATCAAAATAAATATTATCAAACACATAAAAATTGATAATTATCATTCCTTTGCTATTAGACATCGATATTGATATGCTTTAAAGAAAAAAATGATAAATTGCATAAAAGTCACTAACTTTTTTAATTTTCTCGATTTTGACACTGTATTTTTAGTTTTTGCAATTAAGTTATTGTGTTTTCAGAAAAATTGCAATTAAGTCATTATGTTTTCCAAAAACTTGTGAAAATGACCATATGACAAGATGGCAACAGGTTACCAGGTCATATGGTCAGATTTGCAATTTTTCAGAAAACCTAATGACTTAATAGCAAAAATAAAAAGCATAGTGTCAAAATCTAGAAATCTGAAAAAGTTAACAACGTTTATGCAATTTACCCTATGCAATTTATACAACTCAATCACTTTACATGTCTCATACGTTTTTTAAATTAAAATCATCTTATCCACATTATTCTTTTACAAAGAAAAATTTTAAAATATTTTTTCAGACCTCGGTTTATCTTTTTCAAAACAGTATTTTTGATCAAGAGGACGATGTTATCACTTTAAACAGTTTGAATGTCTATTATCGATGATAGAATTCCTAATTTGTTGTAACAATTGTTTCAATTTAGGATTTATATCTATTTAATTTATGTACAATAAATTATAATATCCATCATTTGTACTTTGTGATATTCTGATTATATATATGACAAAGCACAACAAACTAACATATTTTGGGTTAGTTATGAAATAAAACCAATTTTTTCAATTAAAACCAATTTTAATGTAATTTTAGGTTTTAAATTATTTATCCAAGATAACAACAAATTTACTTTTTTGGACACGTATGAGGCATGTAAAGTGATTAAGTCGTATAAATTGCATAGGGTAAATTACATAAAAGTCGCTAACTTTTCCAGATTTTTAGATTTTGACACAATGTTTTTTATTTTTGTCATTAAGTCATTAGGTTTTCTAAAAAATTGCAAATCTGACCATATGACCTGATAACCTGTTGCCATCCTGTCATATGGTCATTTTCGCAACTTTTTGGAAAACATAATGACTTAATTGCAACTTTTCTAAAAATATAATGACATAATTGCAAAAATTAAAAATACAATGTCAAAATCGAGAAAATTGAAAAAGTTAATAACTTTTATGCAATTTACCGAAAAAAATACATTATAGTATGCACAGTTTAATGACAAGAATTTTTTATTAACTTGTGAATATTGTAAAACATGTTAAAAATAGAGAAATATATTCAGTTTTATGTATTTTAAGTTAATAAACAAATGTGAAAAAAGACGAAAAAAACATGATACTTAATATGTAAACATCGGTTCTCACAGTTTATCATTTATTAGTGTTTTCACTTGAACCCTTATATATATATATATATATATATATATATATATGAAAAAAGAATTAGAAAAAAAAGTTTATATGATGTGAATTTTATATGCATACGCATATAATTATAAAATACTGATTCTTTTGAATTTTTTTTAAAACCTCGTAGACGCATATAAAAAAAATTGGATACATTTTTTTTGAAAAATATTGTGTAGAAAAAAATATCATAGGTTCTCACACTTTTTTAGGTTCTCTTATGATCTCAATTATATATATATATATATATATATATATATATATATATATATATATATATATATATATATATATATATATAATATATATATATATATATACCGTTCCAGTGAAGACTCTTTTTTCGGTAGGAACTCGTAGGGACACCTTAAAAAAATTGAAAAAAATATCAAAAAATACAAATCATAAAATAGAGAATAGTACTATATCATTATAAAAAAATTGGAAAAAATGGATCATTGAAAAACAGTAATGATCCGGTTTTTTTGTTTTTTTATCATTAGTTCATTATAAAAAAAATAATGATCCAAAAGTTTTTTTTCGAATTTTTTTTCCAATATAGTACTATGATCCATTTTATTACTAATATTTTCTTTTTATTTTTTTTCAATTTTTTTAATATGTCCTCACAAGTTCTCACTTTAAGAAGAGTTCTCACCCGATCGCTTTATACATATATATATATATATATATATATATATATATATATATATATATATATATATATATATATATATATATATATATATATATATATATATATATATATACACACACACACGGATATATATAAAATGTATAAAAACATAGGAGGTGTGGGCATGAAAGTACTTTGATTGATTGAGTAAATCTATTATCTATATATGAGTACTCAACACTAACTGCATAATTATTAGTATTAATTACTCAAACCTACTTGCACACTCTCACCCAACAGCTAAGTCGAGAGAGACGCTTGTCTAACATTATTTCCTCTTTATTTCACTTTAATATTTTCCATCCCCATCGTAATCCGAAAGCTATGCGTCATAGATAAGAATGGCTACGGGACGGATCTATATAAAATACTATTTCACCCGACTTTATTTCCAAACAGACATGTATACTTGATAAAACGTCACTTAACTATGGTCGGTAAATGAACAGACGCTCACACAATTCCGCTAGTACTTTTTACTACATTTCGTGTCATGTCTTGATGTGAAGAATATTAGTGTAATTAATCACCGATATATCTGTGTTTTACGCCAAAACGTATGTTATGGACCGTAACATTGTCGTTGCGGTATTTGGAAATTAAACGAGTTGCCACATGGCATGATATCTCTCCTTGTTTCGTCCTTACCATTACTAGTTAACAGTACGCCTTCAAAGAGGAAATGAAAAGTAAATAACTCTTACGTGTTTATGAGACTTATACATCAAAATAGAGGTTTCTTGTTGTCTAACATGTAATATGCTTTTCAAATTAAAGAAGGAAAAATGGAGTTGTCACAAACACGCACGCATACATACATACATATATACATAGGGAAAATGACTTATAAGGGTAATGAAGTATCAGAATTGTTTAAAAAATATCATTAAACTTTTTTTATACACATATTACCAACAAAGTATAGTCGTTGTATACGTATGACCATTAAAGTTTATCATTTGTTCAAAAAATATCATTGACGTTATCGGAAGTATACATTACCGTCCAATGGTAATTTTTGAACAAATTATAAACTTTATTGGTCATATGTGTACAACGGCTATAGTTTGTTGGTAATATGTGTACACAAAAAACATCAATGATATTTTTTGAACAATTATGATACTTCGTTACCTTGATAGGTCATTTTCCCTATATACATATATATTCGAATTTTTACGATCTCTAAATCATTTATAATTATACCATATTTATTTATATGAATATCCTGCAATTTCAAATGTTTTAGTATCAATAACTTTTTAAGAATAAGTAGCAGTTTTTAAAAATCGTATATAACATTTTTAACAATAATAAGTGGTTGTTAACAAACAATAATAATTATTGATATTTTAGATAATCATCATGATCCAAATTAAAATATGGTGAAATAAGTAGTTTTTAAATTAATTTTTTTTTTTGGAAACGGCAAATGATTCAACGGAATCCTACTTGCAATGTTTCAGCGAGCACCCCGGGTTCGAGCTCTGCTTAAGCGGGCAAACCCAGCCCCCATAGGGATTTCCAGGGAAAAATCCCCACGTGTACCCTTGAGAGCTGTGAGTAAAATTACGCTAATGCCACGATCTCTAAAGGAATCGAACTCACAACCTGCAGCCCACATGGGTACAAACTCGGCGCATCACACCCAGCTAGGCTGGACATCACATGCGTTTTTAAATTAATTAATCAGAACAATAGTTAAAAGTAACATTAAATTAACAATTATGTTTAATTTAATTAATACACAAGTTGCAAATAATGCTCATTGAGTATTGTTAGTCAAAATAGATGTAATTTTATAAATGCAACATAGTGTTATAATTATTATTTCATAGTTAATGTCAATGACATAATCATTTTCAACAACGTATTTGTTAAAAGTTTAATTACATAACTTTCCTTTACACAACGTGCGAGCATTCGTGTAGTGTGTGTGTGTGTGTATGTATGTATGTATGTATGTATGTATGTATGTATGTATGTATGTATGTATGTATATATATATATATGTATATATATATATACATATATATATATATATATATATATATATATATATATATATATATATATATATATATATATATATATATATATATATATATGTATATATATATATATATATATATTTATATATATATATATATATATATATATACATATATATATATATATATATATGTATATATATATATATATATATATATATATATATATATATATATATATATATATATATAATATATATATATATATATATATATATATATATATATATATATATATATATATATATATATATATATATATATATATATATATATATATATATATATATATATATATATAATTGGATTGTGTTTGATGTTTGGATTGCCTTTGATTGCTTCTGAATTGGAGATGTACTTCTGATTTCAGTAGGTAACAAGGTTTAGTTAGTAGTTTAGTTTAGTTAATGCTTGCTTGGAATTGTTTTAGTTTATGTTTCTTTTTGGATTGTTTTGGAAAAAGTTAGGAACTAGGTCCTCTGACTGTAGCGTGACACTGCAGTTGGTAATCTGTCACCTGTCTCGACCACGTAACTCCTGTGGATCGACCCTGACTTCCACTGTGCTAAGTGTGTGTGTTATGTATTTTCTTATTTTTGACCGCATGACGACCGCTGCGATGTCAAATTTTGGCGCCGTTGCCGGGGAGTTGTGAGCTTGAGAATAAGTGATTTGTAGGACTTTTAGTTTTTGAATTTTTTGGTTTTTGATTTCAGTTAGTTAGTAATTTTGGTTTTTGATTTCTCGGGCGTGTTGCATTAGTGCATGCGTACCCGTAGGGGTGAGCAATTATCCCCTTTGCATTTTGACTCAAAGATTGAGCGAACTGCGCGCAAGATCCGTGCACGTAGGCATTTAAATACAATGAGTTTTAGTAATGTCAGTAGTAGTATAGTGAGTGTTGCCCAGGAACCCTCGGGTGAGGCAACGGGAATGTCATTTATTCCCCTAGTTTCAGAATTCCAAATTAGGAGCACGAGTGCTACTGGTGGTGCAGCTTCAGCCCCTGCACCTATACCTTCATGCACTCCGCCGTCGATTCCACCATTTCAACCTTTATCCCAACCTCAATCCATAAACCCATTTACATCTGCCATGTCTTGGGGAGCACCGATCCGCGATGGCACCCCAGTATCTAGACAGCAGACACCCATTTCTCAACCCACTTCACAACCAGCACCAGTACTTTTTAAACCACAAACCACATTCCAACCTATACCACCGCAGCAACAATATCAACAGCAACCACCTCAGCAGCAGTACCAGTATCAACAGACTGAGGAGAGGTATGATGAAGAAGACGAAGGATGAGTTCCACCAGCACAACAGCAACCATGGAACCGAGGTCGGGGACCTCCAAGAAGAGCATAACAGCATCAACCACTACAAGGTCAGCAGAGATATAATGATCATCACTTTTACGGTAATCCTGCTCAACCCTTGTATTTTGCACAACCGAGGGGGCAGTCGGTTGCATTGCACTTCCAGCCACAAGAGTATGATGACTCGTCGCCCATTTACATTCCTGATGATATAGAATCTCAAGTAGAAATTAGGCCCCAGTTAATAGGAATATTAACGCAATTTAGAGGTTATAAGACTGATGATCCATACAATCACTTGTATGAGTTCATAGCTATCGCAAATGCTAATACTCCTAGACACACCAATAGGGATACTTTTAGGTTAAGATTATTTCCTTTCACATTAAAGGATAAGGCCAAATACTGGTTCACATCGCTTCCATCTAATAGTATCACTAGTTGGGACCAACTTAAGGCAAAATTTTTACAAGAGTTATATCCAGTTAGTAAAACCACAGAAGTTAGACGCGCAATTCAAAACTTTCAGCAGAAGCCCGGAGAGGCTTTTCACGAAGCGTTTGATCGATTAAATGAGTTACTGCGTTCCTGTCCGCACCATGAGGTTCCTAAATGGTAGTTAGTGAAATTGTTCTTTGAAGGAGTAAATGAGACACATCAAGCAATGATAAATGCCTCATCAAGTGGGACATTTATGTGGCAAGAGTTAGAGGATGCTTGGAAATTCTTAGAGCAGTTAAGTTTAGGATCTAAGGTCAGTGGATCCATGAAGGACAATACAGTCTACGTAGCAAACATTGAAGCATAAAACAAGTGGAAGACAGAAATTCAGAAGGAGCTCAGTGCTGTGACTAAGAATTTTAATCAAATGCTCGTGAGGTTTCAACAAGAGAAGGGAGCATATGTATTGCATGGGCAAGTTATATGTAATACATGTGGTGAAATAGGACATAATCACAATGAGTGCTCGATGACTCATGAGGAAGTTAGTCAATTGCATGGGTATGGTCAATTTCATAACACACCACGACCATTCAGAAACAATCAGCAACGAGAAGCAAGGCAACCACCAATGAGGCAGCAGCAGATGCAACTTCCACCTCCAGTGGGAGGTATGAACATTGGCATACATGAAATTTTTGAAATGTTAGTTAAGCTTTAGGAAGTGGAGGATGCCAATTCGAAAGCAATTCTGAAGTTAGGGGAGTTGATTATTAAGATGGAGGAAGATAGAGCTCAAGAAAAGGCACAACAGTAGAAAGTGCAAGTGAATGAGGTTATCACACTTAGAAGCGAGAAGAAATGGATAACAAGGTTACAGCTCCACCAGCAGAAGAGGATAGTGATGTAGAAATAATTTTTTATGAGAAAGAAGAACTGGAAAAGGAAAGAAAAAAGGGGAAGGAAGAACCAGCAAGGAAGAAGAAACAAACAAGTACATGGGAGAAGGGGGAAACAAGTGGGACAGTTCCTTTCCCCAAGACTTTGGAAAAGCCGGAGAAAAGACCATATGGGAAGAAGGGACCGCAGGCGGAAGACATGTGGGAACTGTTTAGTCAAATCAAGGTTAACATTCCATTAGTTAAACTTATCAAGGAAGTCCTTGCTTATGCAAAGTTTCTCAATGATATGTGCATCCACAAAAAGCATATCTTGTCCCATTTGCCTAAAATGGTTAGTTTGCCTGAGAATGTAAGTTCTATTTTAATGGATGCATTGCCTCCCAAGACGAAAGATCCTGGGGTTCCTCTCATCTCTGTTGACTTAGGTGATGTGCACATTAAGAGAGCTCTGTTAGATTTAGGCGCGAGTGTGAACATTTTACCGGGACAGCTTTTTGACAAGTATGACTTCGGTACTTTAAGATCTACAGATGTAATTCTTCAGCTTGCTGATAAGTCTACAAAGATTCTCAGGGGAATGTTGTCAGATGTTATCATTACGGTGAGAGATTTCTATTACCTAGCGGATTTCTTAGTTCTGGATACCCGTCAGGCGGCCAATGGAGAGCAACCGACAATCATCTTAGGGCGACCTTTCTTGGCTACAGCCAACGCAACCATCGACTATCGTACGGGGGAGATGGGGATTTCCTTTGGGCATCGGCAAACTAAGATCAACATTTATAATGCCAAAGGTAATACCATGGAGGATGAAGAATGCTACCAGGTGGACATCATAGATGCGTTAGTACAACAATATACGCCAGAAGTGCTACAGCAAGAGGTGATGGAGACTCAAGAAGAAGAAGTAGAGAGGGACAGAGACACGAAGTATGAGGAATGCGCACACATAGAGAAGCTACCGACAGAGATTCCCAAGACGTTAAAACCATCATTGTAGGAATCACCGAAGCTGGAATTGAAACCATTACCAGCCCATCTAAACTATGCCTTTCTAGGAGAAAAAGATACTTTGCCAGTGATTTTAGCAGCAAACTTGACAGAGGAACAAGAAAAGGAATTACTCAAGATATTGTCCAAGCATAAGGAGGCTATTGGTTGGACAATCGCAGATTTAAAAAGAATTAGTCCAACCACATGTATGCATCGAATCATCATAGAAGAAGGAGCTAAACCTGCCAGAGACACGCAGAGAAGATTGAATCCAAATCTAAAGGAAGTTATGAAAAAGGAAGTTCTAAAGTAGCTGGATGCTGGGATCATATATCCGATCTCTGATAGTGAATGGGTTAGCCCGACACAGACACTGCCAAAGAAATCTGAATAACTGTTGTGGATACTAAGGATGGTGACAAAGTTTCCACAAGACCCGTGACTGGATGGAGAGTTGAAAGGTTTTCTGCAAACCATGAACTAAATAACCTAAGTTCACATGCAACCTATAAGGATCTATTTTTTCTTCTAATTGAACATATAACAAAAAAACTAGAGGCCAATAAAAGAAACTAAAGATCAAATAGAAAAAACCAACCTTAATTTCTTGGAAGCTGAGCAGCAAAAGTATCCTGCCTCAAATGAAAGTCACACCCAAGCTAGGAGGGGAAGGGATCGAAATTTCCAGAGAGACTCTAGGTCAAAAGTGGCGCAGAAAATAGGGTTCCAGGGACCCCTATTTATAGTTACAGGATGACCAGTTGATAAGCCTTAACGATAAGCCTTTTTGAATTCAAATAAGATAAACCTTTTATCATATATTCAAAATCCTATTTATCCTCAATATATATAAATCGAAATTATCTATATATCCTTATATAGATTTCGATTTCCACTGATCACTCCCACTATCACTTACTCAACTATTGAATAATTACAGTTTCAGTCCCTGCACCTTTAATTAATTAAATTAATCCCCAAATTAAATCCAAATAATTCCAGATTAATTTCTAATTAATTAATATAGTTTCCAATTAATATATTATGACTTTAATATATTAATAAACCATATATTTAATTCCTGTTGATTTATTAATCCTATAATAAATCAACCTTTCTCTCTACCGAATTTTCTACCAAACCTCCAGCCATGAGGGCAACCCAAATGGACTGTGCTTCTATTAATTAGGTAAATACTAATTATTAGTCATGGCTTAGACACCTAATCCAACAGTCTCCCACTTGGATAAGTCTATGACTATAATTACAAATTTAACCTCTAATTAACCAGCACTTGTAGCTTCCTAGAAGCCAATGCCAAACTCTGATCTAATCAGTCTTGTCCATAGATAAGTGATCAGATGGTCCTCCGTCCAACTAGATATTTTTCAGACTCAAGACATGGATAAAATCAATCTGGTCTGATTCACTGTTCCTCGATTTCTGATTTGCATATGACTCTTAGACTACCAATTTAGTCCCGGTTGGCCAACCATTTTAGTCAACTTCAAATTCATCGAGAGGCCTACAGATATCTGTTCCCCGTCAGGGTCAAAGGACGAATAATCTTTGACTCATATACTTATGTCTTTTACCAGACAAATCATTCACAACAACATGTTTTATAACACCGAGTTACCGATGCGTTTTCGAATTATCAATGAACAACCGCTTAGTAAATCATAACTCATATGTCTTAGCTTAAAGATCAAAAGATATTATCGTCTCAACATTGCTCGTGATGAAATCCATGAAGCAATCCATTGAGCGCGGGTTTATCCAATACTCAAATCTCCATTTCCAAGTACTCACGAATGTTGCAGCAATCTCATTGCTATGTCTAACTCCTTAGACAATCTACAACTAATTCGTGACAGTCTTACTTCATACTTACTCCCTAAAAAGTATGAGCGACTGTGGATATTTGAATAATCCAATTATTCAGGAAGTAAACATGCCAAATGGAACACAATGATAAAGTATTGACAAAAGTAGTAAACCATAATAAATCTCTATTATTAAATCACAAGAGTCAAATACAATACATTGTTACAAGTTTCAAAACCTATCTAATTTATATAAACTTTATATCATCTCTTAATCCAATGCTCCTAGCATGCTGATTATGCTTAATCTTACTCAGAGCCTTTGTCAAGGGATCTGCAGGATTTTCTTCCGATGATACCCTCTTTACCAAGAGTTGACCTTCTTCTACCTTATGCCTTATGTAGTGGTACTTTCTGTCGATATGCCTGGACTTTCCATGGTCTCGTGGTTCCTTTGTCAAAGCTACCGCACCTTCGTTATCGCAGAACAGTTCCACGGGCTCCTGAATACTTGGGACTACTCCAAGGTCCCCGATAAAGTTCTTCAGCCAAGCCGCTTCCTTTGATGCTTCACTTGCTGCTATGTATTCTGATTCGCACATAGAATCAGCCACCGTATCCTGCTTGGAACTTTTCCAAGTTACTGCTCCACCGTTCAAAAGGAATACCCAGCCCGACTAAGACCGACCACTGTCTCTATCCGTCTGAAAACTGGCATCTGTATATCCTTCAACTCTCAAGGTATCACTGCCACCGAGGACTAACACCATGTTCTTTGTCCTTCGCAGATACTTGAGTATATTTTTCACAGCTATCCAATGCGCCCTTCCAGGGTTACCCTGGTACCGACTGACCATGCTTAAAGCAAAGGCCACGTCAGGGCGAGTACATGTCATAGCGTACATGATCGATCCTATAGCCGAATCGTAAGGTACCCGACTCATTTCATCTATTTCTTCGTCTGTACTCGGACTTTGAGTCTTACTCAATTTTGCATTACTTTGGATAGGTAGCTCTCCCTTCTTGGAATTTTCCATACTAAACTTTTTCAGTACATTTTCCAAGTATGTACCCTGATTAAGTCCTATTAGTCTCTTCTTCCTATCTCTCAATATTCTTATCCCGAGAATATAGGCAGCCTCTCCTAGGTCCTTCATGGCGAAACATTTCCCAAGCCAAGCCTTGACATCTTGCAAGGTTGGAATATCGTTTCCCATGAGCAGTATGTCATCGACATACAGCACCAGAAAGGTGACTATACTCCCACTAGCCTTGACATATACACAGGACTCATCCTCGCTCCTAGAGAAACCAAACTCTTTGACTTTCTCATGGAAACAAAGATTCCAGCTGTGAGAAGCTTGCTTCAATCCGTAGATTGATCTCTCAAGCTTACACACCTTATTTGGATACTTTGCATCGACAAATCCCTCTGGCTGATTCATGTAAACATCCTCAGTCAACTTTCCATTAAGGAAAGCGGTTTTGACGTCCATCTAACAAATTTCATAGTCATGGAATGCAGCTATGGCCAACATTATCCTAATAGACTTTATCTTGGCTACTGGTGAGAAGGTCTCGTCATAGTCAATCCCTGGGGTTTGAGTAAAGCCCTTCGCAACCAGTCTTGCCTTGAAAGTGTGTACCTTTCCGTCCATGTCGGTCTTCTTCTTGAAGATCCATTTGCACCCGACTGTCTTTCGACCCGGTACATTATCAACCAAGTTCCAAACTTGATTGTCATACATGGACTTGATCTCGCTATCCATGGCCTCTTTCCACTTGGCAGACTCAGGGCCCGCCACTGCTTCCTGGTAGTTAGCTGGTTCATCCAAATTTATCAGTGTCCTATCACTGACAAACGTGTCCCCATCCGAAGTTATATGGAAACCATAAAACTCGGGTGGCATGCTAACCCTACCGGAACGCCTAAGAGGTAAGGATACATCAGTCGGACCAACAGGAACTTCTTCCTCATGTTGGTTGCTAGTTTCTCCTAAGGTTGCGTCATCTGATGACTCTTGAATTTCTTCCAGATCAATGGTACTCCCACTGTCCTCTTTGAATATGAGCTCTCTCTCTCGAAAGACCGCTCGTCTAGCTATAAAGACCACGTCCTCGCTCGGTCTGTAGAATAGATATCCAAAGGACTGTTTGGGATAACCAAGGAAGAAACACCTTTCGCTTCTTTCTGTGAGTTTGTCTTGAGTATCTCGTCTAACGAAGGCCTCACAACCCCAGACTTTGATATGTGCCAACGAGGGAACTTTCCCCGTCCACATTTCATGAGGTGTTTTAGCAACCTTTTTAGTAGGGACAAGATTGAGGATATGGGCAGCAGTCTCTAAGGCATACCCCCAGAAGTGAATGGGAAGTGAAGCTCGACTCATCATGGAACGAACCATGTCCAACAGGGTTCGGTTGCCCCTCTCCGCAACACCGTTCAACTGTGGTGTCCTGGGAGGTGTCAACTACGAAACTATTCCGCATTCCTTTAGATAGTCTAGGAACTCGATACTAAGATACTCTCCTCCTCTGTCGGACCTGAGCATCTTTATCTTCCTGCCTAATTGATTCTCTACCTCGTTTTTAAACTCTTTGAACTTTTCAAAGGTATCTGACTTGTGCTTGATTAAGTAGATATAACCGTATCTACTAAAATCGTCAGTAAAGGTTACGTAGAACCGCGTGCCATCCTTTGTGGTTGATCTGAATGGACCACACACATCCGTGTGAATGATGTCCAGCAGACCCTCACCTCTTTCAAAAGACCCTTTGAAAGGTGATTTAGTCATCTTGCCCAACAGAAAAGATTCGCATACATCATCCGACTTGAGGTCGAATGATTCCAACAATCCATCCTTTTGGAGTTGGGCGATGCGTTTCTTGCTGATGTGCCCGAGCTGACTATGCCACAGACATGCCTTTTCTACACCACTAGTAGAATCAATATAATTTACATTATGTCCTAAATTGTCAACACATTCAACAGTTTCATACACACCATCACAAGGATAAGCAGTAAAAATCAAAATACCATTTTTGAAAACAGAAATCGAGCCAATTTTATTATCAAAAGAAAATTGAAATCCTTGTCTGAACAATGCGTGAAATGAAATAATGTTTCTTGCCATTTCTGGCGAATAGCAACAATTAAATAACTCTATACTAACATCACTACTAAGCACTAAACTGTAAACGTCGATCTTGGTAACAGGGGACGATCTCCTATTGCCCATGATCAAGTTCAGTCTACCGTGCTCCACCTCCCTGCTTTCCTTTAGGCCTTGCAGATCAGAACAAATGTGAAAACCACATCCTGTAACAAGGACCCAAGAATTAGAAGATGGTGAGTTTTTAGAGATAGTGTATATACATGATGTCGATGGCTTTACTTTCCCATCCTTGACATCCTGCAAGTATTTGGGGCAGCTTCTCTTCCAATGGCCCTTCTCTTTGCAATAAAAATAGTTGGCTTCATCGGGGTTGGCCACACAAGGAATGTGGGAAGACTTGGTTCTCGAGCCATTGCTTGACGACCCGACCTGAACCTTTTCCCTCCAATTTTGTTTAGGAGGGCCTTTCCTCTTCTTTCCTTTGCCACTTCCAATGGCTAGGACGGGCTGATTAACCGAGGGTATACTTTTACCCTTCATCCCGTCCTCAGCAACTCGAAGCATGTGATGCAACTCAGTCAGGTTAGCTTGATTGTTGTTCAAATGATAAGCCAGCCTGAACTGGTCATAAGAGCTCGGTAAAGAGTTAAGCACTATGTTAACGGCCAACTCCTCTGGTACAGGCATCACAAGCTTTCTAAGCCGCTCCACGTAACCTTGCATTCTTTGCACATGAGCGCAGATGGACTCTCCATCTTTAGGTTTGCTGTTTGTGAAGTCCTTGACCACCTTGCACCTCTCGATGCGCTCTTGCTTGCAGAACTTTTCCGCAAGCTCCTTGTGCATCTCAAAGGGCCAGTAGTCTTCGTATATCCTTTGCAATTCGGGGTTCATTGTGGCGATCATGATGCAGGCCACTTTGGTCGCATCTTCAGAATGTTTTTGGTACGAGGCAATTTCCTCGGGAGTAGCAGTTTCAGGGTCAACATCGACAAGCTTAGTCTCGAGAACATACTCTTTGTTCTCGTACCTCAGAGCCATCTTGATGTTTCTAATCCAGTCATTGTAGTTTGTCCCGTTCAATTGAACCTTGGAATACAGTGAGAGGATAGAGGGAACACTGGAGTTTGAGTGGGGAGCAGATTGATCAGCAGAAGACATCTATAAAAGAAGGTAGGTTTTAATTAGATACATGTCGGTCCTTATAATAACCCAATATAAAATAAGGCTAGGATCCAACTATAACAATTTGCAACATAGAAGAGGGATGCCGTAATCTATAAGCAAATTTTATAAAGGTAGGCGAATGACGATTCAGCCAATTCCACCGTGGAAAAATAATCTTATTATAAATGGAATTCCTAGTTTCTTTTGAGATTTATTGAACTATTCAATAGCATGTTTAATCTCGGATATGCCCCACCGTTTGTGACTGGGATGCCGAGGATCACAAACCGGGTGTGAATAACCATGCAAATTAGCTTGGTACTCTCGGGGTCCATTATCATCTCAAATTGATGTGCCGGTAAACCACACACGCTCCATCAACAATGATAACACCCGAGACGTCCATTGCCACTCTTTATGAACCCCATTTGGTGTGCCGGTAAACCACACACGCTCCACCAACGTTACATAAAGTGCAATGTGCCATTTCATGGGGTAACATCAAATTCACATTTTTCCTAAAGTAACTTGATTGAGATTTTGTAAATGGTTCTAGTAATTTGATCATTATACTTTTAATGATTTAGTGGTCCTGTCAAAACTGTTCGGCTAACGACCCTCCACTGATTAGGCGAGCGGTGGGCGAGAGTGTTCACCCATTAGACCGCCATTTTATAGGCAGCCTCCTTATACCCACTTTATAGACCAGCTTCGTGAATGAGGCCTACTATTGAATTGACTGACCAGTTTTATCTTATACATATAGTATTAACAATTAATAACATATATAAGATGTATTTTAAAAACCCTTTAAAATATTTTAGGTTTATCTTTTAATTTTACCAAATTTAACAATTAAAATAAACCTTAAAATTCGATTTAATCAATTTTAATTACAAATTAATTAAATTAATTAAATCTAAATAATTTAAACATTTTAAAATATTTTTCCGGATTTTTCCATTAATTTTCGAAAATTTAAAATTAATTAAATCAATTTTGAATTATCTTTTAATTAACAATTAATTAAATTAATTCAATGAAGATAGGTTTATCTAAATTAATCAAATTAATTAAAACCTATCTTAAACCCCTAGATTTCGAATTCAAATAATCGGGTTTAAGGTTATCCATTTAATTAACAAATAAAGTTACCAAAAATAGAAAACCTCCTAAAACCCTAATAGCAATTTTCGAAATTAGCAAGGGGGGGTTAGGGTTTCCAAAACCCTAATCCTAGAAATCGATCCACATATATATTAGGGTTTATAGGCTTTAAACCCTAAAACAGTTATATCTATTCAACAAGAAAACAAAACAGGCTCTGATACCACTGAAAGGTTTTCTGCAAACCATGAACTAAATAACCTAAGTTCACATGCAACCTATAAGGATCTATGTTTTCTTCTAATTGAACATATAACAAAAAAACTAGAGGCCAATAAAAAAAAAACTAAAGATCAAATAGAAAAAACCAATCTTAATTTCTTGGAAGCTGAGCAGCAAAAGTATCCTGCCTCAAATGAAAGTCACACCCAAGCTAGGAGGCGAAGGGATCGAAAATTCCAGAGAGACTCTAGGTCAAAAGTGGCGCAGAAAATAGGGTTCCAGGGACCCCTATTTATAGTTACAGGATGACCAGTTGATAAGCCTTAAGGATAAGCCTTTTTGAATTCAAATAAGATAAACCTTTTATCTTATATTCAAAACCCTATTTATCCTCAATATATATAAATTGAAATTATCTATATATCCTTATATAGATTTCGATTTCCACTGATCACTCCCACTGTCACTTACTCAACTATTGAATAATTACAGTTTCAGTCCCTGCACCTTTAATTAATTAAATTAATCCCCAAATTAAATCCAAATAATTCCAGATTAATTTCTAATTAATTAATATAATTTTCAATTAATATATTATGACTTTAATATATTAATAAACCATATATTTAATTCCTGTTGATTTATTAATCCTATATAAATCAACCTTTCTCTCTACCAAATTTTCTATCAAACCTCCAGCCATGAGGGCAACCCAAATGGACTGTGCTTCTATTAATTAGGTAAATACTAATTATTAGTCATGGCTTAGACACGTAATCCAACAAGAGTATGTATCGATTACCAGAAACTCAATGCCGCTACATCTAAGGACCATTTTCCATTACCATTCATTGATCAGATCGTGGAAAAGTTAGCTGGACAGGAGTATTATTGTTTCTTGGACGGCTATTCTGGGTATAATCAGATTGCCATTCACCCGAAGGATCAAGCAAAAACCACATTCACATGTCCATATGGTACTTTTGCGTTTCGCAGAATGCCATTCGGGTTGTGCAATGCTCCCGCTAGATTTCAACGGTGTATGATGGCGATATTCTCTGACATGATTGGTGACGCTTTGGAAATCTTCATGGACGATTTCTCGATTTTTGGATCAACATTTGAAGCCTGCTTGAGTCAATTGGAAAAGGTGTTACAAAGATGTGTTGAGTCTAATCTGGTGCTTTCTTGGGAGAAAAGCCATTTCATGGTTAGAGAAGGAATAGTTTTAGGTTATGTGGTCTCTGAGAAAGGATTTGAGGTAAATCGTGCTAAGGTTAAGGTTATTTCCACATTGCCACCCCCGACATCCGTAAAAGGGGTTAGATCTTTTCTAGGTCATGCTGGTTTTTACCGTAGATTTATTAAGGATTTTAGTACTATCTCCAAACCTCTTTGTGGCCTTCTATTGAAGGACGCACCATTTATTTTTGATGAAGAATGTGTAAAAGCATTTAGCATTTTAAAAAATAAATTGGTCGAGGACCCTATTCTAAAACCTCTTGATTGAAATAATGTGTGATGCTAGTGACTATGCTGCTGGTGCAGTATTAGGCCAAAGAATTGACCGGAAACCTCTAGTTATTTGCTATGCTAGTAAAACTTTTTCTGAAGCTCAATTAAATTACACAGCTACCGAAAAAGAATTACTTGCTGTAGTATTTGCGCTAGACAAATTTCGATCATATATTTGGGGATCCAAGGTGGTAGTTTATACTGACCACAGCGCTGTTCGACATTTGCTTGCGAAAAGGAGTCTAAACCAAGATTAATCAGGTGGATACTTCTGCTACAAGAGTTCGATGTAGAAATCAAAGACAAGAAGGGAGCAGAGAATGTAGTGGCAGATCATCTTTCTCGACTGCCAGCAGAAGGATTGGAAGTAGGAATTAAGGATTCGTTCCCAGATGAGCAGTTGCTGGAGCTTACTGGAGCTCCATGGTACACGAACTATGTGAATTTTCTGGCCACGGGAGCAATACCAAAACATTGGACTAAACAAAAGCAAAAGCAGTTCTGCACATATGCAAAGAGATTTATTTGGGACGACCCTGACCTTTTTAAGGTAGGTGTGGATCAAATAATTCGCCGATGTGTGCCTGACAGTGAAATTGAGGAGGTATTGGAACACTGCCATGCGTCAGCATGTGGAGGGCATTTCAGCGGTAAGAAGATAGGATATAAGGTTCTAGAATCTGGATTGTACTAGCCAACCATCTTCAGGGACGCACATAAAACTGCTAAGGAATGCCTCAATTGCCAACAACTGGGAAACATATCGAAAAGGGACCAAATGCCTTTAAACCCAATCTTGGTAGTGGACATTTTCGATGTCTGGGGAATCGACTTTATGGGTCCATTTCCCACGTCACATGGTTATGTTTACATTCTAGTAGCAGTGGATTATGTGTCTAAATGGATCGAGGCAGAGGCAACCCGCACGAATGACCACCATGTGGTGTGTAAATTCGTAAAGAAAAACATTTTCACCAGGCATGGAGTTCCACGAGTGATCATAAATGACGGAGGGTCCCACTTCAAGAATTTTAAATTTGGAAGGATGCTAAAGCACTACGGGGTGAATCATCGGATTGCAACACCTTATCATCCTCAGACGAGCGGCCAAGTGGAAGTGTCTAATAGGCAAATAAAAGAAATTCTTCAAAAGACTGTCAAAACCGATAGGAAAGATTGGGCACTAAGATTGGATGATGCGCTATGGGCATACCGAACTGCTTATAAGACACCGATTGGAACTACGCCATATCGGCTAGTTTATGGGAAAGGTTGTCATTTTTCGGTGGAGCTTTCCAACCGCGCCTTATGGGCAATCAAACAAGTCAACATGGATTATACTGAAGCAGGAAAAGAACGGAAATTACAGCTGTCTGAGTTGGAGGAGCTACGAGACGAAGCATATGAAAATGCGGCCACATACAAATCGAAGATGAAACGATATCACGATGCCAAGCTCCGATTGAAAACCTTTGAGGTAGGGCAGAAAGTGTGGCTGTACAACTCACGATTGAAGATGTTTCCCGGGAAACTGAGGAGTAAGTGGAACGGTCCCTACGAAGTAGTTAGTGTCACAGACTATGGTGCAGTGGAAATACAGGATTTAAAAGGTGGACAATCATTTAAAGTCAATGGACATAGGCTCAAACCCTATGTCATTGCGGGCACATTTCAGAAATTGGAAGTGGAAACGGTGGAATTCGTGACAGACAGTCCTGTGTATACGTCATAAGTCAGGTGGGTGTACGTCCGGCTGAAGACGTTAAACTTAGTGCTTGTCGGGAGGCAACCCGATCATCATGTGTATATTTGCATTGTTCAATAAGTAATAATCACCCAATTGGTCACGGTAATAAAAGAACAAGTGTGGGGTCATTTTGGTCATTTTGCAACACCGCACCGCAGGATCCTAGGATCCGCGCCGTGTGTGTTTAGTTTTCGCGATTATAATTAAAATCAGATTTTTATACGCTACGCGGATAGAAGCTTCCTGCGCCGTGGTCTTATCTTAATTTGAATTTAGAGATAATCACTAAAAACAGAGTTTGAAATTCAATCCAAATCCCCAACTTGTATAAAATCAAAAGTGCGTAAATCCAGTAAATTCTTACTGTCGATCACTCGTCTGCAACTCACAATCACTCCATCTTCGTTCTCTCATCACAGCAATTCAAGTAAGTTCTCTAAATTCACTCTTTTACCTTCAAGTTCTTGAAACTAGTGCAAAGCCTCTGTAGTATGCAATGTGGTTCGTATGTGCTGAAATTGATGTTGCCATTAGGATTAGAATGATGCATGCTACAAAACCCGATAATTAGAATAGCAATTTTGGCCTGAAATCAAGTTTAATCGTCGGTTCTGTTTTAAACTTCATACACTGCGCCGCGGCTTGTTACAGAGCGCGCGGAGGAATATGATATTTCAAAGACCGCAACGCGACTTCTGTATTCCGCACCGCGGCGTACGCTGAACAGTGGCTTCATTTGGGTTTTTGCTAAATTTTGCAGGCAACGATGTCTTCCTCTGCAAGTTCAGAATCCATCGACTGGAACTCCTTGGCTACAGGAGTTGATAGAACACTTGCCTACAGCTTTCGCAACCGCCGATCCATTCAATAGCATAAGAGGATTCTTCCCGCCTGGCCGGTCAACTGGGAGTTGACCAAGGAATCGGGAATTCTTGAACATTTACAAGATTGGTTAGTCCAAACAGGCTACGAGGACGGCGAACTCACTTACACGTATCGGGCAATTGAGAATGTGGTCCATATGAAACAACCTATTTATCGTGAGGTGTTCTTGCAGTTTCTTGCAAGTTATCACTTTGATGATCAGCCATTGGGGATGGATACTGAAGAGATGGTCCGATTTCAGTTGGGGAACCACAACAGGAGCTGCAGTCTAAAGGAGTTTGGGTATCGAATTGGGCTGTATACACAGGAAGAGTCGGAAACACTGGGGTTTGGGCCATTCCACAACCGTGCCAATTATGATGCCGACGATTCCTTTTCACCGAGTGATTACTGGAGCACCATATCTTCCACGCGGTATCACGAGAATACCGTGCACGAGGGACTAATGCACTTGCCGGTGCACCAGATGCTGCACCGGTTGATATCGACCATGTTTTGTCCCCGAGCAGACGAGGAACGGGTGTTACCATGTGAGCTACATCTCATGTGGTGTTTGACACGGATGCTCCAGACATGCAACATCCCCTATTTTGTCGCCAGCTATTTCAAACAATTGACGGACGCGCCAATGAAATATATAGCTCTCGGTGGTGGACATTATGTGATGAGGTTGGCAGATTCTTGCAGGTTACTATCTGAATACACCACCTGTGGATTGACAGTCATTCAGCCAGTCCCACTTAGCCCACCGACCACCACTTCCCGAGATGTTATTTATATTGATGACGGGATTACATCGGTCGATCGAACACCCTTCCCAGTTATATGAGGCGAACCATCAGCATCTAGGAAGCGATCGCGGGTAACCGTCAGTTTGCCCCGAGGACTCTCTTCGGCCACCATGGAATCCAGATTCCTAGCCGATGAAATGAAGACGGTTCAGCAAGCACTACACACACACAAACAAGAACACAGGGTTCAGGCAATGGCGATGCACGAAGTGGACCGGCGTACGAAGAATACACACGAGCAGCTTCTTTGGCTAACGAAATGTGTAACCAATTTCATCAAAGGCTCACAAAATCCCATTCCGTGACCCCAGCCACCAAACCTTGCGTAGGAAGAAGAAGAGCCCATGGAAGAGGATCCAGATGAAGAAGAGGGAGAAGAGGATGACACTGCCCACAATTGAGGGTAGTGTAATTACTTATGATTGAGTTGTTTTCACTTTTAGTATAGTTTCGTATTTTTTGAACAATTCATAGTAATTCTTAGGATTTTAATGTTTCAGTTTACCAATAAGCCTTTGGCAACATTAGGAAGTAATAAAAAGTTAATTGTTTTTGTGTTGAATCTTTTATTGTGAGTGTTTAAAATTGAGGCAATCTGCTAAAATTACCGCGCCGCGGTACCCTTATAGGACGCGACGCAGTCTTTTCCCATTTGACGGTAATTTCAACTCTCGTAATTACCGCGACGCGCACACTTCAATCACGCGCCGCGGCCATCCGCAACACATAAAGTTAGCTTGCTGTACATTTTTTTTCAGTTTCCTTTCATTTTGTTTGTTGCGTTTAATCTTTTTGTGAGTTATCCATGTGATACCAAAATGGAGGAGTTGTTTCAAGCAAGTGTGGGGTCACAGTGCCCCCTCCACTTGTTTTGACCACCGGCGTGTTCACTGTTGCGCTACAACTCCAGAATGCGAAATCGAAGACCTTTTTGTTCGTATTTGTACCTGTGACACCGAGCACCAACCAAGCAATCTACCGTCCAAAGGGGTAACTCTTTCTCCCTTGTTTTGAATAATTTTTGTACAACGGGGACGTTGTACGGTTTTAAGTGTGGGGTGTGGACGGTCGAAAGAGTAGTTTTTTTGAAATTTTTGCGGAAATGACCGATTTTCAAAATTCTAGCAACTTTTTCAAAATTTTTAATAGGTTATAATTTTGAATTGAATAGTTTGTGATTGTTTATAGCATTAGTATTTTTCGAGAAATACTATGTAGTTGTAATCATGTTATTAGTTTAGTCAAATAAGTTGAGTTTTATAAGTCTAGAAGATTGGACCGTTTTAAGTTTGGGATTTAGGAAGGGACTGTCAATCAGTGACCTTTGTTGTTCGAGCCGTTAAGACTAAAATGGGTGGGGCTTATGCACCTTGCCACCTAAGATCGCCTGGTCTGGGATGATATTTCTGAAAGCTCGTTACACGGACAACATCGAAAGTCATGGATAGTTCTTTTATGGCCTTTAGAATCTGAATGAGTACGTACACTTCATTGTGGACAGAAAATTTGTAATCAAGGGTTCTCTAGAAAGTCATGAATTCCAAAGAACATTCCGATTATGTTTTGATGAACTATTTCACTCTAACTCATAAGGTAATAAGCTTTGAAACTGAACACAGCCAAAAATTGTTTGAGTCTTAGTTAAAATCTATTAAAAACACTCTTGCTTGGGGACAAGCAAGGCACAAGTGTGGGGTGTTTGACAACGCCTAGTAATATCACATATTTTAGTCGTCGTTGAGCCCTATTCTTACTGAAATTATATCATATACATCGTGGTATTCTCACTTTTCGTGTCAGCACTTGTTTGGAAAGAAATAATGAAAACAGGGACCAAAAGCGTGCAATTTGGAAGAAGTTTGAAGATCAAGGCAAAATCAGGCAAAGACGCAGCGCGCCGCGGAATTCATCAAGGCGCGACACGGGTATGAAGCGGTGGAAAAAATTCAAATGCCGATAAAACGGGGATAAACCCCTATGCGCGGCGCGGTCTCGAGATTTTTACAACTATAAATAGAGGCTCTTAGGTCGAAAAAAGCAGCGAAGACTTGGTGTGAAATCGACCCCCAAGGCTCTTTGACTCCGAGATTTAGCTTCAGCAACCATCTTTTGGTATTTTTATGTTTTTATCTTTAATTTTCAATTAGTTAAATAGTTAGTGATAGTGGCTAGTGTCTTTGGGAGTGACAACCATTGGCATTGAGTCTTTGTTTCTATTTTTAATAAGTTTGGTTACTGTTTTGAACCTGTTGGATCTGATTTGGTTAATGAGAATCATTTGGTTTATGTTAATTGCTTAGTTTTTCGGTATTTATGCTTGTGAATGATTTGTGAGTAATTGGATTGTGTTTGATGTTTAGATTGCCTTTGATTGCTTCTGAATTGGAGATGTACTTATGATTTCAGTAGGTAACAAGGTTTAGTTAGTAGTTTAGTTTAGTTAATGCTTGCTTGGAATTGTTTTAGTTTATGTTTTTTTTTGGATTGTTTTGGAAAAAGTTAGGAACTAGGTCCTCTGACTGTAGCGTGACACTGCAGTTGGTAATCTGTCACCTGTCTCGACCATGTTACTCCTGTGGATCGACCCTGACTTCCACTGTGCTAAGTGTGTGTGTTAGGTATTTTCTTATTTTTGACCGCATGACGACCGCTGTGATGTCAACAACTTTTTAATTGTTCTTTTAGTAATGATTCAGAGTTCATTTATTAATGTACTATAATTACAAATAAATAATAAGTGGTTTTTAAATGTCTTCTAGAGCAACTTAATAATAATAACTGATTTTAAACTTATTTGACGATAATAATAATATATAGTAACATAAATTATAATTTATATTATATAACTTTAAAGAATGGTTGTTATTTTAAATAATTGTTATGATTGAAATAAAAAAAGATGGTACAACAAGTAATATTTAAATTAGTTAATAATCATAATAGAAAAAGACTATCATTATATCATTATCTTATCATTATCATTATCATCATTATAAATCATATAATAAAGGTGTTCAAAGGTATATGGTTGAAGATATGAATCATATTTGCATCATATTTGTTTGAAACTTCCAAAACTCTTCAACTTTCAACTAATCAAATACAATCATTCAAGAGTTTTTGGCTTGCATAAAAATAATATTAAATAGTCTATTTAAGATGTTACAACTTATGACTATCAAATGATGGTAGTTGAATAAGTTTTAAGTTTTTTATTAAAATTAATCAATTAAGCACTTAATGAAATGTTTTTAATTAAAATATATTATATTGATTAAACTTTTTGTCTTTTAAGTAGTATATAAAAATAAAAGCATATGGTTTGATAAAAATAATTATCTCTTATATATTAATTTCAAAAATTTTATTTAATTAAATTAATTATAATTGATTAAATCGTTATCTTTATTTATTTTTATATTTATCTTTATAATCGTTATAACTATTATAATAAATACCTTACAATTCAACGTGGTTTAAGATATGTCATGTAGGTTGAACCATGTTCTTTTGAACTACCAAACTCTTCAACTTAATCTAATTAATTGGTTAGTAATTTATATTGGTTAATCATAAATAGAAACCTTTCAATTTTCAACTAATTAATTACTACAACTTAATAGTTTTTCTAACTTATGATATTTAATCGGTGATTATGGTTAATATAGATGTATATATAGTTTATTGAGATAAATCAATTTCCTTGGCTTAAAGAATGAGATGAAGGAAAATAAGACTCGAAACATATTTATATATTTTGCTAACATCCTTTGAGATTTCGTGCTTTAGTTTCATTATTTACTAACTTACCTCAATATTTTTTCTAGGTTTTTATGTGTTCATCGGATGAAAAAGAGAAATATAGAGAAATTTTTTCTGCATGGTGTTATATGTATATAAAATTCAGAAAATCTCATACTACGATACTATTTAAGAGACAAAAATGATTCTTTTTTCTTTAATTATCAATTAGAGTTGGTTATGTTTAAAGAGAGTCTTTAAGTTTGATTTTGTGAAATTATTTACAAGTCAAAGTATATTGTTAGATTTTATAATAAATAGGGTAAACAATGAATGTAATGATTCGAATGTAACTAAATAATAAAATCTACAAAAGTTGTTATTCATAATAATACAATTCTTTCTCAATTGTAACATTTGTAATATTATTACTATGTTTATTTCTATTTTATTTTAGATGTTAAGCTAATTCATGATAAGAAATTTTCATATGTTTTAATTACACTATCCATATATAATACAAAATTACTATTGGATGTTTCATTGATGTTGGTTAAATTAACATGTTAATAACATTATAATTGTATTAAATATATGATTATGATATTGTGTTTGAGTTTTGCGATGAAAATTTTATAAATGATACATGATATATATTGTGATGACATATTTATAATTAAACCTACGTATTTATCTTAGATCTAATGTTTTCGGATTCTTATATAATATGCCGATATATTTGACCAAATATTTTTATTCCTGCGCAACGCGCGGAGATACGCCTAGTATATATATATATATATATATATATGGTTAGGATCCGGTAGGAACCCAAAATCCGGTAGGAACCGCGAGTACTCTTCTCGTCCAATCATTCACATAAGGGCAAGAACGTCAAAACGTCTTCCTTCGACGTGACGCAATCACGTGCGACGCACGTCCACGGAACAAAATATGAACTCGAGGATTTAAGTGGGTTTTTTTTTTTCAACGTGATTTAATTGGGTTGTTTTCTCGTTTTTTTTTTCCTTTTTCGTTTTTTTTTTCGTTTTCTTTTTATGTTTTATTTTTTATTTATTTTTTTTCAAAAAAATTATTATTTTTTTTTAATTTTTTTTATTTTCTATTATACTCGGTTTTTAGGTTTTTATTTTTTTTTCATTTTTTTTATTATTTTTATTTTTTTGTTTTTTTATTTTTTTATTTTTTTATTTTTTTATTTTTTTATTTTTTATTTTATTTTACTTTTTTTGAATGCTACAATACTCGTTCTTTAATTTTTTTCCCATTTTTTATGTATCTTTTTTAATTTTTAATATTTTTTAATCTTAATTTTAACATTTTTTTTCGTATCTTTAATCTAATCATTTTGGATCATGATATTTTTAATCATAACGTTTTGGATCATGTATTTTTGGATCATAGTTTTATTGCATCTCGAATCATAAGTTTTGAATCATTTTGTCGTTATATGTTTTGTTTTAACTCGTTTTGGATCATAACGACTTTTGAATCTTGAATCATAACGAATATTGCATCTTTGATCATAAGTTTTGAATCATAAAACATATTTGTTTTAATATTTTTGGATCATATGTATTTTTTTTGCTATTTTGATGTGTTTTTACTTAAAATATAAAAATAAACATGAAAAAAAACCTTTTTTTTCATATTTTTTTTGCAAACTTACAAATATAATATCTACAATTATCCATTAAATTTTCATAATTTTTAGAATTTTTTTAATTTTTGATTTTTTATAATAATAAAAAATAATAAAAAATATTTTTTTTAAAATTTTCATGATTGTGCTTGTTTTGTAGAGAATTAAATTTTAAGAACTTTGGTTTTTTTAGAATTTTTTTTACAAAGAAAAAAAAGTTATGGCCCAAAAACTAAGCGGGGGGGGGGGGGGAATAAAAAAAACCCAGCAAACCATATAGCGACAAGTGTCATAATATGGTAATATGCAATTACCATATTACCCTTATTAATTTGTATTATCCACCCAATAGTTTTAATATTTATACAAGTAGCCCTCCAAGCTTTTAAGATGTGACATTTTATTCACATTCAATCTTATTCATCCATTTTTCATGATTAAAGGTCCAGATTTGTCCTTACGGTTCTTACCGGATTTTGGGTTCCTACACGATCCTTCTTCTATATATATATATATATATATATATATATATATATATATATATATATATATATGAGAACCATTAAAAGGTTCGGAACTCATACAATCTCCAATGACAGTTCAACGGAGAGTTTAATGGAATTAAATTGAGTTTAATATAGGAGAGAGATGATGGCATAGATAGTAGAGTTTAATGCCCATTGAACTCTACAAATAGAGTTTAATGTAATGATAGGTGTGAACTTTAATTTTTATTAAAGAAAAAACAAATCAATGTGTTTCTCTCTCCTAGTTGGCACTTCATTGAAATCTTAATGAATTCAATGCATTGGAGATGGTCTCATAGAAACTAATGATGAACTT